>JASAOL010000606.1:0-454792 GCA_030849045.1 Wallacemonas rigidus
GAGACCGCCGTCTCTGCGGGTCGAGGTACGCAGGAGATTGTTCGCTACGTGCGCGTTGTGGCGGATGTGTGGACTCCTGAGAACGACATGTTCACGGCTGCCGGTAAGCTGAAGCGTCGCAACGTGGACGAGCGCTACCGTGACATCATTCAGGAGCTCTTCGCCCAGTAGCGGACGTCTCTTGAACATCTGGAGGTGGACTCGTAGGGTCTTGCTTTTCTCGCTCCTCTCTCTCTCCATGTGTTCCGCTCACGACATCGTCCCACACGCATGGGGCAGTCCGTGCTGTGGATGTCCTTCACTCTTCTTCTTTTTTTTTAGAGTTTTCTGACTACTTGCTTTTCCCCTTTTGTGCATCCTCTTATTTTTATTCCCCCCACCCCTCCCACCCCTGTTGTTTCGATCTTTTTCCATCGGCTTATTTCCTGGTTTTTGTTTCTTTCGTTTCACTTTTATGTTCGTTTGTGGCTGTTGTTTTGGTGGGAAAGACACACCAGTGGTGGAGACAGGCTCACTCTCAGGCGACCGTCTTCTCCATGGATGGTGTCAAGGGCAGCCCACCACAGATTTGTTCGCACGACGAACGATTCTGAGCAGAAGGGTCCCGAAATGTAAAGCGCAGTTGTCTCGCGGGTTGTGAAATCGCGGCGTACGTTCTCCATGTCAGGAATCCCCTCGTTAGCCGTTTTTCATTTTATTTTTCTGTTTCCCACCCTCTAGGGCAGTCAAATCGGATTCAGTTCATCCAAGGCTGCTAGTCTTGTTACTGGAAGAAGCCTTCATATCAACCAGGTCATGCTCATCTTCTTTCATTTTCTTCTTTTTTTTTTTTTTAAGTTCTCTCCCCCCTCCCCCTCCCTCTCTCTCTCTCGAGGAAGGCCTCTCATCCCACTGAAAGCCGACTGCCCTTCCCACCACGCAGTCACACGAGAGTACCTCACGTAGGTGGTCTCATGTTTCCCGAGTTGTTGTGTGCCTTTATGTTTCTCTCTTCTGTTATTCCTCTCTGTTTTCTTTTTTTTTTCTCCTTTTTTTTTTTCGATATCGCTGTCTCTTGTGCGACCTCTTCGCCTGCGACGTGCTGTAGACCGTGTGTACCGCACGTGCGTTGACTGGTGGAGCGCGGTGAGGTTTTCCATGGACACGGCTGCTGTGCGCTCTCATTGGCGTGATGGAAGGCAAGGACGGTGCGAGGCCGCAGTGCGGAGACGACACGACCAAAGGAAAAAGAAACCCGTTTCTTCTGAAGTATATGGCACAAAATGATATCAGAATTTTTTTTCCCAGAAGACGTTGGCGAAAGCTCTTTCCTGACTTGATCCGTTCCTTCTTGACGCACTCTGGGCTAGCCCCTCTCCTTCGTACCCACCAAGCGTGGGTACACTATCTCCAGACTAGCGTCCGGGCGTCACCGAGGGGCGAGCAAGGCGCACTCGCAAGAACAAGGAGAGGAAATCATCGAATCCCTTCATCGAGTGTGGGAGAAACAAAATGTTCACCGCCAAGCCGGCATTTGCGGATGCTTCCGTGTCATCGACAAGCGAAGTTCTCTCTCTCTCACACGCATCCTCTCTCTCTCTCTCTTCGTACCTTTTTCGCTGTATTAAAGATACTCACACGGACTGCTCGCTGATCTCTTATTGTTATCAGTGTGATTTCTCGATTCAACACAGTGCGTGTTTTCAGCTCAATTTGGTCTGCATTCATGATTCCCTCTCTTTCCCAAACTCGACAAGCCACTCAGCCGCCAACAACGAGATTGAAAAACAATAAAGAGAGACATCGCATCAGTACGTGCCAAGTCAACACAGCAGAATTTGATTGATTTTACAGCCGTCCAATGTTCATGCCTTCCTTTCGTACGGAACTCAGCGAGGTCGCCCTCCAGCTCATGGACGAGGCCAATGCCCGCCGTCTCGTGCCTGACCCTCGTGCCATGCGCTATCATCAGCGGGGTGATGAAGGCGTCGCTGTGGCAGGTATAGAAGTACCCAACGGCACTCCTACTTACGTCACTCGGCGCTCGGGCCTGCGTTGATGGATAGCCTCAAGAAGCGCTGGTACGACGGGCCGAACTTTGTGTGCCGATTCCAGCAGATTTGCAAGTCGCGTGGCACCAAGAACGGCTTCGCGTACCGCCCTGTGATCCGCGTCAGTCGGGAGCTCATCATGGACGCCGAGGCCGTACGATGTGTGTGTTAGTCGTTGCGATGCGTGCGCGTCATTCTGTTCTGCACGATCGTTGACGGTCACTTCCTCAACTAGGTTTCTTTTTTTTTTTTTACCGATCAAGTTGGATTGCGGCGTGCATACTCTAGCAGTGAGGTCTATGGACGCGTGCAGCCTTGATGTTCGTCATTGTTGTGGCCGTCTCACACAATCTGCGTCACACTCCGAAGGACCCTCAGCACATCTCTACGGCTATACGGCTTGGAGACGATTAGGGTGACAAGCTAGGTGGCCCGTCGCTCGCTTTGGTGCACCCCGATGGTCAGATCCAGTATTTTTTTCTTTTTTTTTCTAATTTTTCGTTTGCTTCACAGAAGGGTGTGCACACATGTTCACAACAAACACTTGCCGTCTGTCCATTTCGCCATCGTGAGTCGCGTGAGCCAAACTGATGGGGAAACGGCAGGAAACGAACCAGTGAGAAGCGGAAAACGGAAGCTGTGTCTAGATGATACGTCCATGATGCGAGAAGCGAACATGTCGCATCCCGCTGTGCGAGCTACGACGGCGCGACGGCGCGACAGCAGCGCCGCGTCGATGACAAGGCGCGTGGCGTCGCCCATTTCTAGCCGGCCAGGACGACGCGGTTGACGTTCACGCGCGGTATGCGTGTTGGAAATGTCCGTCTCTACCGTCGTGCACTCCCATACCACTCGCATCCTTCAGAGTCCCCATTTCCATTCTCACCTCTCACCTCTCGTCCCTCTCACCTCTCGTCTGCCCGCATCGTCCACGCCTCTGCACGCCTTTCTTCCCTGTCGTGCGCAGTCACGTGATTTGGAGTCATAACTACCGCTCTCTCTTTCACTCACTCACACACACACACATACTCCGCGCTCATCAATCATGTCCTACATGGGTGGCGCCGTGGCTGCCTTCCTCAACTGGAAGGACCGCCGCTCAGCCACTGAAGAGCCCGACGCCGTCGCCTTCAAGAAGCGCCTGGATGCCAACAAAGGCAGCTTCGCGCGTGCGCTGCCGGGCACACGGACGGACACGAGCTCAGCGGTCTATCGCATGAATGGTATTGCCGATGAGGAGCACGAGCGCATCGTCAACGGTGCGAGTGAGCTCGCCAGTTTCTACGAGAACCTCAAGCGCGTGTCCGAGGAGCGTGCGGACGAACGCGCGTTCGGATACCGCCCAGTGGACTGCGTTAAGAAGGAGTCCATATTGGATGCCGTCACTGGCAAGACCAAGCTGATGGACATCACCTACCTCAAGCCCACTGTCACTCTGAGCCTGGGGGAGGTCTGGGAGCGCATCGAGGCGGCCGGGCGTGGTTTCGTCAAGCTCGGTATCAAGCCGCGTGCCAACGTCGCCATCTACCAGGAGACCTGCGTCGAGTGGCTCGTCACCATCTACGGCATCTGGTCGCAGAACATGGTGGCGTCCACCGTCTACGCCAACCTCGGTGAGGACGCGCTCGCCTACGCGCTGCACGAGACCAGCAGTGCCGCCATCGTCTGTGGTGGGGGCAACGCCATTCACGTGATGAGGCTGATGAAGTCCGGTCAGATCCCCACGGTGCCCATCATCCACGTGGGACCTCTTCCGACCAATGCCACGCCGGAAATGGAGGTGTACAGCTTCGAGGAGCTCATTGAGATGGGTCGCGAGGCCAAGGTCTCTGGCAGCGTGCCGGCCTGCCCCGGTCCCTTGAACAAGGACGACCTTGCCATGATCATGTACACGAGCGGTACGACGGGAGACCCGAAGGGCGTCATGCACACGCACACCAGCCTGGCTGCCGGTGCTCACGTTCTTTCGTTCCGCATCATCGATCTGCTTGGTGAGCCACTCAAGCAGGAGGTGTACTGTGTGTACCTCCCCCTTGCCCACATTATGGAGTTCACTGTCGTCAACATCTTCCTCGGACGCGGTACCTTCCTCGGCTTCGGCTCCCCGCGCACGTTGACCGACGCCACTGCACGCCCACACGGTGACCTCGCGGCGTACAAGCCCGATATCGTCGTTGGTGTCCCGCGCATCTTCGACACGCTGCGAAAGGCCGTCGAGTTCAAGCTCCCCGCACCTGGAACCTTCAAGCGCGCCATCTTCGATCGCGCCTACGCGAGTCGCCTCGCCGGCATCAAGAGTGGACGGACAACACCTGTTTGGAACGCGAAGGTCTTCGCGCCGATTCGCAAAGCCATGGGTGGTCGTGTGCGGCTGATGTTGGCCGGTGGAGGTCCCATCTCTTCAGCCACCCAGGAGTTTGTCAAGGTGGTCTTCGGGGACATCGTGGCCGGCTACGGCATGACAGAAACCGTCTGTGTCGGCTTGATCCAGCTCCCCGGTGATGCGCAGTGCAACGTGACGGGTGTGATGGAGCCTGGTGTCGACTACAAGCTCGTCGATACAGAGCACTACAAGCACACGGATGTGCCTGAGCCTCGCGGTGAGCTGTGCGTGCGCGGCCCCTTCCTGTTCAGGGGCTACTACAAGCAGCCCGAGCTGACGAAGGAGGTCATCGATGAAGACGGCTGGTTCCACACGGGTGATGTTGGCGCGCTCTCCACTGCCGACGGTCAACTGAAGATCGTCGGTCGTGTCAAGGCACTTGCCAAGAACTCGCTCGGCGAGTACATCGCCATGGAGGCGTTGGAAGCTGTGCACGCTGGACACGACCTCGTGGTCAACAACTGTGTGCTGGTTCACCCCGACAAGAACTACATCTGTGCCATCATCGTGACGGACGAGTCCAAGGCGACACTCTTCGCGCGCGCGAACAACATCGACGGCACGTGGCCCGCGCTCCTCGATTCGGATGCGTTCCAGTCGGCCGCCGCGGCGTCCATCGCATCGTTCGCCAAGGCCAATCGCCGCGCCCCGTTCGAGTGCGTGCGCCGCGTGCGTGTGGTGGCCGATGAGTGGTCGCCCGACAATGGCATTCTCACCGCTGCCATGAAGTTGAAGCGCAAGGCCATCGACTCGATGTACGCCGACGTCATTAAATCGCTCTTTAGCGGCGAGTGAAGGCGATTATAGCGACGACGTCCGAAGCGGAAGAGCGTGTGCGTAGCGCAAAAAGCACCGGCTTCGTGCATCCGCCCATTCTGCTTTCTCGTGGTATACACACCCACACGTACAGGCACTCGTCCTCGCTCGTCTCCCCACAGTCTCGTCGTGCACGAGTACTGCTGATCCCTTCGCAGGTTTTATCTAACGCGCTCTCCTCGTTCATGAAGCTGGCACGCGTCAAGAGAGATCGCATCCGAAGATACATAGACAAAAACACTCCAATTCGTGTGTGTGCTCTCAGATCTTTTTTCTCCTGAAGATTGTCTGCACTGGCGTCGTTCGCCCCTTGTTTCTCTCTGTTTCAGGCCTTTCTGATTGCCGTAGAACGGAGCGGCTGTCTCGTGAAAAGTCGATCGACCGGAAACAGAGAGAATCGCGGGAAAAAAAATAACCAAAAAGAATTTGTGTCCATACATTGTGACCGTTCTCCAACGTCTCTTTCTCTTCTTCTTATGATTTCTTTATTTGGCTCTCTTCTTCTTTTTTTTTTTACTTAATATTTCTGTTCGCAGCAGGGAGTCCTCACGTTGTGTATCCCCACGCGCACACACCTGATCTAACAAGGTTTGTTCTCAGCTTGGAGGTTGATGGGATAGCCTCACGCCGCGTCGGCAGAGTATCCACGGCACACCGGCAAGGCACATGATCAAACACGCAGAAGCGGTGCAAGACACTGGCTTCTGTGGTTCCACCTTGCGTCTTTGATTCCTTTTTTTTTTTCACATTTCGCTTTTTTGCTGTTTTTTTTTTTGTTTTTCGTTTTCTGTTGATCTCTTTCTGTTCGTTCACTCTCTTACTCTTGTTTTTCACCTTTTTGTTTGTCCCACCTCACCCTCCTGTGCTTTTCTCTTCTCTTCTTGCTCTCATGGCTTTTCAAATGTCCGTTTCCTATACAACATTTCTCTTTGTTTGCTGACGGAAAATTTAAAAAAAAAAAGAGAGAGAGAAGGAAGTCTAGCATGCACTCTCACTTGGAAAAAACTGAAATATACCCGTGGATGACACATGGCATATCTCACGCTGTCTGTTCGTGGTGAAACGTTGTGTGAGACTGAGGTCTATGACTCGTTCACATCGAATGGACAGAGGGTGAGAGGCAGGGCTCCCTTGAACGAGCTCCCGTGTCAGTGCGCGCACCGAATGTTGGGCATTCTCCCGACATGTGTAGGGCATGTCATTAATGCGGTAGACGTCAGAATAAAGAAAAATAATACTGAGGAAACGACGAAGGACCGTTGTGTACACGTTGCACGCGGTGATCACGTCTTAACTCACTGCGGTCATGTCTGCATCTGCTGTTCTGAAGGGAGCGGCTTCCAAAGCTGGTTTTTTTGTTCTTTTCTCACACCGCTGTATTTCACTTTTCCTCGTGCTGTGCGTGAGTCTTCTTGTTTTTCTTTTCTTTTTCTTTTCTTTTTCCGTCTCTCATTTCTATCTTCTTCGAATCCTATCACCGACACCTGCGGTCTGTACTTGAGCGCGTCGTTCCGGCTGCGTTACACAAGTACGTGGAATGACCGCCCGCGGAACACTGTGCATCAAAAAGCTCCACGCAGAGTGCGGCCGGTGGTCGCCGGTGTGTGGATGCTCTCACAGGTGGTCTGCACTGTCTCGCGCCGTCCCTCCCACATTGGAGAGTTACACGCATACGCATCCTTCAGAGTCCCCATTTCCATTCTCACCTCTCACCTCTCGTCCCTCTCACCTCTCGTCTGCCCGCATCGTCCACGCCTCTGCACGCCTTTCTTCCCTGTCGTGCGCAGTCACGTGATTTGGAGTCATAACTACCGCTCTCTCTTTCACTCACTCACACACACACACATACTCCGCGCTCATCAATCATGTCCTACATGGGTGGCGCCGTGGCTGCCTTCCTCAACTGGAAGGACCGCCGCTCAGCCACTGAAGAGCCCGACGCCGTCGCCTTCAAGAAGCGCCTGGATGCCAACAAAGGCAGCTTCGCGCGTGCGCTGCCGGGCACACGGACGGACACGAGCTCAGCGGTCTATCGCATGAATGGTATTGCCGATGAGGAGCACGAGCGCATCGTCAACGGTGCGAGTGAGCTCGCCAGTTTCTACGAGAACCTCAAGCGCGTGTCCGAGGAGCGTGCGGACGAACGCGCGTTCGGATACCGCCCAGTGGACTGCGTTAAGAAGGAGTCCATATTGGATGCCGTCACTGGCAAGACCAAGCTGATGGACATCACCTACCTCAAGCCCACTGTCACTCTGAGCCTGGGGGAGGTCTGGGAGCGCATCGAGGCGGCCGGGCGTGGTTTCGTCAAGCTCGGTATCAAGCCGCGTGCCAACGTCGCCATCTACCAGGAGACCTGCGTCGAGTGGCTCGTCACCATCTACGGCATCTGGTCGCAGAACATGGTGGCGTCCACCGTCTACGCCAACCTCGGTGAGGACGCGCTCGCCTACGCGCTGCACGAGACCAGCAGTGCCGCCATCGTCTGTGGTGGGGGCAACGCCATTCACGTGATGAGGCTGATGAAGTCCGGTCAGATCCCCACGGTGCCCATCATCCACGTGGGACCTCTTCCGACCAATGCCACGCCGGAAATGGAGGTGTACAGCTTCGAGGAGCTCATTGAGATGGGTCGCGAGGCCAAGGTCTCTGGCAGCGTGCCGGCCTGCCCCGGTCCCTTGAACAAGGACGACCTTGCCATGATCATGTACACGAGCGGTACGACGGGAGACCCGAAGGGCGTCATGCACACGCACACCAGCCTGGCTGCCGGTGCTCACGTTCTTTCGTTCCGCATCATCGATCTGCTTGGTGAGCCACTCAAGCAGGAGGTGTACTGTGTGTACCTCCCCCTTGCCCACATTATGGAGTTCACTGTCGTCAACATCTTCCTCGGACGCGGTACCTTCCTCGGCTTCGGCTCCCCGCGCACGTTGACCGACGCCACTGCACGCCCACACGGTGACCTCGCGGCGTACAAGCCCGATATCGTCGTTGGTGTCCCGCGCATCTTCGACACGCTGCGAAAGGCCGTCGAGTTCAAGCTCCCCGCACCTGGAACCTTCAAGCGCGCCATCTTCGATCGCGCCTACGCGAGTCGCCTCGCCGGCATCAAGAGTGGACGGACAACACCTGTTTGGAACGCGAAGGTCTTCGCGCCGATTCGCAAAGCCATGGGTGGTCGTGTGCGGCTGATGTTGGCCGGTGGAGGTCCCATCTCTTCAGCCACCCAGGAGTTTGTCAAGGTGGTCTTCGGGGACATCGTGGCCGGCTACGGCATGACAGAAACCGTCTGTGTCGGCTTGATCCAGCTCCCCGGTGATGCGCAGTGCAACGTGACGGGTGTGATGGAGCCTGGTGTCGACTACAAGCTCGTCGATACAGAGCACTACAAGCACACGGATGTGCCTGAGCCTCGCGGTGAGCTGTGCGTGCGCGGCCCCTTCCTGTTCAGGGGCTACTACAAGCAGCCCGAGCTGACGAAGGAGGTCATCGATGAAGACGGCTGGTTCCACACGGGTGATGTTGGCGCGCTCTCCACTGCCGACGGTCAACTGAAGATCGTCGGTCGTGTCAAGGCACTTGCCAAGAACTCGCTCGGCGAGTACATCGCCATGGAGGCGTTGGAAGCTGTGCACGCTGGACACGACCTCGTGGTCAACAACTGTGTGCTGGTTCACCCCGACAAGAACTACATCTGTGCCATCATCGTGACGGACGAGTCCAAGGCGACACTCTTCGCGCGCGCGAACAACATCGACGGCACGTGGCCCGCGCTCCTCGATTCGGATGCGTTCCAGTCGGCCGCCGCGGCGTCCATCGCATCGTTCGCCAAGGCCAATCGCCGCGCCCCGTTCGAGTGCGTGCGCCGCGTGCGTGTGGTGGCCGATGAGTGGTCGCCCGACAATGGCATTCTCACCGCTGCCATGAAGTTGAAGCGCAAGGTTGTCGACGAGCAGTACGCCGACGTCATCACGGCGCTCTTTTCTGAGGACTAGCGACATCTCTGGAGGCATCGAAGTGCGGAGTGATACCTCAGAGCATTAAGATCTCTGGTCATGCGGCGCCGCAGGTGGACTCTCACACGTCGCGCTTTGTGCCATGATTCGTTTCCCTTTCGTCTTGATTTCTTTTGGGGACCCCGCGGGCGTGTTCTCCGTGATCTATATTTATTTTTGGTATTTTCATTCGTACTCCTCTCTTTGATATGTGTGGGAGCCCTTGCCACGTATCATGAACAACAACGGCACGGAGGATACACCTTTTGTATGTCAAGAAAGGTGGCAGAGAACGCACAAAAACAAAAGTACAGAGCCAGTGAGGTGATGTGATTGCAGTCACAACTGCCATCTCGCACTTGTGATTTCCTCGTTCTCCTCTCCTCGCGCTCACCCGTGCGTTCATTTATCATTCGATTGAGCCTCGTGCACACTGATGGATACGCTCTTCTCTTTCTTCGACCATCGAGTTGGTTTATATTGACTTTTTTATTTATTGTTATTTATCTCTTGTTAGTCAGTTTTTCAACTCAACTAAACTTACTTCCCTGTTCTTTTTTTTTTTAAATCTCTGTTTCGTCCGTGTGTTTGGACGGTGGCGTCTCTGGCTTTGTCACCCTTCTCATCAGGATTTCGTTTTCTCTTTTGTGTTTTTTTTTTTTTTTGTTGTTGTTGTTGTTGCTGTGGTGGTGGCGTGTCGTCTTGGTCCTTGGCCCCGCCTTCGCCCTCTTTCAACTAACTTTTTTTTTTTTCGTGTCTGCTTACCTTTCCCCCCCCCCCTGCCCGAGACTCCTCGCGGGTTTCATTGGAGTGGCTGCACACATGAACTCTCTCCTCCGTGCTTTTCTTTTTTTTTTCTTCTAGTTGCTGTTGTCTTTTCCTTTGCTATTAAACGCCTTCCGAGCAGCTCGATTGTCCCACTCGCTCCCGCTCAGAAATCGTTTTCTTGTGCGTGGATAGGGCAAGGGATGACGCGACGATGCGTACGGAGGTGGGAGTCAGTGCATCAAGAGCAATTAAAAAAAAAAAAAAAGATAACTCGAAGAACACATGCAGTGTAGGAAAATGGGTGGGGACGTCTCGTGCCCTCCCTTGTACCCCCCGAGACTTCTCGATCTCCAGATATTCGTTTCGACACGCGTGTGCCAACACACACTTTGAGCGAAAACGGGGGTAGTACGTGTGTTTTGTGTGGCCTCATTGCACATCACTCCTCTTCAACGCTTCTCTCTTCTTGTGCTGTCATTCGGCAATCGGTCAGTGCTCACTCTGAGATCAATGCGGAAGAAAATCTGATCTTTGATTTCGTGAAAGAAGGAAACGAGCTATCACGTGGGCAACAGACATCCGTGCAAAGTCTTCGTTGGCTCGCGTGCTCTTCTTACTCGCTGGAAGGTTCATACGTGGGAGGGAATTGTCAAGTTCGAGACAAAAAAAAAAGTAAGGCACTAAGAAGGATCAACATGGGGAACATTGTAGTGGCTTATGTACAGACGAAGAACCACTTCACTGAGCAGCCGAACCTCAGTGCATCGCGGGCGCGTCTCACTACGCGCTCGTTACCGATTTGCTGCCCCACTGCCGAGGCTGTCTCCGCACCGCTACCGCACACGTCAACCACAGCATTGCCAGACCGTGCGGCGATGAAGATGAAACAAACTTGTGTGGCTGATGAGACGCGCCAGAGAAGTGACAGGACGTCGCGTCGCAAGCTGCAACAAGCGCACACACGCAGTGCCGCCACCTCCGCCATCGCGAGTGATGAGCGCCGTGTGGTATCGCGTTCCTCATCCTCGTCAGTATCGGCGTCCTCCGCGCTACTAGCAGAGACAAAGTACCTGCCTGAGGCGTTCCTCTTTACTCTGCCTGGTGGTGGTTGGGGCGACGCGAGCCGCGGCACCTGGCACGCGTCGGACCGACCTTGGCGCTTTGTGCAATCCGCACGGACGTCTGGTTGCCGTGGCGAGGGTGTCGGTCGGCCGTGCGACTGGCTGCCCACCGCACACAAGCTGACGTCGTGGTCGCGGCGCGATCCGATGGATGCGCCGCGGAAGCTCGTGATGAGGTCGCACAGCACGTTTGGCGACACACGTGAGGCCGGAACGGAGGAAGGTGTCTCGTCGTCTGCGAGTGCGACTCGCGGTGGGGTGGACGAGGCTCATCGTGACTGTCCTCGCCACGAGCCGCACAGCGAAAGCACATTGTCAGAGGACGAGAACGAGTCCGCCCTGCTCGGGACGATGGACTGCGCTGACGCCCACACCTGCTTTTTCCCTTTGGATACGGCGTGTGAAACCTTGGACAGCGCCACATTCCGCCATCCGCATACGCTCTGGCTGCGTCCCACACGCGATCTGCGGGACGCCTATGTCCACGGGCAGGGTAAGTACCGCCCGGCCTCTGCGGTCCGCGCGGACACCGGTGCTCGCGGCGCCGTGCCGGCGTTCGTTGGCATTGCCGAGGAGCTGCGTCGCATGGGGGAGCAGAAGGCTGATGTGCTGGTCATCTCGTGGCGCCATGTGGATCGCGTGGCGCGCACGTCACCCATTGAGACGTCGTACTACATGGGTGTGCCGCAGTATATGACGTGTGGGGCCCTCTCCGCCCACATCCAGGCGCTGCGACTCGGTCTGCGCTCGTTGGGGTTGGTCGCAGGCGACGGCATCGCGCTGATGGAGCGATCTCGCTGGGAGTGGCTGGTCACGTGCTACGCGGCGTGGTCGCTGGGTCTCGTCGTCACCGTCTTCCATGATGACCCCCAGTGTGTGGAGCAGATGGTGTGCGAGGCTGCCGAGAATCTCAAGTGCATTGTGTGTGCCGCGCCGGCACTACCGTCCTTACGCCGGCACCTGCGTGAGCGCGAGGTACGTCAACACGAGAGGGAGAAGGAGCAGGCGGCAGCGCGGAGAGCGGCAGTGGAGTCTGTGACGCGCTGCACGCCGTCGCCGGCACCAGCTGTCGCGGACGGCAATGAGTATGTGCTGACAAGCCTCGCCCGTGTCCGCGCGCTGCCGAAGCCGCTTTTCATTGTCATGCCCAGCGATGACGGCGCGCACTCAGAGGCGGCGGCATCGAACGTTCGCGGCGGCTCAATGCAAGCTGGTGCACAGGTGCGCGAATCCGATGCAGCTCGCCACGCACGCCACCACGAGGAGGAGGATGAGGAGGAAGCGCTTTGGTGGCTCGATGTATTGAAAGCGGGCAGGGCTGTGCTCTACAATGTGGCCGTGTGCCTGGCACACGAGCAGCGACTCCGTGGACGACCGCACCCGCGCCGACTGACGTATAGTCGATGCGCGCGTGTCGAGCCGACCGCTTTGGCGCTGATCGTGTACACTGAGGGAGACTGCCGCGGTGTGCTGCTGACGCACGGCGCCCTACGAGCTGCGGTCACCGCCCATGCGGAGTACCTTCAGGAGACAGGCTTGATCCCCTCCGAGTCCATGTGCGAGCGCGCCACGGCAGCGAGGCGAGCGGACCTTCCCTGCGTCGACACGAACGAAGGCGATGAGGAAGACAGCGAAGACATCTGGGCATCGCGTGCGCAGCCTTCACCGGGCGACAACGACAACAGCGACGAAGAAGCGATGGAGGCAGAGAAGGCGCGCGTGGAGGATGCAGTCATACGTCGCCTGGCCGAGCAGAGTGGCGTCAGTGGTGAGGCAGCCGACTACCCATCCACACCCACCACCCTCTCCGGCCACAGTGGTCATCACCCAGCTGGCCGTCACGCGGCGCCCTTGTCCGCGTCCTCGGCCACGGCACGACTCGCGCGTGTGCTTCTGGCCGCTCTGCACGGTGATGTGCGCAGCTCAACCACCGAAGCGTTGTCTGGGTTCCAGGCGTGGTGGCAGCAACAGCAAGCCGTTGTGCGATCACACCTATCACTTTACCGTGGTGTGGATGGTGGCGGCGGGGGTGCAACGGGTGGCGGCCACAGTGGCGATGATAGTCGTGCAGAGCGGCCGTCGTACGTGCTGTGCGGACCTCTGCACCGCATTAGAGAGTTGGTGTTTGTCTCTACGCTGCTCCTGCGTACACGCGTCATGGTGTGCTTTGGACGACCCGAAACACTTCTGAGCGGTCACAGCCATCATCATCACCACTATCGTGTGTATCCATGCAGTGATGTCAAGCTCTACAAGCCGCTTGTTCTTTGTCTGGAGCCAGCGATGTTGGAAGCGCTGCGGGGCACGGTACAGTCGAGTGTGCAGCACCCGGGCTACGCATCCGTCCTCTTCAATGAAGGCTATCGAGCTCGCCGCTCGGCGCTGCGGCGTGGGATGGACACGCCGTACTTGAACAGCTCCGTCTTCACGCAGACACGCCAGCTCCTCGGTGGTCGCTGCCGGCTGGTGATCAGCCACGGCGCGCTGCTCTCACCGCGTGTGCAGGAGTACGTGCAGGTCGTGTGTGGCACCGCCGTCGTCCAGTGGTACACGCTGACCGAGGCGTGTGGGTGCGGACTGGCACAGCTTCCCTGGGATGGGGCTCTGCACTGCGTGGGAGGACCCATGGGCGTGCTTGAGATGAGGTTGCGTGATGTCAGCCGACTGGGGCTGCTCTGGCCCTGCGACGCGCCGACCTTTGTCCCTGGGCATGGCGCCGACTCGAGCCGTCACAACACCGGTGGGGACAGTGACGAGCACGAACGTGCCGGAAGTCAGCGACAGAAGTCCACGCTAGCGACCACCGCCGCTGCGGGGGCGGGTCGGCCGAGCACCTCGGGCAGCGGTCATGGCTCTCGGCCTGGCCGCGCGCGTTACGAAGCGAGTTGGTGGTTGCACGATGATACCGTCCCCGCCGGCGAGCTGCTCCTGCGCGGGGCGTCACTCTTCAGCGGCTACCACGCACAGCCTGAGCGGACGGTCGCCACGCTCGATCGCGATGGCTGGCTGCACACCGGTGATGTCTTGGAGAGTGTGCCGACAAACCAACTGGGTTGGTTCCGCGTGGTCGATCGGCTGCACACGCGTGCCAAGACAGCGGCTGCCTGCGTGGTGGAGCTCGCGCGGCACGAGGCCCTTTATCGTCAGCACCTCATATGCGACGGTGATGATGTCTGTGTGTTGGTGCATCCGTTTAGCGACCTCGTCGTGGCTCTCGTCGTCACCAGCGAAGCGCGTGCGCGTAGCTTCCATCGCTCCTCTGAGTGTCAGAAAGCGCTGCAGCGGCTGGCCGACGACTCCACACGTGCGAGCCCCTTGCCTGCCTTTATGTGGCCTGACGTCCTGGGTGACACACGCTTCAACGCTGCGGTCGGTGAGTCCTTCTATCAGTGGGGTCTGCGACACGGTCTTCCACACGAGACCTGCGTGCGTCGCGTGCGGTTGGTGTACGATGACTGGACACCTCTGCGAACGGCGACCGGGAAGCTCCGGCGTGAGGCGATAAGTCGATGCTACGGCCCGCTGATTCAAGAGCTGTTCCGTGACAGCACGTCCCCAACGCTGTGGCGCGAGTGATGACCGAGAAAGCAGTGCAGACTGCGGGATGGGATGCTTGTGTGTTTTGTTCCTCGACGACGACGACGACACTGACAATGACTATGAGTATTGTTGCTTTGCTGTACACAACATCGACCAAGCGCACAGTGGGGGGAAAAAAAAATTTACATGGGGAGGAGAAAGCAGAAACGAAAAGTGCTGGCTGGCCGTCAACGGCTATGAGGGGATGGCGGGAGTGGTGACTACTCCCTCACCACAAGGCTCTCTCAACGTACACCTGGAGAGGATGTGTGTGTGTGTGTGTGTGTGTGTGTCTGCTTTTGTTCTCCCTTCTGTAGCACGCTCCTCTTTTTCTCTCTCCCTCCCCTTCTCTCCCCCTCTCCCGCTGACGGTCACTCTCGTTACCAATACGGCGCGGAACGATTCTTCTGTCCTTTCTGTTTCGTAAACGACACACTCGCGTATACCAATCTACCTTTCCCATCTCTTCTGTTTCATGCGTCTTCGAAGAGTGCTCTTCTAAGCTTTGCTGTGTGTTCCACGTCTCTCTCTCTCTCTCATCTCTCATCTCTCATCGCGCTCGCATGTGAGGAGGTGTGGGTGAGTGTACTTCATTCTGTTTGCTTTTGTTTTCAATTCCCAGCTTTACTGCTGCCGCACATACTTTTGTATCCACCCTTCGCTCACACTCACAGTCACAAGAGCACACCGATGCAGACAGCAGAGTTGGATTTCTACGCGCCGGCGGTCGATCACCGACAGGTGCGTCGCGACCGCTTGAATCAGCAGCGTGAGGGGATGTTTTCCTGGCGCAACAAGGCCGCCACCACCACGACCTCCGCGCGTCGTAGCCGTGGCAGCTACACGAATCCGTCCGCGTGTGCCGCGATCGCAACCTACCAGGCCGGGCCCCAGCAAGTGACGCTCGCCAACAGCGAGCGGGCACGTGTGGCGGAGAAGGCCGAAAAGGAAGCGCGTGAGCGTGGTGGTGCGATCTGGGACGGTGCCATCGGTCACGCACACGATCGCCGCCGCGACTGGCAGCTGACTGGCTTCGAGTTCACCAAAGACCATTTCCGTACCTCTGCCGACCCTTCGAGTCCCCATCACCCGCGTCAAAAAGCGCGGCGCAAGCTCCTTACGCTCACTGAGGCCCGTCGCGCCATCGAAGCGGATCCGTACATACCGTACGTACACGATCAGATCCTCATCGGTGAGCCGACTCAAAGTGGAAAACACGTCACCGCTATCGCCGTGACCACGAACAGAGAAGAGGCGTGTCAGGCGGAGGCCGACGCGGCTGCCTATCAGACTCAGCAACTCCAACAGCAGCGGGGTGGCCAGCGCCCGCTCGACGGTACACAAACATTTGGTAGTTCAAGTGCTGGCCAGCGTGATGTCGATGACAACTGGCACGCGAGCCTCGGCGGCAGCGTCGCCAGCCGACAGCGCGCCACGCAGACGGCAGCCACCATGTATAGCGAGCTGATGGCGCAGCAGGCGAGCCTTACTGGGACAGCGTACGGCAGCCCCGAGTCGCGGAATGTGCACGTCCCTACCGGGGAGCTCGCCTACACAGTGCGACCAGCCTTTTTGGACTCGCACGCGCAGCGCACATATCATGGTGGCCGCCGCTGGACGGCTTCTCGATCGACAGCCACCGTGGAGCCCCTGACGCATGCGCACAGCCCCACCGCGAACGATTCACGTGATATCACACCCGACGCAGACGACGCGCATGCGCTGGACCGCGACATCACCTTGGACTCGGAAGTGATTGCCTCCCATGACACACGCCACGGCGACCATGTGCGCGGCCGTGCTGGTCTAGCGGACGGCGCAGAGAACGTTGCCGATATGCCACTAGCACACACGTCTGCAGAAGCGAAGAGCATGCGCGTGTACGCGGTGAGTATGCATCGTCGTACGACAAATAAAGACACGTCTATGGTAGCACGCAACGACCCAGTCCGCCGAGGTGTGCCGGTGCTGTTGCCAGACTCCTGGGTCTCACCCGGGGGCGCACAGTGAAACGAAACAAAAAAAAAATGAATCGGAGCGAGGCCGCGAGTAGACGACCGGGGGGGTAGAGGGGTCAGAGAGAGGGATGTGACTTCACTGTCATCGCTCATCCCCTCCCTGAAGTCCCGTTGTGTGCACACGTGCGGATCGATGTTCTCGATATTTTCGGAGGGAAAACACCAGCGTGGTCGATGTATGATAGCAATTCACGTGAGGATCTGAGCGCACTGGCGGCACTCGCACAGGTCATTCGAGATCTCCTCGTCTCTCCCTATTTCTTTGTTCCCGCGGTGACTCCCGCCACACATACACAGACACACACGCTAATGTACATATTAATTTCTCTTGAACTTTTGTATATATGTGTGTGGCGTCCGAACAATAGCGCTGTCGAGGCGGACGCATCTTCTCTGTATTTTCTTCTTCTTTGTTGTCCGGCTGTACACTCGATTGTCTTTTCAGCTCTCCGTCACAACACAGTATTGTTCCCTCGAGACCATCCGACTTGCGATGGGCAGAGAACAGGTCTTGTTTGTTTGTGTGTGTGTGTGTGCCGTCAGTGACGAGGATGACTGGTCGCTGATCAGGTAGACGGATACACGGTGTCTCCCATCCTCCATTTCGCACACATCTGTGGCAGATGCGGTAATGTACACAGTTCATCCCTGTTTTATTCACTCTTCTGTCTCGCACGGAACTCCCAATTGCGTGCACATTGAGTTTGACCGCGTCCCTGCTGGTGGACACATGGCCACGCTATTCACAATTCTTCGCACTTCACAATCCTCTCTCTCTCTCTCTCCCTCTGTCTGTCTGTCTCATTCTTGTCTTATTCACTTTTTCATTTCCTTGATCCGTCCTGCTCTCGCTTGTGGCATCGTTTGAAGTTTGTGTGACCTCAGAGCCAGGAGCATGACAGAGTCAGTGCCGTCCGCCCTCGCGCCGTGCTTCATGGTGTACCCCATGCCAAGCATCGGCGATGAGAGCCTACTGCAAGTCATATTTCATCATAAAGTCGCACGCAGCATCTTCGCTGGCTACGGCCTTCGGCGCCTCGCGATTGTTGAGCTCAATGATGCGGCACTGATCGGTAAAGTGTGCGCGGCGCTCGAGAAGCACGCTGCGGAAAAAGAGCGGGAGGCGGTGACCCTCGGTGACGTGACGGCGTCCGCGCTCGGTTTGGAGGGCGGGTCCCGTACAACGCGCAATGCGAAGCGAAAAGAAAGTGCAGCGCTGGTTGAGGACTGGTTGGACACGCTAGTGGCAGGTGCGTCGACCGCGACGAACGGCGCGGACGCCAGCACCGATGGGGATCGCTTGACATTGGCCGATCTCTTCGCGGCACCGCCGCCTGCTCAAGCGGCGGTGGAAAACGCAGGAAGAAACTCTGCGAAGGCCTCCTCCACAGGCGCCCTCTTAAACGTCGCGGACGACCAGACCATCGATTATATCACTGCGTTACGCTGGCGTGGTCACCCTCTGCATGTCGTCGTGAGCCCGGTGACGGTAAACGAGTTCTACGCGTGTGGGGGAACTGTGCCGACGCACGCGGCGTCGAAGAAGCGTGCCCGGGATGGCGAGACCGACGACGGCGCGAACGCTGGCGACAGCACGGTCGCCCAGCCATCCCACAAAGGTAAGCGTGCGGATGGAGCGGCCCCGCACGCCACTGGTGTCTTTCCAAAGAACTGCTGCCAGAAGTGCGGATCCCCTGATCATTTCACGCGTAAATGCGACGGCTCTGGACCTGGGGTGGGGGCTGTCGCAGCACCCGAAGCGCCTGTCGGTGAGTCTGCATCGAGCTCAACAGCGCCGAACAGCACTGCCGCGCCTGCCGTTGTGTTTCCAAAGAACTGCTGTCAGAAGTGCGGATCCCCTGATCACTTCACGCGTCACTGCGACGGGTCGGGAGCGGCCCAGTCCCCCGCGACCACCACCACCACCACAAAAGCAGCCAGCACCGCATCACCCGTCAAGGCAGTCTCTGTGCCGGAAGCTGCACGGAAACTACCCCCGACCATCGTGCGTACCACGAAGGATCAGTGTAAGTTCTGTGGTAGTGCCGATCACCTTTCCCGTCACTGTCCCAACAAGTGACCGCGGCGGCTGCGTGTGGGTGATGAAGAGACAAGAAGCTATTCCTCTTTGTATGGCGTGGCGCGCGGTCATCTTGGTGGTCTGTCTGGATGTGGTTTCCTTTTCGCAAACATCTTATAAGTTACACGTTTAATGACAAGCTCTCTGTTCCCTTTTAGTTCCCCTATCCATGTGCTTCGACTGCCTCATCCGACACTCTCTTGTTCTAGATGTGCCTGTGGTTGGTAGCGATACACAGGTGCGCGCGCATGGAGGATAAAGAGAGCACTAAACGGGAAAAAAAAAGAAAATCACGCAAACAACAGAAGAGCGTTTTGAATAAAGAGGAGGATGCTACAGCGAGAATGGCGGCGCGTTCAGCTCCTCCCTCGTTCGCACGCTCTTGATGCCTAGGAACGAGGTATGTCGAGTTGTGCTGGCAAGAGATGTCCCCACCCTCTCGCGTAGCCGACGGAGGCGCGCGTCATGGCGGTGTCGACTCAGCGTGTCTCGGCGCATCCCCTGCTTCCCCTCGCCACCGTACGTGCTCACATAGTCACGCGCGTATCTGAGAGCCATCAGGTGCATTCATTGTCACCGTGTGCTCTCAAGATGTTGTTGTTGTTGTTTTTGTGTGTGTGTGTGTGTGTGTTTGTATGTGTCTGTGTGCTTGTGAGTGCGGGTCTCAAACGTACTTGTCTTATTGTTTCTCCGCTCCCGCACACACACACACACACACATATATATACACAGCACGCGCCACCTTTGCACACTGATCACCGTTTACTCCTCGTCCTTCCATCCACATCAACTACTCGTTAAAAACAAAACAAAAAAAAAACGAAAGAGAAAAGCCAATAGACGGAAGAAACGAAAGGAAAGAGAGTCACAGCGGCTTTGCACCTCCGCTGACTGCTATTTGTGCTGTGATCAGGACGCCATGTCCAGTCGACATCCCAAAAAACCTCCGCATGAGGCGGTGTCCGTGGACGACGCGGAGATTGACTTCTCCGCCGTTGTGAAGGCGCAGGCTGAGGCTGAGTCGACGACGCAGCTCGCCGCCCTCCTCGCCGCGGCGGCCCGTGAAGAGAAACAGAAGCAGGAAGCGCAGCACGCCACAGAGATGCGCGCACAGGACCCAGGACTCGTCGCGTACCTGAACCGCAGCGCCGAGAGCCACTTGAGACGAAGGCGAAAACGACTTTTCGGGGCTGGTCCTGCGGAGGAGGCAGCGGCCAGCCGTACCGACGCAGAGGTCTTGAGCGGCACGCATGCGGGGAGCTATGCGGTGCACTCAGGGAGTCAGACAACGGCCACCGCGACAGCGAACGGAATGGACGCGTCGGTCGTGCTTCAAGCTGCCTCGGCCGATGCCGTCGCTGCTTTCTTGTCGGAGACCACTGCTGAGCCTCATCAAGGCTCGCTCCGTGAGCGCCTGACCGCCTATCAGTCCGCACTGCACGCCTTCAGCACGTGCGAGGCCTCTGCGGCGGCGCTTGACTACGTCCCATCAAAGCCTGGCACGTCGTCGTCCGCCACTGCCACGCCTGCAGTGCCGTCCGAGTCGTCCTCGTCCGCGACGGGGCCGGCGGTGCCGCTGGGCTTTCCGCTTTGCGCCTCACAAGCCAACTCGCTGATTGACGCCTTTCTCAGTGATGGCGTGCCGGACATGGAGCCGTGGGACCAGTGGGCGTACACCGCCCCGCGCTACGACGCCAAGGCCATCGCCGTGCACGCACACAACCCGAAAAGTATCAGCGACGCCAGGATGGACATCGTTCCGCACCCGGTGCTGCCAGCCTCCCTGTACATGACACGCCACGCGCAGGCGGCGAAGGCACCCGTTCCGCTGAAGGTTATGAAAACCAAGGACGAGCTCCGCGCGGAACGCAAGGAACGGCTGCGTCAAAAGCAGGCTAAGCTACGCGAAGAGAGGGAAAAGAAGAAAAAGGCAAGTGTGATGGACTCTGGTGCGGGCGCGTCCTCCGCAGCGTCGGCAGCGCAGAGCCATGATCGCCTCTCCTTCAAGCACCTGGCGCATAACCTATTCGATGCCAGCGTGCTGGACCCTCTCGGTGTCGACACCAAGGTCCTCGCAGGCTACCAGGAGCGCTTCCTTGAGCACCAGCGACAAAACCACGCGCGTCACGTCGAGGCACTGCCGAATCAAATCGCGAAGCGTGAGCGTGACGCACGAAGACACGCAGAGGAGAATCCGTCCCTCGCCGCGTACCGTGTGTATCCCATTTACAGCCCGCAGCACCTCGGCATGCTGCGAAACTTTGCGAACGACAATCGCCTGCGCGGCTTCGTGCTCTGGGTAGGGCAGTGCGATGCGCTGCTGGTGTTGACAGGGGGGCGTGTTGCCATGCGTCACCTCGATCGCTGGATACTGTACAAGACGGACTGGGAGTCGCCAGAGACGCGCGCGACGTGCTTGTGCCGCGTACCGCTGCCCCACTGGCAGACGTTTTCTTTTCACAACGAAAAGAAGCACACGCAGCCGCCATCGCAGCCGAACGTGCCAGACCTCAAAAAAGCGCGCGCCGAAGACACCGAGAGCGACCCACGCAAGAAGGCCGATGACGATCGTGAACACGTCTTTATCAGCCACGCGAACACCGTGGAGGACGGCGAACACTTCCTACGCACTGTGGTGCCCGCCGGTGGGACCCCGTGGGCCGACCTCTGCGTGCTGTGGCGCACCGCGTTTCTCGCGGATGGACTGGCGGCGATGCCAACAGAAGAGGCGTGAGCAGGTGGGTCATCGCCCACTGCGACGCACCTCTGTAATTCACTCAAAGCAAACATAGTGGCCCACTCAATCGAGCGGCTGAGCCTTTCCCCCGCTCTTCTGCGGTCGGCGTTGTTGTTGTTTTCTCAATCATAAACCAAAGTACCGGAGCGTGTGCGTGTCGATGGCTGTGCGCCGCGCGCTTTCTTCGTTCTTTGAGTGCACACACACACACACACACACACACACACTTACGTCATCCCGTGTCAACCCTGAAATACGCAGGCAGCTCTTCTCGCGCAGGCAATGGTAGGTGTGTATCGACATCAAAGCAGGAGATCAGCCTCCACCTTCTCGTATTTCGTCCCCTCTCCGGCCCCTTTATCATCGTCTATTCGTTCTCATATGTATTATTCTCTTTCAAAAACGTGGGAGAAACGCAAGCGAACTGTAGAAGAACACTCTCATTCTTATTCCCACGACAGCCCAGTCCTTCCTGTGTGCTTTTACACGGATCAACCAAACAACTCACAACAATGGGTATTGTTCGCGACTACTACACCTGGCTTGACGCCTACTTGGGTGCCCCTGAGTTTTCAGACACCAAGACGAAGTTCGACATGAGCACCCTGTACGGCCGCACGCGCTACTGGGCCGAGTCCATCAACCCCATTCTGCTTCTCAAGACCAATGAGGGCCTCGCCCGCGATCAGGCCATGCTTGCGGACTGGAAGAGCGGGAAGAGGACCGCCAGCGACGCCGAACTCTGGCGTGCTCGCCGCGCTGTCGAGCAGTGCGTTCATCCCACGAGCGGCGACGTCATTCCCGTCCCGTTCCGCATGTGCGCCTTCTTGCCAATGAACTTCATTATCGTGCCGTTCATGATGATGCCTTCGACGATCATGAGCGTGCCGCGCACCCTGTTCATTCAATGGTTTAACCAGAGCTACAACAGCGCGGTGAACTACGCCAATCGCAGCTCCGATAAGCAACCTACGTCAGAGCTGTTAAAGGCGTACACGGCGGCCGTCGTGGTGGCCTGCAGCGGCAGCCTCGGTGCCACCGCGCTGCTCAAGAAGGTTCCCACCGGCACAACCACGGCGACGCTCATTCGCGCGACGCTGCCCTTCACCGCCGTCAGCTCGGCCGCCATCGTCAACCTCGCCTTCATGCGTAAGAACGAGTGGATGTCTAGTGGCAAGGGAATCAACGTCAAGGACGAGGACAATCAAGTACGCGGCACCAGCACCGCGGCGGGACGCGACAGTCTGGCCAAGTGCAGCGCGACCCGCATCATTTGGAATATGCCGTCCATGATGATTCCCACGATGCTCATGGTGCCACTGACACGCTTCAAGGCGGTCGCCAAGCACCCCGTGCCGGTCGAGTCCTCTCTGCAGATCCTGGGTCTCACTCTCGGTGTTCCACCGGCTCTCGCCGCGTTCAACGTTACGCAAACAATCAAGCCGGAGAAGCTGGAGCCGGAGTTCCAAGGCCTCAAGCGTAAGAACGGCAAGCCGGTGGAGATGTACACGTACTACAAGGGTCTGTAAAGCGCAGTATATCATCTGTGACGCGGACATATCGACTTCTTTCTGGTTTTCTTCCCTATTCCCTTTTTTTTTTTCTCCTTCAAACGTATATATATTTTTTTTTCTGTCATTTCTCCATCGTTGGTGAGGAAGTCACACGCGCGTGCGCCATTGACGCTGTTCGCTCGCGTTTCCCCGTGTCGTCGTTGTTGTTTTTTTGATGTTCCCCGTTGCAAGGCTCTTCGCCTTTTCTTTTTCCCTCTTCTTCTATCGCTCTCTCTGTTTCTCGCCGTGAGTGAATCAATACGACGCACGAGCGAAAAAGGAGTTGTGAGCATCACAAAAAAAAAAACGGAAAGGAAATGCGCGTGTGACAGCGACACTGTGAACAGAGCTCATGTCGTATAGGTCAGCTAGTTGACATCTCTGTGAGCGGGCATGTCTGTGTATGCAAGCGTTCCTATGAATGTCTTTTTTGTTTGTTTGTTTTTTTGTTTTTCGCCTTTTATTTTTGTAAAACTGGTCAAATACATTTTGACATCGTCGACGTGTGCGTTCCACTGTCTTCTCACATCGAGCCTTTTGTGTGCGTGTGTGGGGGGGGTGACGCGTGTGTTCTCTCTCTCCCTCTCTCTCTTCAATGCGTAGGAGAGAGAGTTGTGTTTGAAGGGGCAATGAAAACGAACAAGGCGAGTGAGGTTGGCGTGGTGCATGCGGTACAAGATAGTACTGGGGTTTAGCTCCTTTTTCTTTTTGTGCCGACACATGGTACTCACACCTCTCTTCGTTTCTTTTCTTTTTTTTCTTTTTTTTTTTCTTTTCTTTTTTTTTGCGACGCGCTAGCTCTTTCCATCAAGAGACTCCGTTGTCGCGTAGCTTCCCAGAAGTTGTTTCATGTGCTGTTCCGCGTGTGATTGTGTGATTGTTTTTTCTCTCAACGGTACCGTCTGTGTCTGGTCGGGATGTGACCACAGATCTCAACGAATGAGTGGTCGTCTCGTCCTTCTGACGGTGGTCTTCGGGTTTGTTCCCACACCTGTTCTCTCTCCCGCCGTTGAGATAGCATTGGAAACAGCCACTCACGTTGGCGCTTGTTTATTCCGTTACGATGACGTTGGGGACGTGCTGAAACAGAAAAATAAACGTAAGCGGTACCATCCTGACCGCACGCGAGTCCCATTATTCTTCTGGTGCGTACCGCACAGTGTTCATTCTCGTTCTCTGGACGATATGGCGTCTGGAGAGGAGCCAGGTATCACATGTCCTGGCAGAAAAGGTGCTGACGAACAATGAGTTGTCAGACAGCCTCCCGACGCAACTCTTCTCTGATTGGGGTCGGAGAAGGGATCGGTACGGGCTCGCCGCATCACTGTTATGCACAGAGCTCGACGCTGTTGACAAACACATGCGTGCCCACACTTTTATACAGCATTTGTGTCCCACGTTGCGATTGTCGCTGGTGTGGCTGCTACAAGTCCTTATGCGTTTCTCACCATCTCCACTGGCTACCTTCATTGTGCACGTCTCCTCTTCTTCTTCTTTTTTTTTTCTTTTGAAGTCCGTTCATTTACTCATAGTGTGATCCTTTTTTTTCCCCCTTGTCTTTTTGTTTTTATTTGTGGTTGTTGTCTACTCTCTTCTTTCGGTACTTCTGTATCCTCCTTTCTTTTTTTTGTCACTTCACGTGAAGCAACAGACGAAAAGCACACTGTGCATGCGTTGACGCCAAAGAGGGAAAAAGAACATCACACACACCACACACACACACACAACACAGAGAGAGAGATCACTATCGAACGCGTGGGTAAACGCGAAACCGACGGCGGTCATCTCACTGTGGTGACGTCCATGGCAGAACGGCTGACGAAGCCCAAGCCAGCCCCGCTGAACTTGTCGTCGGGGTCACCGGACGATAAGAGCGCGGCGCTGCCATCGACGGATGCAATTGGCGCCGTTCCAGATGCGGCCGCCCCCACGACCAAGTCCCGCTCTCGTGCGCCACCCCCGCCTACGAGCAACAACGCGCTCCAGCAGCTCGACGAGACCGACACGCGAAATCGTGGTTGGGATCCGCGCATCGACGGCCGCTTCCGCTTCTCGCTGACGCATCACTACGTCGGGGAAAGCGATGGCGCGAGCGCGGTGTCCGCTTTCAGTGGCATGCTTCCACACGACGCCGTCGACGGAGCCGCCAAGGATCTGCACGAAGAGCTGCGCGCCGAACAGCACCGCCAGAGCACCGTCGATGCGAACATCGCACTCAACGTGTGTGCGGATGACGAGCCACGCGTAGAGCTCAATCTGCAGGCATCGCTCGTCAACGCGATTAACAGCGCCTACACCGCAAGCGGCTATCCCTCCGTTGTCACCGCCGGCAACGCGCGCGGTGCCGTCTACGGCTCATTCGTCGATCTGCGCAGCCCCAGTCTGCGGTCACTCAATCTACCACCCAAAGAAAGTGTCATTGTGGCGTCGGGGCAGGGTCAGGGGAGGATGGAGACGCTCATCAAGATTATGTGGAAGCGCGGGATGCACCTGATTTCTGCGCCAGAAAAGCACGCGGCGGGGGGCGGTAGTGGTGGGAGTGGGGGCGGTCACGACACATCCTCCACGACCGGCGCGGCATCCTCGTCTGCGGCGACCTCCGCGGGGGGCGCGCCGAAGCCCGCCTCCCTCGCGCAGCACATACAGCAGTTTCCCGAAGGTATCCACGGCGTCAACTCGTCGCCCAACCTCAAAAGTCTCCTTTTGTACGGGCAGCTGCCCGCGCCGACGGAGGAGCATGCGGCGACAGTGGCGGACCGCCTTCGTGCCGGCACCGGCTCGCCCACGGGACAGGTGACGTCGAATCCCTTCGCCAACGTGCCGCCGCCGCCCGTCCCGCCCATTGGAAGCGCACCCCTGCAGCACACCCTCGTCTCCGCAAACACGTTTAATCACCTGAGCGTGTACTACATTTGTCATCAGGACGGGCGCTTTCTCTACTCCGCGCCACTGCAGACGCTTTCTGCGAGTATTGCCACGCGTAAAATTACTGCGCAGACGCTCTTCATGGTGTGCGAGGAGGAGGTCGATCCTGGCTTAGACGATGGACAGAGCAGCGCCCACGCGCACTCTGGCGGTTCCTCCACGGCTGCGCCCTCAAGCGGTGCGGCAGGCGTCCCCTCCTCTTCGGCCGCAGCCCCGCCTCGCGCCCCGCTCACGTTCGTCGACGTCAAGATTGGCCGTGGCGGCGGCGAACGCGATGTGTTCTTCAACAACCGCGCGGGCCTCAGCTTTGGCAACGCGAACCCCGAGACCAAGACGATCCAGTGCGCCGTCGTCGGCTTCGCCGTGGAGCCGTACCTGACCTTCGGCAACCAGAACGGTGACATTTTTGTCTTTAGCATCCTTGAGGAGCGCATCGTGCAGCGTCTCAACTTCAATGCGGGCACACCCAACTGCAACACCACCTCCATCACGACCGGCAGTGCGAGTGGAAAACTTATCTGCTCGCCCGTCGCCGTCATTGTCGAGGTGGAGTGCGGCCTCGAGAAGAAGCTCGCCTCGATGGTCGAGTACGCGGCGGCGGCCAAGCGGAACTGCAAGTCCAGCTTCAAGGTGTCTGAGAGTGCAACGCGACGCGATAACAAGAGCTACTATCCACTCGCGCCGTCCATCTTCGCGGCTGGCTTCGACTGTGGTGACGTCGTGCTGTTCTGTGTCACGACGGGGGGTGCGTGGATGCTGAAGCACCTGCCCAATCAGTACTTTGGCTCACGTCCTATCAAGGACATCACACCGCGCATACCGTCATTCTTCACGCGCATCTGGACAAGCTACGCGCCGCCCGCTGGGACGGAAAAGAAGTCGTTGTCGTCGTCGTCGGCCTCGTCGAGCCCCACACCGCGCGTGATGGTGATCACACCAGAGGAGAGCCTCTTCGTGCATGACGAGGAGCAGCACGTGGCGGCTGTCGCGTGCAACAGCGGGACCATCGCCGTCGTGCGTTTGCCTAGCATGGACATTGTCTACTCGACATCCGTCTTTGACTATCACGCGTACGGTGATATCCTGACGTTGCAGTGGACCGCGTCGACCCCGATGCAGCTGCTGGTGCCGGACCTCTTGCTCGCGACGGGCGAAGACGACGCGGTGACTGCTTTTCAGCTCAACGCCAGTGCGCTGATGGGCACGCAGCTATTGGGTCGCGGCAGCTTCGACACGCATTCGAGCCGCTCGTCGACCGACACAGGTACGCTCCGGATTCTCGAGAAGAAGCGCTTCCACAAGAGCTGGGTCAGCAATACGGCTGTGCTGCCCTTGGCGCTACCCCAGCGGGCGACGCAGGCGACCGGTGGTATGCCCCAGTACCCCGGCACGTGTCTGGTCGGCGCCTCCTACGATGGACGCACCTCCTTCTGGCCTCTTCTTTTCGACGCGGAAAACAACAGCGACAATGACGGCGAAGGCCGCTATCTGCTCGTCGAGGGTCCGACCGCGGCATTGGCGCTACACAGTGAGTTGGTTGTGTCCACAGGCGTGGCCGGTGGTGGCACGAGTTTCTTTCTTATGACTGCGTGCTGCCGCGGTAAAGTCAAATTCTGGGCAGTGAAGGTCTGCGGTCAGTGAACAAGGAAGAGTAGCGCAGAGTCTTTCGGATGCACACACACGCTTCGTCCCTGTGTGAGGTTTTTGTTGTTGTTGTTGTTGTTGTTTCTCCCTTCGTGTTGTGTGGCCTTGCTCTCTCACTGTCCTTCGACGCGTACGTTCGCAGGTGCGTGTCGATGGTGTCATGGCTGTGTCCTTTGTGGTGTGCCTGACCTTATCTTCCGCTTATCTTTTCTCCATTTTCCTTATCGTTGGCCTGCGTTCACTTGTCTTTTTGTTTCTTGTTGATATGCGCGTGAATGATCGCATCTGTGCTATTGAGCGGGGCGAGTGTGAGCAAGAGAAGTAAAGAAAAAGAAAATCAGAATCGAATGATGTGACGACCACAGTAGCTACTGTAATGTGTGCCCCATTTGCGATGATCGCTCTCATGAACCGTTGATGCGACTGCCAACCTACAAGACGTCAACAAAAGCGCTATTATGCACGTGTCTGTCCAGTGAGTGTGTCGTCATTGAGTGTGGTACGATGCGTCGTCGTTCAACTCGCCAAGTTCACGATTTGAATGATGCGTAATAGGGTCTTGCACCGTCTCTTTATCTTGTGTTCTCTTACGAGTACCCCCCCCCCTCTCTCTTTGTCCGTTCTGACCCCTCCGCGTCCCTCGCGCGCATTCTTTCTTCCACTCTGGCTTCCTTTTCGTTGTTGTCGCTGTTGTTGCTTTTTTACATGTGCGTCCTCAGTACCACTGTTGTCCCGTGCTTTGCTTAGCCGCGTCTGACATCGAATACGACGAAAGGCGAAATAAGATTTAAAAAAAAAACACGAAGGACGAGAGAGAGAGAGACGGTAAAGTATGTGGCGTCTGAGTGTGCACCGGCTTGCCGGCTCGACCGGGCGGGTCTTGACGCGCCCTCACATCGTCCTCCGTCCATTGTCGTGCGTGCGTGTCGTGCCGGCGCCTTCCGTACTGACGTCGTCCTCCTCTCTCACCAGCGCGCACGCCGTCGCAGACCAACGGCGCCTCTACGCGCGGCTGCCGAGCAACCAAGAAGATTTCGCCGCGTATCCCGAGATTGATCTGCCGAGTAGCAGTCGCATCGAGGTCATCCGTCGCAGCGGGCTCGCTGGGCAGGAGTGGGTCGCGTGTGAAAAGGTGCACGGTACCAACTTTGGCATCTACCTCATCGACGAAAAGGTCGTGCGCTACGCCAAGCGCAGTGGTATTATGGATCCGAACGAAAACTTCTTTGGCTATCACCTTCTGCAGGACGAGTTCACCGCCTATGTTCGTATCGTGTGCGAACTCATTCGACACAAATTTCAGCTTAGCGGCCGCATTGGGCGTGTCGTGCTCAACGGTGAGCTGTTCGGGGCCAAGTACAATCACCCGCTCGTGCCCAAGAGCAAGAAGTGGTGCACACTACCGAACGGAAAGAAATTCCCGATCGCTGGGGTGGAGATTCAGCGCGAGGACTTCCCGCAGTACAGCCCAGAGCTGCACTTTTACGCATTTGACATTCGGTACTCGGTCTCGGGCGACGAGGAGGGCATGGTGACGCTCGCCTACGACGATTTTGCGGAGATCTGCTCGAAGGTACCCGGTCTGCTGTACGCCAAGGCACTCGTACGCGGCACGCTGGATGCGTGTCTGGCCTTCGACGTCGAAAACTTCGAGACCCCGCTGCCGGCCATCCTAGGACTTGGAAACTACCCGCTCGAGGGTAACTTGGCCGAGGGTGTCGTCATTCGGCACATCCGCAGAGGTGATCCCGCTGTCGAAAAGCACAATGTGGCGACCATCATCAAACTGCGCTGCTCGAGCTTCATGGAGGTGAAACACCCGGGCAAGCAGCAGGAGTTGAAGGAGACGTTCTTTGACACGGTGCGGGCGGCCGCGGTGAAGCGGACGGGCGGCGTGACGGTCATCTCCGATGCGATGCTACCGCAGGTCGAGGCCGCGGCGAACGGCCTGCTCCTCAACAACGTCAGCGATGGTCGCCTGAGCAACGTGCTCTCCAAGGTGGGGCGTGAGCCGCTGATATCGGGGGAGATCTCTCAGGCCGACGTCACGTTGCTGTTAGCGAAGGATGCGCTGAAAGATTTTCTGAAAGAGGGCGAAGAGGTGGTCTTGAATATGCCAATGCAGTTCAGGAAGACGCTCATTCGCAACGTGTACCAGTCCTCACGTGACCTCGTAGACGCGCAGTGGGAGAAACTCTTAGCCGCCGAGAAGCGCGCATACGCGGCGGAGCAAGGAGAAGCTGTCGTTGAATGATGAAACGCGACGTCACACGCTGCGTGTCCCACGCCCATCGACTTCGGGTTTTGTTTTTTTTTCGTGTGTGTGGGATGAGCGTTTTAATGTCTGTCTGCGCATGGATGCTGCTTTGTCATGGCAGTGCCTTGTTTTCTGTTGTTGTGTACCTCACGAAGAAGAGGAACAGAAGAAGAAGTACCGACCGGGAAACAACGGTACACGGTGCTGTCAAGGACACATCCCGTGCTCTCACGCTTCTAAGCCGGCGCACGAAACATCACAAGCTTCTCAAGCTCCTTCTCTGTGTGGGTAGGGCTATGTGTACGTGTATGTATATATATATATATATGTGTGTGTGTGTGCGTTGTGCGTATCCATGCCGCCCTCACAGTCTAGCTCCCTCCTCTCCTCACGTGTTCACTCGCGCACGCACGCGAACGGCTACTATCTTCACACACGAAGGTCCTTTTGTTGTTGTTGTTTCCCCTCTTACAGAAGGACGGAAGAACAAGTAGCGGATTGATTGTCGTCTCCTCTCGACATTTGATTGCGGTCCTGCTCTTCACAGGGTCTGCCTTCGACCGGCCACCACGCCGAACTAACGACATATCAGTGATATATATTTTTGCTTTCGTGTTTGTCCTTCACACACACACACACACGCGCGCAGACACACTTGAACGCTCACTCGACTCGTCAGCCACGTCTATAGTCGACGTCCTCGCGCGCAGGGCTGACCTGTGCCACAAGAAGAAAAAAAGAATCCGGGATGGACCAGGTGTACAGCCGTCTCTACGGAAAGAGCCGTGTGTCTAGTACCTCACCAGCACGCATCGCGGTCCCCCTTGATGCGTCTCCGGTCGGACCACGGTCTGCGTCAGCGCCATCGACCGCATCCATGGCAACTGTGTCGGAATCCACCACATCATCTCCCCTCCCCGACGAAGCGCGCGAGAAACAGGAATGGGCATTGTGGCAGCAAGAGGCGATCGAGCTTGACAGAGACGCGCGTCGCAGTCCGCACGGTGTCCAGCTCACGGTGCGGACATCGCTGAACGTGGCGCAGTCCATCTACGCAGGCTCACCGCCTGCTATCGCGCTGACGACGAAGCTAGTCCGTCCGTGTCTTGACGGCTTTCGCACGGCGCTGCTGCTCGGTCGTGACTGGGCACATCACGGTGCAGGTACCAGAGTGATCGATGCGACGACGATGACGGTCCCCACTGCGTCGCCAGATGCAGACGAAGGGAGAGAATCAGCGAGCAGACGAGCCCCGCGGCGCATGCCCGATGGTCTTGACGAAGAGGCGCGCGTTCTTTTGCTGAAGCTCATCAAGTGGGAGTCTTCGGCAGCTGCGGCGCAGACACAAACGCGAAACGCACAGCCGATGCGTGAGGAAGGCCGCGACACAAACAGCAGCAGGGCGGAGAAAACGGAAAAAGAAAAAGACGATGAGGCGACGCCTGTCAAAGTCACCCGCGCTACAGTGGAGTCAGAGTTGCTGGCGTGGCTAGTCGATCAGGAAAAGAGCCGTACTTCTCCCGGCACAGGTACCTCTGCTACCCACCCTTCTCCACGTGATGTATCCTATTTGCTTCTCTCGCAGCAGCTACGCCACAGGCCGCTCTTGGAGGATTCGTGTGTGCTCGCAAGGCACATTCTCGTGCCGCTTGATATCGTTCGACACCAACACCGATGGTTATTCGTCAACGAAGATGTCTCGCTGACACTACGGCACCGACTCCATCATCATCGTCTCGTTCTTGGTGATCGCTCCGCCAGTATGACCACACGTCCGAGCGATCGAGCCTCGACGACGCGGGGAGCCCAACCAGCACAGGAACCGCAACCGCGACTGCAGCAAGAAGAGCAGCCATCCACACTGACACAGTCGGGGGCCATGTCCGCGGATGCGGTGCGTCAGCTTTGGGCGGAGCTCTGGTGTGTGCTGGGTGCGGCCTGGCGCCAGCGGGATAGACTTCTCGGTGCGTACAGTCGTCTGCACGGCCTGCGCGCACGGGCACCTGTACAGCTCCCACCAAGCCATCGACCCCACTCGCTCCCACCAAGCGGCGCGGCGACTGTCTTCGGCAAAGAACGGTATGAGCACTACGTGCGGCGGGCGCGTCAGACAGCGGCAGCGGCAGTGGCAGCCGTGGCGACCACGACAACAGCGACTATCGACGACGGCGGCTCCGCCTCTGATAGTCCTGTGGCCGCCTCTCCAGAGCCGCCCCTTGTCCCACCCCCCTATACTGCGGAGGAAGACACGTGTGCTTTCGGACCGCTCACACCTGATCGCATTGGGGTTTCTGGGAGCCGTTGTTACGTCATCCGCGACGCGCTGGCTGCGGTGATGCGCTCCCTGTCTGTCGAGATCAAGCCGCCGTCTTCATCGTCGCCAGGGGCACCGGCCTCCCCGCGTGCAGGCGGCGGCGTCTCTCGCAGTCGACCGACCTCTCCGCAAGCCTCCCCGCGCCCTCCTGGGCTGGCCGTCTTCTCTGCCGCCTCCACGCCGCGTCCGAGCCGCGCACCTTCCGTCCTCTTCGACTCTCTCGTCGACGTCCCCGCGCGCTCGCCGCTGGATGCCCAGCCGACTGCCCGCCACCTCGCGATCGCACCTCAAGGCGTCCCTGCCGCCATCACTGCACACGGTGCGGGTGGTGCGCCGTTGTCCACGTGGGCGACACCGCTCTCGGCGGCGGACGCGGCACCCGTAGTGGCATGCGTGTTCGACGCCTCTCAAGACGATGTCGCCGCACTTGCCGCGCCGTACCTCGCACCTGAGTGGTACGTCTACGTACAGAGGCGGAAGAAACAGCAGCACGACCAGCAGCAGGCCCGCCTTTCACAGCTACGTCGTCGTGGTGGCGAGGGAGAAGACGAAAGAGGAGCCATGGACGCCGGGGCGGCGGGCAGTGATGTGGTCGTCTCGCATTGTTTTTCCGATGACGCGTGGAGCATCGCTGTCATGACCGTTGAAGCGGCGCTGACGTCGTTCGACGTGACGCGCTCACATCTGGTCTCCTGCGAGTCAACGACGCCATCCTCGGTCTCACGGCGGTCGGGCTCGCTGTTTGCTGACATCACCGCCGTGTTGACGACGCGGTGCCAGCTGCCAGAGGATGCGGCGTGTAATTTTCTCTATGCGGCTCTGCACTTCTTCGCGCAGGAGATCAGTGCATGCATCGCGGCGGTGACGCCGTCGCGTCCTGTGGCTGCGGCCAGCGCGGGCGCCGGTATCGCCACACCCTCACCACAACGGTTGGCACAGGAATGGCTGGCGTGTGTGCGCGCTGTCTATGGCGATGCGTTTGTGCGCACGACGCTGAACGAGGTGTGCAGCTGTGGTCTCCAGTGGCGACGCGCGGCGAGATGGTCCGCGTTCGTCGACGCGCACGCACGCGGTGAGACTGTCGCAACCGTCGCCACGCCTACGCACATCACAAGCGCGGCTGCTGGTGGGTCTCCTACCGCGTCTCAAAGCGTTGATAGTCCGCATAGTTCACATTCGCCCTGCTGGACAGGTACGGTCGGTAGCACGCGGTCCTCCTCCGCCCGGCGCGACACGGCGCTGGTGGGTCGAGCAGCACAGCGGGTGCAGCGTGTGCTGGACGGCCTGCAGGTGCCACTCCTCACACTCTTCTCGGGTACTGTCAGCGAGGTGCTTCTGCCGGCTTCCTCGGGTGCTGCCACTGCGTCGAAGAAAACGCACGGCAGCGAGAAATGGGGCCCGGTGCGTGTCGACAGGCGCACACCGTCATCTTCACTGTGGTGGGAGGCGCCGTTCTTGTCCAGTGTTGAGAGCCGCCTGCGACAGTGGCGTGCGTGTGTAGAGTCCAAAGCAGGATCTTCGCGGAGTCATGGCGGCGATGAAGGCGAGGCCGCTGTCTTCACGGCGTGGGTGGCGCTGAGTCGACGCGCGCTGCTCCTGCAGTGTCTCGCGGCCCTTTCGAGTCGCACATCCACGTGCACAACAGGTACGTCTCGCAGCGCAAGGCGAACACATGCGGCAAACGCAGCTGAGGCCGAACGCGAGCAGAAAGGGGAAACGAATGACGACCATGGCACCGATGGCATGACGCCCGAGGTGTGGGCTCAGGTGCGTGCGGGATCCGTACGCTACTGGATAGCGGCTCATCCCTTTATCCGTCGCCTCATCGCAGGAGGACATCTGTCAGCGCTGCGTGCTGCCTCGGCGAGCGTCATCACCACCGCCACCACTCACGTGACCTGCGCGGACGCATCGCGTGAAAGCGGAGACGCTGAGGCTGTGCTCTCGAGGCTGGCGACGCTCTTCATTCCCATGCACACACTAAATCGACTGATGTGTGATGACGCCGATGTCCAAGGTGGTGTGTTGCGGCAACAGAGGCGAAACGCCGGTCCAAGCGAGCCACCAGTGTGCCACACCACAGACGTCGGTGCGGGCCGCTGTGGTCGCACGACGCAGCCCCTCCGCGCGCTCACCGGTCTGGAGGCCTTGCTGGGTGATCACTGGCGCACTTCGCTAGCACTGCGCGTTGCCGCGGGCACTGCCTCCTCACGCGGAGATGATCTGCTGGCGGGACAAGCACGTCGGGCAGCCAGCGCACGCCTCGAGGCTGAGTCTTATTACAGCATCGTGACACAGGCCTACGGGGGAAAGGCCACCGCACCACGCACCATCGTCGCCACGCCGCTCGTGCGGAACGCGTTGGAGGCGGCAATGCGTCCGATGGATCTGGTCGTGTCGCATCAGATTGAGTGCGTGGCGGCTCTGCGGCGACGGTTGCTCGCGTGGTCCTCGCCGAGCTCGTCGTCGGCGTTGTTGGTGCCGCCGTCACCTGCCGTGGTGGCCCGTCAGCTTCGTGGGTACTTGATGGCACAACACGCCGCCGCCGCGACGGCTGGGGCGGAGCGCACGGCTCGTGTATCCGTTGGGAGTGACCTTGCGTCCTGTGCGGTGCCGATCCCAGCCACTCTGCGGGCGACGTGCTGGGCCGCGCTCCTACAAGTACCATCGGCGCGGAAGCGTGAGAAGTTGTACCAATCCCTGCCGCTCTTCCAGGCTGCGCTTTCCGATCGACAGATCGCTCTAGACGTGCCGCGATGTCATCAGTACCATCCTCTTCTCGCCTGTCGCGAAGGCCGCGAACGGCTTTGTCATGCCATCAAGGCGTGGTTACTGTTATCAGAGACCAGCGATTCTGGTCGTACGCACAATAGGAATGCCAAAAGCCTTCTCAAAGAGGAGTCGCGACTGTACTGGCAAGGGGTGGATAGTGTGTGTGCGGTGCTGCTGACAGTCGCGTATACCGATGAGCCGCTGGTCGTCTTCTTGCTTGACATGCTGCTGCAGAGATGCGTGCCGCATCAAGAAGAGGAAGGCGCGAGTCCGCACAACAGCGGCGGTGCGCACACGATGTCACCTACAAGTGCCAGACGCATACCGTCGTCGACGCCCGTCGCGGCCATACCGCCGTACTCGCCTGTGCGTTCGCACAGCATGGCGGATCAACTCGCCCAGCTCGAGGTAACCCTCGCCTATGTAGACCCCCTGCTCGCCGCGCACCTGTTCGGGCGTCTCGACTGTCGACCGGGGCTCTTCGCCATTAGCTGGTTTCTCACGCTGATGGCGCACAACCTTCCTGTTGGACAGGTGTATCCTCTTTGGGATTTCGTGCTGTTGTACGTGGAGGACTACCCCCACTGTTTCGTCTCTCTCTGCTGCGCGCTGCTCCTTGCTCATCGCGAAGACCTCCTCAGTCAGGATTTATCCATGTGCCTGACCACACTGAGTCGGCTTGCGTCGAACATCAACCTGCCGTCTTTGCTGGTGAACACAGCGGTGTTGATGCAGTGTGTGCCGCCCTTACTGCGATTCGACCCACCGATGCCGCCGTCCGGTGAGATGATGGCTTCCTTTTCGTCTATGACGACCTCTCCCGGCGCGGGCGACTCGCGTCCCGCGCGTGTGTGCTGTCTACCCGTGAAGGCGCTCGTGGAGCTGATGCAGCGCACAGGGCGGGGAGCGGGGGGTAGAGCCTCGGAAGCCGAGGAAGGGCCGTGCGGTTTTCCCTTTCAGATCCACTGGGGTGACGCAGGGCTCTTCTTGGTTGACCTACGGCCCACGGTGCCGCTACAGACGGCGGCTGACGGCACACGCTATCGCGAATACCTCATGGGCGCGCTTCCGGTACCCGTGGCCGCACCCGTGACTGTCCTTGACCCAGACATGGGTTTCGCATCCGAAGCCGAGGACGACGAGGAGGAAGAGGTCGCACAAGAGAGCGGCCGCCATGGTGGACAACAGAGGGGCCAGACCGCGCGCAGTCGTCGCGCCGTGGCAGCTCGTCGTTTAGCTGAGCAGCGTCGCCACGCCGCACTTGATTTCCAGCGCCGTATCGAGGAGGCGGCGGCGGAGGTAGCTCGTCAGGTCCAGGCGACAGGAGTCGTCATGGCGACGGTCGCGCCACGCTGTGCCGCCTATGCGTACGGCGACGGCGCGCCAGAGGAAGGAAACGAAGGTGCGGCTGATGCAGCCAGAGCCGTCTTAACGCCGATGACGCTGAAGACGTTGCGGGCGCCGCACATTGTGCTGGTCGGCGCGTCGTCCCTGCTACCCCACACCAGTGCGGGAAAAGATGTCGCCCCCTCGCCTGTGTCGATGACAGACTGGGACGTCGCGGCACCGCTGGGGCGCCAGTTGGTCACGTTCGGCGTGCACAAAGTCTCCGTCCTTCTGGGTGGTCTCGAGGCCATCAAGAAGGGTGCGCCAAAACTAGTTGTGCGTGTGGTAGACGAGGCCAACCGTGCGTCCTTGTGATGCTCTGCTTGGGTTCTGCACTTTGGTGCTGTGGCCGACGCACGGTGGGCATCACATCAGCCACCGCCCTCTGTCACGCGAGCGTGCCGTTTGGTGAGTTCTTGTTTTTATTCATTTCCTACCGCTATCCATTACCCGACGCTTTTCTCTGTTATTCGCGCGGGGGGGTTCTCCAAAACGCTGCACGCCTTTTGTGCCGCTTGCTCACTTCACTGTAGCCGTATGGGCTGTTCGTCTTTTTTTTTTTTTCCTGTGTGCCTGTGTCTTTGTGTGTGTGTGTGCATTTGTTGCTTTCCTCGGCATTCGCATTGATGCTTACGTCAATACATGCGTTGTGAACAAGACGTCCGTCAACCCCGCACTGCCACGGACTTGCTGGCTCGTGACGCAGGGCTGTTGCTGTTGTTGGTTTTACATTTCTCTTTGCTTTTCTTCCTATTGCACGCATCGTGATAGGTTCTGAGCCGTCGCGGACGGCTGAGGGAAACACATACGACTTGGGTGCTTCTTCAGCCCCATCTCGTTTCTTACCCGTTGCACTCTCTCTCTCGCTCCTTCTCATTGTACTGCGACTATCATTGTCTCTCGGTTTCGTTGCGATGAGCGACACCAAGCGAGAGCAGAAAAACAAAGAGATATTTCATTTTTCTTTTTAAAAGTACGACTACCTTTTACGACTGGTAAACACGCGGCTATGGAAGAGATGCGCACGCCCACTAGCGCGCCTCTGGTCGTACGGTGTATCGACTCTGCGCGTAATGTTGAGAAAACCATCGAGGTAGGTCACGCAGCCACCCTCGAAGACATTCTCGCGCTTTTGGCCATGAGTGAAGAGACAGACATGGATGACGTCAAGATCAGCTTAACACCACCGTCTTCTCCGCCACAGCTCTGGCACACGTCGACGTCCTCTGATCTGTTGAAGATGCTCACGCAGATGTCGAATGTCGTGGCAGGCGCGGGATGCACTGTGTACTACCAAGTGGATCGCTGTGACGTAGATACCTTCGTACCTGAACAAGGACCAGGGCAAGCGGTAGCTGTCGCACCACAGGCCGCGCCGGAGAACCAGGTGAAAAAGCGTGTATTAGCTCTCTTCCAGAATGCCGGCGCCGCCCCGCAGCCGACAGAACAGGCCCGCGCTGAGGCAGGTCCTGCCCACTTCGCTGGCTCTTCGGACACCGCGGCAGAGCCTCAGGATGAAGTCCAACGGCGCGTTCTCGCGGCGATTCAACAGAAGGAAATCGATGAGAACCTGATCGCGGCCATGGAGTACACACCAGAAGCGTTTGCGTCCGTCACCATGCTGTACGTGGAGTGTCGCATTCACGGACAACAGGTCAAGGCCTTTGTCGACTCTGGCGCGCAGATGAGCGTCATGAACACAAAAACAGCGGAGAGGTGTGGTCTGATGCGCTTGCTGGACAGGCGCATGCGCGGTGTGGCGAAAGGCGTCGGCGTTCAGCGCATTCTCGGACGTATCCATCTGGTCACCGTGGACCTCAACGGGATGTTCATCCCCTTCTCCTTCAGTGTCCTAGAGAACCAGGATATGGATGTTATCATCGGCCTTGATCAACTGCGTCGCCATCGCATGAAGATCGATCTGATGCTTAACTGCCTGCTGGTCGAAGACACACGCGTGCCATTCCTTCCAGAATCAGAGCTCCCAGACTACGCGAAGCCCCGCAATGCGAAACCCGTAACCGAGGAAGAGCTGCTGCAGCAAGAGGAGGAGACGAAACAAACGCAGGCGGCGCACGAGGAGATGGTAGCGAAGCGTCAAACGGACACACCGCAGAATACGTGTAAGCGGCCATTGTCAAATATGGCCGCGCCTGCCGGCCACGCCACCAGAGTCGTGGACTCGAACGCGACACAACTCACAGCTCCACAGGCAGCTGCCGTGGATCGATTCTTGGAGCTGACAGGACACACCGTGTCGCGCGAAACTGCCATTGCACTCATGGCCATGGCGAACTGGGATGTGGCCGTAGCAACCGAACTTTTTTATGATACGTGACGCGCACGCGTGTGGTGTCCTCGTGTCCGTGTGAAGCTGTGTTGGCTATCTATCAACTGGCGTACTTCCGTATGTGTTGCTTTTCGGAGGGCGCGCATACTATTATCGTGGGTTATCGACTTCTTAGACCGTTGGACACGTCGTGGTCACGTTTACATGTGCCGTGATATTGTCTATCCATATAAGCATGTGAGTATGTGAGGAAAAACAGATAAAACAAGTAGCGGAGACGAGAGGCACTCTGCTAGGCGAGGGTGTCTACTCCTATGGCCGTGGGGCCGCAGTGTCACTGCGCCCGCCGTCAGATCACCTGTTGTCTTCACGCATGAAGCGATATCGCGCGTCGCTCGCCGTGAAAAATGAGACTCAATGACCTGTCGACCACTTAACCCGAACTGAGCAGTCACTGGCGTGTCGCCACCGGGAGCACTCCTGTCCACCGTCGCTAAAACCGCCTATGTGTCCTCATCCTCAACATGACGCACTCACACACCCTCTTCCCCCATGCATTCACACACGCATACACATATACATATATATATATATATATATGTTCGCGAACCGTGCGCACGGAGTTCTCTCGTAGTCGTGTAGAGCAAAGCAATAGCTGGATTACTTCGCTCGCGAACACTTTTTTTTTTTTTTTAATTGGCTCTCTCTTCTCTCTGTCTGTTTGTCTCGTTTCTCTGCCACTTTTGTTCGCACCTCTCAGCCACGGCAGACACAAGCCCACTTGCAAAATGGAAGCACACCGAGCGAGCTTTGTCGCTGTGCTGGAGGCTGGCGCGGTGGCCGTGGATGCGTCACCGACGGCCTTTAACGTTCGCGATGACAGTCCCATTGGGAAGAATAGGGACGGCGTCACCTTTGGCCCCAAGCGCGGGTCTGTGGGACTCGCAAACGAGCGCCTCTCCGCGAATGGCGTCGGCAGCGGCGGTTTCCTGTACAGTGAACGCACGAAAGCGTTGGTGGCGGCGCTTCACCACCTCCCAGAGCTGACACTCGAGGAGACGACGCGCGTGCGAGCGGTCTTCACGGGTTTGATGGGTGAGCGCGAGAGCATCGCCAACATCCTGGAGCTGCAGGTCCTTCTTGGTGACCTTGGCCTGTACCCTTCCGAGGAGGAGCTGCACCTGGTCTTGGACGCGTACCGAGGTAAGATCGGACTCTCTAGCCTCTGCCACTACCTCCGCTTCTACAAGCACGAGTACATCACAACCAGCAAGATCGACGCAGCGAAACAGCAGCGGCTCTCCTCGGCAGCAAACGGTGCGGGCGCCCCGTCATCTCCGCCACCGCGCTCGACGTGGATGGGTACGCGGGGAGGTGATGCGTACCCGCCCTCGGCCACACGCGCAGGTGCCGCGGACAGAACGGCGTACACATTCGGTTCCCCGAACAAGAAGGCCGTAGGCGATGCGGACACGCTCAAGGCTTTTGTGGCCCTTGGTGGGCACGAGGACGGCTCCGGCGAGATTCGCGCCAACGCCCTGAGTGCGCTTGTGCGTGAGTTCGGTCTCACCGTCGACATTGACTCCATGATCGCCGTGGTTGATGTGCATCGCTCTGGCGTACTCGACTACGAGGACTTCTGCACCATGTGGACGCTGCCGGAGGAGTCGCTCCGCCGCAGCTCCGTCGGGTCCTTCTCCGTGCTTGACGCCGCGCGCTCTCCCCGTCGCAAAGAGAGCACCAGTGCCGACGCGCTGGCGTGGCATAACGGAGGTGATATCTCTCCATCTACGCAGCGTGCGCGGGAGCGCATGATCGCGGCCCTGGCGCGCTCCGGACGCCAGAGCATCACACTCACACAAGGTCTGCCTTGGAAAGCAAACGGCGGTGCCCTCTCACCACGTGCGACTGTGTTCGGCACCAACGCTATGGCCCCCTCACAAAGTCCTGTCGCCGCCTCCGTCACGACGACGACCACCTCAACGGCTGCGATCAACAACAACGCCATGGGCGTGGCCACGACACGCGTGCGTCCCATGTACTCGTGTGTCAACACGAATCCCGTTCTACAAGGGCCCATCACACACGAGGAGCACATGCTGTTGCTTACCGTGTATCTCTTCCCTGAGCGGTACGAAGGGGTTTTCCCACATCCAGGGGAGTCGAATGGATGCCGCAACAACGGCAACCGGCACGCGAGCATCAGCGGCCTTCCTGGTGGATCTGGCCATCATCGCTCACTCGGGGGGCGAAGAGGGACCTCTCGCGCCGCACTCTCAGCGTCTCAGAAGAACCGCAACGTCAGCCCCGATGACGATGACGTGTTGGGTGGGAAGGGGAACGGCTACCGTCCGCCGAGTCCGATGATTTTGTCCATGCGCACGAGTGCGGCCTACCAGGAGAGGAAGACGGCGAAGCTGCGGGAACCCATCCGGTGCCCGTATCACGGCTCGGGTCTCGCGGCCACCGTGTCGCAAAGGAGCGTCGGTGGTGCGTGCGCGGCCACCACGAACCCAACTGCGAACCCGGCGGAGGATGGCTACAACAGTAACGCCGATGCGCGTAACGCGACGTGGTGAAGCACCACGTAATCAAAAAGTGACGTGACGATGTAAGCACACATGTACATTAGCATATGTATCAATAGCACTGGCTCATTCCCGTCCGTTGTCGCTGCTGCGCTACTTTGTATCTCTCTACGTAACTGTGTTTCGCCCGTCCCCTTTCCTTTTAGTTGTTCACCTTGGTCGCGTCATTTTGACATTGATCACGTGACCTGGTCGGCTGCCCCCCCCCCCCGCCACCCAAGTGAGATTTCTGACAGTCAGATTACGGTTGGTCGCTTTTCTTTTTGTGATTTCCCTCTTTACTCTTTCACTGCCTGGTACACGCTGGTTCAACAAGAACGAAAAAGTCAAATAGAAGAGAGGTCAGTCGAATGGCATGTACCCCTCACCACATCCGCTGTATCGCGCCCCACGCATCTACCCAAGTGCGTCAAAGGAACATGTATGTTTGCTGGACGACAGAGATATTTGGTTTCACGCGCGTGGGAAATGTGTGCGTGTGTGTGTGTGTGTGTGTGTGTGTGTGTACGTTCGCGGGCGATCACAGTCCACGAGCGCACAGCTATACTAGCTGATGCTCATTTCGTTGAGCCCGCGGGGGCGACACGTCTCGCTCTCTCTCTCTCTCTCGTGTCCATGGTGCACATCTCTTCGTTCTCTCAACCCCTCTACATCAACCTGCTGTGTTTTACGTTGTGATTTAGTTCTGCGGTATTGTTCATGAAGCTTAGTGCAAGAGAAAAGTCAATATCGCTAACGATTTTCTGTACGAGCACACACACACGCACACACCAATCAAACTAGCAGAAGAAACAAAAACTTTCGTTATTTAACTTCCCGGGTTTTTTTTTGTTCCCTCGCACTTTACTGAACAGGTCTACAGATTAGTTCTCGATTCATAATTTGTTCTTTTTGTTTTTGTTTTGTTTTTGTTTTCCCACTCACATTTCTTCTGTTCATATATCGCATTTGCTGCCCTCGTTTTCATTTTTCTTTTTTTTTTTTTTTTGTGTCCTCACCTGACATCTCTCTCTCTCCCTTTCTCGACCTCGCGACGTAGAGGAGGCATATCCAACAGAGGCGACCAGCCGCGCTAAAAAAAGCGTACACAGAAAGAGAGCGAAGTGTGTATGTGTGTGTGCGGGCAGCTTCGCTGTGACCACACCAAGAAAAAAAAAACCGAAACGAAGAGAAACTGTTTGTGTGACATTGTTTTGATATCAAAGGACACACAAGCACATCTCTATTGAGCGTGTTTGAAATCTCGACGCTTAGAAGGTTTGTATACGCACAGGTACATAGCTGGTGCCTCTGTCTCTCCTTACACGCCTCTCTGTAAACGCCACTATTTATTTATTTTGTAATCTGGAGCTTGTTTGTTTGATTTTATCGTCTGTGATTTGATCTTCCCATCTGCACCTCCCCACGTGCAGAGTGTGTGTTTGTGTAACACTGATTTCTCTTTCTTTTCTTTTTTCGTACAAGCTTACTTCCTTGAGTCAATCATTTTTCCCTTTTTTTTTTTTGCTGGTCTCTTCTTCTCTTCTTGTTGTTGCTGTTTTTGTTTTTGTCTTTGTTTTACTCTCCGTTTCACTGCGTCTCTTTTTTTTTCTTCTTTTTTTTCTTTTTTGTTTGCCCCGTCATCGTTTTTATATTTGTTGTTGTCTTTTCTTATTCTAACGCTCTGTCGTTGGTGCGTTGTTTCGTGCGTTCTTTCTGATCTGAGAACTTTGGTCTTCCACGTTTGCCGTTTCAGTCGTCGTGTCACACACACACACACACACACATACAGAGCGTGTCGGCCACAGTGAGCCGTTTGGTTTTTTTTTTTCTTTTTTTCTTCACATGGCCTCTTCCCCGCACGAGACTGACCGGACGCGGTGTGAGGCGGCACTGGCTGCTCCCGGACGCCTCAGAAAAACGTCCGCGGTTGCTCACGGTGCTGACGCCGACGCTGACCACGTGTGTGTGATGGACCTCGGTAGCCTCTCCGCTGCGGACTCCTCGGCGAGCCTCAACGCACGCCGACGCTCTCACACACGCAGCGACACCGCGAGATACGTGTCCGCTTGGCAATCGCAGCAAGTACTCGACAATCTCTCGAAGAAAATTCTGTCTTCCATGGGCTCCAGCGCGGCGAGAAGTACCCGCGACGCACACTCACGCATAGTATCAGGCTTGTCTACCTCTGCAGCCACCGGCCCTGAGGCCGAGTCGCAGCAGTCCGCAACAGATCACGCGCGCACCACCCGTGGAGTGGCGCTCACATCGCCATCAACCATGCACACGCTGCGCGATGTCAACAACGGTGTCGCGTCTGCCAAGTCGATTCCTGGTTTTCCTGGCATCGGGCGGATGGCGCTGAAGCTGGCCGGTACAGCACAGAAGGACACGGTCACGCGCATAGCCATGTCGGCCTTCCAGCGCTGGCGCCGACTTCTCCTGATGCGTGCATCGCAAGGGAGTGTCGACGCTCTTCAGCAAAGTACGGTTCGTGAGAACACGGTCTCATCGCTCTTCGCGTCTGCAGGAGCGCGAAGCCAACAAGCGAGCGCCCCGCGTGCCGGTGAGTTTACCTCGTCCAGCGGGGCGGCGCCAAGGCTGCCGGTGTGGCACGAGCCAACGCAAGGCCTCTCCGCGGCCGCCGACAGCTCTCCTCTCGCCGCTGGATCAGATCAGAAGCCACCCGCCAGGGCCGGCCGCCCTCGCAGCGCAGAAAATCTCGTCATCTCAACAGCGAGTGCGTCCGGTTTCAGCAACAGCAGCGTGAGCAACCCCAACGCGCCCACCACGACGCATACGAATGCGACCAGCAGTAGCGCGAACGTCGTTGGTGCGGGGGCGGTCTCTCTCGGTACGCAGCGACGTGTAACGCCGCGTGGGGCCGTGCTGCTCAACTCGCACTCCGATTATTTGGAGGCCATGGAGGAGCGAGCCCCATCGTCAAATCTCGCGACGCTGTCACTCAACCCCAGCGGTGATCTCAGCTCAGTCGATCGCGCGGCCGTCTCCGCACCCGCTCACTCCGGCCTCGTCAGCCCGACACAGCCGATGCTCAGTCTTGTCGGGGTGCACAGTCGGCGTGCGACGCCTTCTCAGCCGTTGGTGAGTCCCTCACAAAACTCGCGCAGCTGCTCCGCCCGGAGTGGTCCGTCCATCGCCGTCGGGGACGATATGACGGACGATTTCCATCGTCGGTGGGAGGAAGAGGGCCTCAGTATGTCTGACCGCCTCGAAGACTTCATGAGTATCGAGGAGGATCATCGGTGCAGCGTGGCGGAGAAGGAGCAGCGTCGGCGCACGCGGCTGCTGGCGCGGTACACGCGGGCCAGTGATGCGATCTTCATGGACGCGCTGAGGGCCAGCGGCGGCAGTCGTCTTCATCCCTCACTCACCAGCTCCGCGGCGAATCCCTCATTGGACGTCAACGACACGCCCAGCGACGATAACGTGTCGTTCTGGGCAGCCGTCTCCATCGGCGTCGGGTACAACCATCCGGCAGACAACATCAGCGGCTCCTCGTTTCCGTTCAACAACAACGGGAGTGAGGCCCCACTCTCCTCGCGCAGCGCAGGGCGGGTCGAAGGCGGGGCTGGTGTGGGCACCGGCGCGAGCAGCCAAGGCCAAGGACCACACAGCCACCTCGCCGTACCGCAAGCCGTCAGTCAACGCGCGCCACAAGCACCACTTCCTCTCGCACCAACGCCAGGGCAATCGCCTCGACGCGCAGCGGCTGCCAGCCATGGTACTGTCCCTCCCGCCAGTGCCGCCTCGACAGTCCACACCGTATCGACGTCAACCGCTTCTCCCGTTGTGAGCTGTACACACAGCAAGCCATCCCCGGCGACTGAACACGTGCTCACGGACCCTGCGACAGCGACCGCTCACGACACGACGACTCGCCGCTCCGTAGACAGGCATCCCACGTCCCTCACGGACGCGGCGCACAAGAGTGGCCACAACACGACAGGCCCGCTTGAAGACTTGCTCACGCCCGAACCAGCGAAGCTTGTCCCCAGCAGCAACACACGTTCTCTTAACCATTCAAGCTCCGAAGCCCCACCAGCTGCAGGCAGCGAAGATGGGCTAGAAGACGTCACACTGTCCGCGGTCACCATTTCCTGTAACAATAGCCTCAACTCAACGCGCAACAATGTCACTGGTACGTGTGCGGTCCACGCACCTGTGTCCGCGGCGTCGTCCCCCTCGTCTAAGGGTGAAGCCGGCCGTGTCGAGGTACAGGTGCCGGCGCCGCCTGTGGAGGCCACGAGCGTCGTTCGGAAGGCACCACTCTCCTCGGTCACCGCCACGACAGCAGCCGCGCATGAGCTGCCTTCACACGCATCGGTGCACACAGACGAGGAGGAGTTGATCTCCTCCTCCACGTTGCGGACAGCGGTGACAACGAAACAGCCCCCGCGCTCCCTACATGCGTCGCTGACGAATCGACGCGTGCGTCCTTTTGTCGAGAAGCCCCAGAGCGAGGCTCGACACGAATTGGAGGAAGCGGTGAAGCTAGGTGAGGAGGCGGGTACTGACGAGCCCACCGTGGAGGCGGAAAACGCGGTGGTGCGCGGAGCACAAGCTGTTGAGGCTCAGCAGCGCCGCTACCTGAGGGCGAGTGTGGCTTCTCCGATGTGCGCTGAGGACTGCGCCACCACCGCACCCGTTAGCAGCGCGCAGACACCCACTTCCACATCGGTGGTTGCTCGACGTTGTCGTGATAGCGGTCTGTCTTTTCACAAAGGGGAAGGAGCGGATCACAACGAGAGTCACACAAACAGCAGCAGCGGGCCCTCGCTCTTCCCGAGACCCGCTACAAGCCAGCGTGTCTCGCTCGCTACCAGCAGTCCCGCTGTCTCCACATTTGCGGAAGTGAGCACCGGCAACACGCAGTCGCTCCAGCGGGACACCTATCAGGAGTTGATTCGGGCACCCGAGAGGGTGGCACGGCATGCGATTATCATTGACTACCGCGCAGGGCTCCTCGATATCCTCAGGGAATGCCACTTCTTGAGCAACTGAGCGGTGCGGGTGTGGCAACGGTAGCGACGCGGGTGTGTGCCGGCTCTGTGCGGCTCGCTCTTCCCTCGCGTGCCACCACACATCACGTGAGGCTCGTTGTGACCGCTGCGGATTATTTTATATGTTGTTCGTGTTGGTGTTGATTTCTTTTCTTTTCTTTTTTTTTCTTCTTTTTGCGTTGATGGGTTGTCTCTCACACTTCTTCCGAGTCGCTTCGGAGATTCTCTTTTGTCATCTCGCGCGCACCTCATTCTTCTTCCAATGCGTACCTGTGCTCAATTTACTCTTCCGTCCTCAGCTCTCTCTCTCTTCTCGTCTCCACTGATTGCCAATTGTTTGCGTTATTGCTTTTTTTTTTCTTCTGACTGGAGAACAATGATTTAGTTGAGTCGCTCTGTGCAGCTTTTCGCTTGAAGAGCGTCGGAAAAGAAGCTCAGCGATGCCGAGTGAGAGCGCTGGGATGGAATTGAGAGCACGGTGTACAAGTATTCCCAACAGATGGATGTGAGGAGGAGAACATCATCTAGCACATCAAAGACGCCCGCGTTTTCCTTCTGTGTGAATTTCCATCGTTATCTGTTCTACTCTCTTTTTTTTCTTTTTCGGTTTCTGTCCTTCATTTGTTTTTTTTTTTTTGTCTCGAAATGTGTGCAAATAAGTTGAACTCGCTTCTTTCTTTTGTTCCCACTTCTTCTTTTTTTTTTTTTGTTCGCCCTCTCCATGCGCGTGTGCTCTTCCCGTCACAAGTGTCTCTTCTCTTCGTGTATTCATATGGGGTTACCTATCGATGACACTGTTCAAGCTGCGCGCGCGCACTCCTGCCGTTTCTGTTCCCCCTCCTGTTTCACTGGGCTTGCAATTACTTGGTGATGAATCGTGTTTTTTGATCTCTGTTTACATATTTATTGTTTCCATGTGTTCCCGCGTCTTCTATTCGCCCCCTCTTTTTCTCCCATATGTGTGCTTGTACCCCGTTCTCGTCATTGTTATCGCTATTGTTTGTCCTCCTTCCTTTTCTGCACATGGAGCCTCCATACGGTGCACACGAGGCCTGTCGGCTCCGCAGAGGGCGTTTTTTTTTTCTTTTTGATAATTAACGTGTTTTGTTTCTTCTCTTTGCAGTGCTGACTAATGTCTTTTGTTTGACTGCGTGTGTGTTTTGTTTTTGTCTAACACGTCACCCATTGAATCGTCTCGAGCTCACCCGCCTGCCTACTTCTAGTCTGGTCTATCCTCACCTTGCGATTTGATCGAAATGCATTCTCTACCGTGCGCACATGGCCGTACACGCATGCGTTTTCGTTTTCCTCCCCCTATCTCAAATCAACGTGGCGTGTCATGAAGTGAGCGATACGTGTGTTTGGGGGGGAGCGTGAGCATTTCCTCCTTCTTCGGTCCGCTCCGTCATGCGGTGCGGATCTGGATTCATAATGACAGTGCTGTCACCACGGGGATGATGCCAAGGAAACAATGTCGCCGGGGAGAGAGCGTCAACGCTGATGTGTGAGAAGGTGCTGAGGCCTGCGCGGGTGCACCGGTGCGGGTGGGTGACGGCACACTCCTTCGGGTACTACTTTTTATGGAGCGTCTCCTTTTTTTTTTTTTTGTGTGTGTGTGTCTCCTTTCTTTCTTTTGTTCTTTTGAGTTCATTCTGGCAGCATTCTCTCTCGTCTCCATCTTTTTTTTTTTTTTTTTTCGTCTTTTCTTCATTTCCTTCTTGCGTATCTCATAAACGTATGTCATCTGTGTGTGTGTGTGTGTGTGTGTGTGTGTGTTTTGGCAGACGCGATGAAGTGGTATTAGGTCGAGGAGATGGTCGCTGGTACGACGGGGGAGGAGACGGCGCACAAGTTGTTCTCTCTTGTTCTCTTTTTCATCCGCGTATATGGTCTGGTCTATTTTACCTCTCGTATTATCTCCCGTTTGATGTCAAGGAGACTGCCCATGCGATTGAGGCTCTCTCTCTCTCCTCCCTCGTATTGACGCGTACCGGCGTGATAGACCCATCTCTTTTTTTTCTTTTCGTTTTGTTTCGGTTTTGCTCATGAAATCGAACCACGCGCACACGTTGCATACACTTGACACAGCACAAAAAAAAAATTTGACAAGTGTACCCGCGCCCATAGCGTAATCAACGACATACAGCCGCGGGTAACACCCGGCTCGTACAACTACAAAGATAGGCCAACACAACAACCACAACAGCAAGACACTGAGATCAAAAGCAAGACAAATAGGGAGTGTGTGCACGTGGGGAACCCAAGTAGAGCCAGCACCTTGCTGCCTGTTCAAAGCGTAGAAGTAGGTGTTCTCTCTCTATTAGGTCCTTCTCCCCCCCCCTGTTAACATGTCTTCTTTTCAGGATGAAGTGCGTCATCGCGATGAGGAGGCTACAAGAGAGAGCACGGAATGAGCGTCATTCGTTGCTGATGTGGTTGTTTCTTTGTCCTTCCCTGGCACCATACACACAGCTTTTTCTCAGGAGCGAGCCGAGCCACCGATGCCGCACAGACTGTTCTCGACGATGAGCTTGGGAAATGCTGCATTCGTGCCTTTATCATGCTTTACTCTTACGTCTCTTCTCTCTCTCTCTCTCTTACTCTCTTTCGCCACCGATACACCGTCGTGATGTCGCTGTCCATCCACTCGCCGGTTCTTTGGGGCGCGGGGGGCGTTTACTGAAAAAGCCAAGCCAAGAAAGGACGGCGAAAAAAAAAGGTGCCCCAGACCCATCCGTGTAGTGCGCACCAGCTGCAGTTCCATACGCTATGCGCAACGCATAAAGAGAACACAAAAAAAAAACTTATCAAATTCTATTTCTCTTTCGTTTTCAAACCACCAGGATGGCTATTCACGGCAATCACCGTCGCGCATACCTGTGCAACACATCACTGTGGCGTGCCGTGGTGGTGTGTGCGCTCCTCGTCATCCTTTTCGGCTCGCCTGCGGGGGCCGTCTACAGTCAGCACGGCGGCGCGCCGTCCTCTACATCAGGGAGACAAAGAGAGGCGTTCGCAGCTGACATGGCTGGTATCCGCACAGTGGCGGAATCGCAGCTACTGGCAGTCGACCTCGGTGCCGAATGGCTCAAGACTGCGGTGCTGCGCGTCGAGACGACGCCCACCGGTGCGAAAGCGACGCCTCCAGCCACTTCCTCCTCCGCTGTCCTCCCCTCCGCGATCACCAGTGCGGCAGGTGTGCACCTCGTGCTCGATGACCAATCGCATCGGAAGAGTGCCCCGTGCGTGGCTTTTCGTCACGTGCGCTCTAGCAACGGCACGTACGAGCGCGAGCGGGCCTTCGCCGCTTCTGCCGCAGCGCTAGAGCCTCGCTTTCCGCTACAAGTGATTTGTAACCCGTCTCTGCTTCTTGGACGCACGTTGCCCTCTACTCCCGCCGTCGCAGACGCCTCCGTGCACGGTGACCCTACCGCTTTTCGCCACACAATCGTCCCGCTCAATCACCTCGAGGATGGTGTCACCGGCGCGCGTCCGTCGTTAGCGGTGGTCATGCCAACGACCCACGCGGCAGGCAGTGGTGCGGATGTCTACACAGCCGAAGAGCTAGTCGGTATGATTTTGAGCTATGCGAAGCGGATGGCCGAAAAAGCGGATGCCGAGGTGAATCGCCTCACCGACCATGAGCAGCGTGCTCTGGACGCGCTCCTCGCTGTGCGTGGGAACCAATCGGCGTCCGAAGACCAATCGGACGGTGAGGCGGCGAATACGATTCGACACGCGGTGCTGACAGTGCCGACCTTTGCCACGCTCGCCCAGCGTCAGGCCTTGATTGATGCGGCAGCGCTCGCCGGCTTACGGGTGGTGCGACTGGTGCACGCTGCCACGGCCGCTGTCGTAGAGTTCGCGCAGCTCCGCGCGGAGCAGCTCTTCCTCACACCGGCGTCGACATCCACGTATGCGCTGATCTACGACATGGGTAGTCGTCAGACGGAGGCGGCAGTGTATGAGCTGACGGCCACCAGCGCGACGGCGTCCTCCCCATCACGCGTCTCTGCTATTACGCTCAAGGCCCTCGCCGCTGACCACTCGCTCGGCGGCAAAGCGTTTGACCGATGTATCGCCGAGTATTGGGATAAGACGTTTCTCGAAAACCGTGTCTTTGGCGAAACGCCGCGCACACCATCCGCATCGGTGCCGGTCAATGATGCGGTCGGTGCCGCGCAGATCTTGCAGCGAAAAGAACAGGTGAGCTTGCTGCGTGCGGCGCAGCGTGCACGCGAAATGCTATCGGTGAACCGCGAGGCTGTCATCACCGCGGAGGGTGTGCTCTCATCATCGGCCACATCCACGACGTCGGGGCCCTTCACCACGACTCTCTCCCGTGACACCTTCAACGAGGTCTGCGCATCGCTGTTCGAGAAGGCCGTGAAGATCCGTGACGAGGCCGTCGCTTCCCTGGCCCAATCGCTACAAGAAGAAGCGGCGGCGGCGTCTGCCGACACCACGGCCGCACACACACAAAACCCGCTGCACCGCGTTGATCACATCGAGGTTATTGGCGGAGCCACGCGCATGCCGAAGCTGCTCGACGTACTCGGACGCGGTACACTGCACGGCGTCGGGCGTCGTCTGAACGGAGACGAGGCCCCTGTCCTTGGTGCCGTCCACCTCGGTGCGCAGGCCGCTCAGCTACCGTTGCCCGGTGCGATACGCGTGTCGGAGTGGTTGACAAATGACGTTGACTTCACGGTGCGACCCGCAGCCACGACGACGGCACCAGCCTCGGTCCCAGCACACGACATGCCGGCAGCGGGGGCAGGGGAGCGAAGGACGCGCGCTGACGGTGTGCTCTTCCCTCAGCGTACGACGCGGCTTCCTGCCATGAAGACTGTGCGCCTGCAGGATCCTCGCTACACAACGCAAGACTTTGAATTTGAGTTCGTGTCACCGCTACCCACAGCACCGGTGTCTGATGAGGCGCGTCAAGGCGAGCCAGTCGGCTACAGACAAACCTACGCCGTCGGTGGCGTCGCCGAGGCTGGCAAGCGCGCGGAGGAGTGGCGGCGGCTATCGGTCTTCTCAACACCACACATTGAGCAAGAGGTGCAGCCGATTCTGTCAGAAGTCGTTCTGGAGACTTCGGTTTCCGAAAGTGGACTGCCACGTCTGCGCGCCGCATTCCTGCGTGTGGTGTACAACAAAACAACAACAACGACAACGACAGCGTCGGCAGTCACCGCAACAGGCGCTGAGCGTGGGGAGAGCGAGGGTACCGCAGCAGGCATGCCGCCGGCAGCACCCGATGCCAACGTGAGTGCAGGGGGTGAGAAGTCGGGTGAGGTGGATCAGGAGGCCGTCATCCCATCCGCTGACGCCTCCACCGTGCCTGCTGCGAGTGAATCGGAAAAGGGCGAAACAAACACGCAAAGAACCTCGAGGACTGTCGTGCGTGTGTTCGACCTACAGATCCATCCCGTCGACACACCCGCTTCCCCGACTACCGGTGCCGCCCGATCGCTGAACCTGAACAAGGCGGAGCTTGTCCGATCGAAAGCCACGCTCGCAGCTCTGCAGCGCCAAGATGACCTCCGCTGGCTGCGAAGCGCATTGTCAAATGACATTGAGAGCCTCGTACTCCATGCCAAAAGTAGTGACGCATGGGACGACGCGGCGGCTCGTGAGGAGCCGTGGACACGTCTGGTACAGGAAGCCTCGCTCTGGCTGGAGGATCACGGTGACGCTGCGACCATCGAAGAACTCACAGCGCGCAAGGCGACTCTCATGCGAGTCGAGGTGCCAGCACGCACAGCACAATAATAATAAAAAAAGAACCGTCAGACTGTGGTGCGCAGTGATGTGCGACGCTGCGTATACATGTGTGTGTGTGTGCCATGGTTACTATCCTTGTCTGTCCGATAGATGCGGCTGGGTTTAACGCAATTTTCCTTGTTGTGCTCCTTTTTTGTGTTTCTGTATTGGGTGTTTTTTGTTTCGCTTGCGAAACTTCACCTCTCTCTCTGGTTCATCCCGTGTTGTGTCTTCTCCTCGGTGAAATCCATAGTGGGGCTCGCGGTGGCTGCCGCGTCCCTGTTGTTGATTCGACTCACCGGTAACGCCAAACACACGCGCTCTCATGATCACTCGTTGACAACAAAGTAGGAAACCGAACGCGAAAGGTCGGGATGACTCTGGGCAATGCAGGACAGAGGCTACGCCCGTACATGCCAAGGCACATGGGCACGTCTCACAGTGGACGCTAAGCAAAACATGTCCGTTCGTCGTGCTGGACGGACGAACTCAACGAACGTCTGCATGCTGGCAGACTCCTCACGCGCACCCTGTTCTCGTTCCTCCTTGTCAGCCGCTGTGAACAGCGCTCCTTCCGCACCCCCATCAACATCCGTCTACTCCATCTCCCGGTGTTTGTGTCGTTGATCCCATTAGTGTCGTTGTTGCTTTTAGTCGCGTCCTCTCGCTTATCTACTTTGTGGTTTTTTCCCCCCGCATCTGCCACCGCCTCACCCTACTTCTATTCCTTTTCAACGCACAAACACACACACACACACACACACTGCTTTCCGCTTGACTGCTTAGTGTAAAAGCATGCTGCGTCGCTCTCTCGTATACGCGTGTGCGGTGGACGCCGTGATCGCAGCCTCGACATTTCAAGGAAGTGGCAAAGGTAGTGTCGAGGTTCCGCATAATCTGACGATTCAAAATGCCGCGTGTGCCGCTGCGCTGGAGCACTGCACACCGGTGCTGTACGACTCGCTCCCAAACGGCTTTCGTATTGCCTGCGAGTACGTGAAGAGCTGTCCTTTCGCGACTGTGGGTGTCTGGATCGACGCCGGTAGCCGCTTCGAGGATATCCACAACAGTGGCGTCGCGCACTTCCTCGAGCACATGAACTTCAAAGGCACTGATCGTTACTCGAAAAAAGACGTCGAGGACGTCTTTGAGCACCGTGGCGCACACTTCAACGCCTACACATCACGCGATCGCACCGCGTACTACGTCAAAGCGTTTAATAAAGATGTCGACAAGATGATGGACGTCGTGTCTGATCTGCTCAAGAACGGCCGGTATCGTCGGTCCGATATTGAGATGGAACGTCCGACGATTCTGGCGGAGATGCGCGAAGTGGAGTCGCTGGTCGATGAGGTGCTCATGGACAATCTCCACCAGGCCGCGTACGACCCGGTCACAAGTGGTCTGCCTCTGACCATTCTTGGCCCCGTCGACAACATTGCCAAGAACATCAATCGCGACATGATCATGGACTACGTCAAAACACACTACACGGGGCCCCGCATGTGTCTGGTCACATCTGGAGGTATCTCACCAGATGAAGCGAAGAAGATGGCCTCACGTTACTTTGGCGATCTCCCGGCGACGAACAACCGACCGCCTCTTCGCGGTCTCTACCGGGGCGGTCACACGGTCATGTGGAACGAGGCGATGGCCACAGCCAACACCGCTGTGGCCTTTCCCATATGCGGGGCCTCGCACAAAGACAGCTATCCGCTGCAGCTTATCCACAATGTCATCGGGCAGTTCCGCGAAGGTCAACTCGATCAGTTTGGTTATCAGAGGCGCAACGTCAACATTCCGTGGGAGCGTGTGCCGAACTTGGTACAGCTGCGTCCCTTCTACACGCCGTATGAAGAGACGGCGTTGCTAGGCTACCAGATCACGACAGCGCGCATGACGGCGTCGAATCGCCAGTCCGATACCGACTTTTCACGCGACGAGGCCCAAACCGTCATGCTGAACTACGTCCTCAGCACTCTTTACGATCTGTGCGCCACGCGCGTGCCGGAGAGGCTGCTCGACGAGGCTAAGTGCGAATTCAAGGCGAGCGTGATGATGATGCGTGACAGCACGACGAACAGCGCGGAAGACCTTGGTCGGCAGATGATTCATTTTGGCCGCCGCGTCCCGCTCACTGAGTTGTTCGCGGAGATCGACAGCGTCACGCCTGAGTCTTTCCGGGCTGCCGCGGAGAAGTACCTGACAGCGGTGCAGCCGACTGTGGCGTGCATTGGCGCCAGTGCGGCCCTCCCACGGTACGATCCGCTGGCGAATGCGAGCGTGCGCGTCCACCCGCAGCTGAAGCCCGAGGATTTCCCGAAGGACGCCCGTCACTACGCGCTGTAGATGCACAGAAACGCAGCCGTGTATCGAGTGGTGCGCGTGCTGTGATCACGCGCCTGCGAGGACAAAAGAGCAGTGTCCTTTCTCTGTGTCTGCTCGGTTGTTATTGTTGTGCGTAATGTTTTCCCCTGTTCACATATTTAGCAAATGAGTGTGTGTGTGTGTGTGTCTCCCTTGGTTCATTCTCCATAAATGCGCCTGGCATCCACAGAGAAGAGAAAATGATGAAAAAAAGGTGGAGGGGGTGGGACGTAAAATCCCAAAATCGTACGCTGGACATCTCCTCTTTCGATGCGTCCAGCGACTTCAACGCGTGCACAGACATGCGTGCGTGGACGCGGCACAGCAATGCGCTACACACGCCACTCCTGTGGGGAACCTCCTCACATGCCCACGCTCTGCCGATGGGTCTTTTCGTCGTTGTTGTTGTGCTTCCACGACTGAACATGTACGCACGCGCACACATCTTTATCTGCCTTTGACGTCGCCCACCGCCATCTCCCTCGTTCGCCTTCCGGCCCTCTTATCCTATCGCTCGCCGTGTTGTAAGTCGTGTCTTCGCGTGCGGCGTTTTGAAGTTATAGAAAGATTACCAAAGAGATATTTCATAAAAAATAATAAAAGAGGTGTGGCTCCGGGCGTGGGTCTATGTGTGCCAGCCGTTCACAGTCACCAGACACCGCATATCAGGCCTCGGCACCGTGGGCTGCCAACGCATTCGCCGCCTCGAGTACTGGCACCCGCTCCACACCCGCGCGCTCACCGTCCTTGGCATCGCAGCCGGCCCGCACGCCATCGCAGCAGAGGCAGCAGCCACCGCACGTACCAACACTGCCTTCACACGCGTGTGCACACGCCCCGAGCAGACAACGCTCACGCTCGCACGGAACGCAGAAGGAACAGTCGACGTCCAGCAGTCCCACGGCTCGCCACGAAGTACTCGGAGTCCCCTCCTCCACTTCGCCACAAGCGCATACAGAGGGGGTACATGACGCCAACTTGGTAGGCGGCCAGAGCGCAGCAACCCACACTGGTTCAGCTCCTCAAGTCCGCGGCGATGATGGCGTGGACGAAGGGGCTCTGCCACATTCGCAAAGCGAGGTCACTCTCATCCAAGCGTCCACGACATCTCGACAGAGCGAAGACGACGAGGAGAAACAAGCCGAGGTGCGGCTGGATGCCACCAAAGCCGAACTCTCGCACGCGTCACAGCAAAACACGTCCGTCCAGCTCTCGGCCGCCGCAGCGACGCGTGCCGCCGCCGCACTCATTCAACAGCTTGTCGAGAACTGGGTGCCCTGTGAGAACGCCGACCTCCCCCCGCGCTACCGGAATGTGGCCGGGTACTACTGCGACTACTGCACCTACTCCGTCTGTCAAGAGTGTCTGGCAGGCGTCCCAGGCGCGTTGTTGGAGCCTGTACCGGGTGCGCACAGCCAAAGTCGCCGTCATCCTGGTGCGGAGCAACGCCCGCCCGCGTGCGAGCTGTCCGATGAAGCGGCGTCACTGCCATTGAGCGATGCCATCGCCGCGATGACGCGTGATCTTCTCACCGGTCACGAGCACTTCCACCGACCGGCTCCGTCGACCGCCGCCACGTCGCTGGCCCCGTCGTTGTCGTCATCGCGTGGTGCGTGTTTGCGCTGCCACCTCTGCAAGCGCGGTGTGCTCGTGCACGAAGTCGCGCTTCTGCACGAGTGGTCGTGCGAGGGCCCGATGCCAGAAGCCCGCGTACGCCGGCGTCACTCCGTTGTGTACGACACAGACGTGCTTCAGCGCTACCACTTCATGAAGGAACAGCGGCAGGCTCGGCAGCAAACCCAACAGCGTCTCGCCGCCCACTTCCACGGTTACTATCGCGTCTCGGCGCACGGCGGTGGCGTCACCACGGCAATGACGGGTGCGCCGCGTCTTCAGCGCCTTCCTGGTCGCCCTGCGCGGTGTGAGGAAGGCTGTGCCTTTGTTGTGTCCGTCGACAATCCGCGTCTGGCCGAGGGCTGCGTCTGGTGCACGGTCAACTACGCGGCTCGCAACGCCGCACCAGGCGTGAAGGGCACAATGACAGTCACGCCGGTGCTACCGTGGGTGTGTCCACCATCCCTACCAGGGGTACCGCCGCGCCGGTACGCCGTCCATGTGCCCGATGGCGCCTATACCTTCGACAACGCGCACGCGCTCGCACTGTTTCTGCGTAGCGATATCTTCCGGAAAGCCTCGACGCAGTTGACCATGGTGGCAGCCTCCCCCTCATCATCTGGTCACATTCGTGGTGGTGGTATCGACTCGCCACCGCCTTCACAGTCGCCGTCGAAGAAGCGCGGCCGTCATCACCGCCGTCATGGTGGTGGTCAACGCCGGTCCGGAAGTCACATCGACACCATCCACGCCGGAGACGGTGTCAATAGGGTGTTGGGTACGACTCTGGTCATTCCGGCCGGTGCGATTGAATCGCTGCTCACCGTGTCCATTATTCATCGCCTTGAGACCGATCGTGTGCCGCCGCCATCTGTGCGATCGATCTGGGGTGCGGAGAGCGTACCCGACGGCGTCGCACAACCAGGCGCATGGCGCATGGAGCCCTTCGTGGACGCGGAAGAGAAGGAGGACGGCGCGCGCATCGCCGTCTCGCCACGTAAACGTATGCGGGCGGCGAGTCCGCCCGTCTCCCAATCGTCGCCACTGCTGGAGGGACGCGGAGGGGTGCGGGAGAAGAGCACCACTCCGGCGAACAAAAAGCCGCGTCTCGACAAGAGTGAGAGCGACACGGATCTAGCGTGGCCGACCGGCCTTGCCAGTGACGAGCTTCGATTGGTCGTCGACCATCTGACACAGGGCCGCTCTCTGGCCGTCTACGGTCTCGGCTCCAAGCGCTTCTTCCTCCGGCACGCTGCACAGAGTGCGTCTCTCAAGGACTATCTCATCGTCCCGGTGGACGGCGCACTCTCTGCACGACCACACACATTGGCGGAGCTCGGGGGCCTTGCGGAAGGTCACATTGGAGCCGAAGGCAGCGCATCCACTGTTCCAAAGGGCGGCACACGTCGTCAGGCGGGCGGGTCCAGCTCTGTGGCGGCACGCCGACTCCGCGACGTCACACGCTACCTCACCAGCCGTCTGCAGACGGTCGCCTCTTCGTTCTCTGCGGATCTCGTCACCTCATTGTCTCTCGCGGAGGCAGAGATGATGGCTGCGGAGCGCGAGGCGGAACGTGATGGTCTGTTAGAGCGGCGGCTGCCGGAGACGCGCTCACGCTCACTGCCGCGTGACACCACCGCAGGTACGCTCGCAGCGGCAGCGTCCGCCCCCGCAGGTGCGAGTGCAGCGAAGATGTCCCTGGGCGAGACGCGCGGTGCTGCCGCGGTGGCGGACATCGTGGACGTCGATGAGGTTGAGGCGGACGGCGTCACCGATGCCCATCCACCCACACCGTCGGACCACACGCACGTGCAAAGGGAGGTCTCGGACGCGGAGTGCGGTACACGAGGTACCCGACCTGTGGGTGCTGTCGAAGGCTTGCGGACGCCACCTCGACCCTCTGTCTCGGCCGGCCACCTTGCTGGGCAAGAGCTACCCCCACCGACACAGCTGCGTCCGCGGATGTCCCCGTCCCACTCGCAGAGTCGAACGGTGAGCCAACCTGACGAAGACGAGGGGGACGAAGACGGTGTGGGGCATATGGTGATGGCGCTGGCCAAGGCGCTGTCCTCGCCCATTCCCTCCGTCCGCTGTGGAGCGGCATCCCAAAGACCACTGCCTTCACCGTCCCCACGACGCGGCCCCACTCATCACACGAACAGTGTCAGGAGAGACTCGCAGGTGGCTTCGCAGTCAACGGCACCGCGCGTCGAGATTGGTCTTGTACCCGCGGCCACCGCCTCGCATGCTGGTCGCACCGCCCCAGCGGCGAAAGCCGGCGCGACCGCGGAGAGACGTGTGGGAGAGACGCTTCAGGCGGCCTGTCAGAAGCTGGCCATGATTGCACAGCCCGCACACACACTCTCAAGCCCGCTTGCCGAGACTGTGCGTGCTGCCAGCAGCAGCTTCACGCTGGACATCCCGTACGTGGATCGTGGTGAGGATGGGGAGAACGCGGGCGGGTCGGCCCACTCGTGCGAGAAGAGCGCCACCACATCAACGTCTGCGGTGGTGGTGGGTGTGCGGTCGGGTGGGTCACCTCACGTTCGCTTCGCCCACGCCAGCGACTACGTGCGCGCTCTGGAGAAGGTGCGGCGATTGGTTGGTGGGCACTGCACGCGCTGGCACCGTCTGCCTTCAGTGACGGCACGCGCACTAGTGGGTGACGCGGCAAAGGACACGAGTGGAGCGGATGGCGATGGCAGGCCGCGAGCGGCGGGGTTCACCCTCGCCCAGATGCGACTCGAGCACCGATCGCGCGCGCAGCAGCCACCTGTGTTACTTGTGGTGCATCACGTGGACATGCTGGACGCGGAGGCGGAGATGTGGCTACTGCAGTTATGTCGGCGTTTCGCCTTTCCGCAGCCGCACGTGCAGCTACTTGTGTCATTTGACCGACCCGACTGGCCGTTGAGCAGCCTCGCCGTCGCTCTCGCACCCATCTCGCTGGTGCTGCTGCAGCTGCGTAGCCTCCTGTTGCCGCGTGTCAAGGAACTGCGCGAGGTGCACACACTGGACCTGTTAACAAGCTTCGAGTCTGCCGCTGCCGGGGCGGGTGCGTCTGCGCTCTCTGCATCAGGCGCCCATAGCGGTGGAGGTCACGGTCAGCACGCGCTGCCGTTGCAAGACACCATGCGGCGTGTTCTCTTCAGTCTTCCTGCGACCTTTGCGGAGCTGTTGCACATCCTCCTCACCGCTCAGGAGGAGCACGGCGAGAACCACTACATTTCACTTTTTACGCTGAATACGTACTTCGAGAAGAACGGCTTACTCGTGTCGCACGGCCGCATGAAGGCCCTTCAGCGCGAGCTCACATCGAACCGTTTGGCGGTCTATGACGCCGCCGAGCACGCCGTGTACATTCCGCAGCACCGCAAGCTTGCCAAAGTTCTGGAGGAGGTCACCGCGCTGCGACGAGGCGGTGGGGATGCAAGAGGGTTCGCAGACACGACGGGCTGACGGGTGAGCCGAACGTGGAAGCGTAGGCCTGCCTTGCCACTAGGCCCCTCCTCGCCTGACTTCAGCCTTGCTGTTTGTTTGTTTGTTGTGCGCTCTCTCTCTCTCTCTCTCACACAGCAATACAAAAAGAAAATACGGAACTCAACTAAACCCGATGGGTTCGAGAGAAAAGCTAGGAGCGATGTCGTCTGGTCGATGATTGACTCCACCACACGCACACACACACACAGCAGAAGAAAAACAAAAACTGACCTTCCCAAGGAGCCCAAATAGGGTGATTGGAGACATCGTCGTATACCGTCTCTGTACGTGTGTGTATGTGAGTGTGGATGTGAGCGTGTGTGTTTCCATGTGGGCTTTTGTTTCACTGTTATTATCTCCCCAAATCGAACCAATTCACTGCCCCTCTCTCCTACCGCTTTTTTTTTTCCTTTTCAATGCACTGTCTCATCGCTTCTCTTTGCGGACTTCTTCTTTTCTTTTTTTTTTTTTTTGCTGTGTGCCCTGATTTGATGGATACTCTGCCCCCCCCCCCCCAAAGGACGAGTATCTCTCCCTTCACGATTCACAGACGACTCGCACGCCGGTCTCTCTCTCTCCCTCTCTGTCTCGTTGTCACAGTCACCGCTTTTGTGTGTGCGTTTTTTTTTGTTTTTTTTTTTTTCTAGATACACGCACGCACGCTTCTCTTTCGTGCACAGATTTATCTTCCATTTCACTTCGTTGTGTGCGTTTTCCTCGTCTCGCCCTCCCCGCCACTTGTCAACGTAGAGTCTGGGTTGCTCTCGCAGCAGCGCAGAGGTCATGCCCAGTTTCGATCCCGTCGATGCGTTCGCGGAGCTCGTGGTGTGCGTTGTCTTCCACATGCCTCGCCACACACACTCGACCGGCGGCAGTGGTCACGCCAGCAGCGATGAGGAGGCACCGGATGCACGGGCCCCGCAGAGCTCACTGCGCAGCTCGTTCCGTCTAGACAACACAGGTTGCCGTATACACTATCAAAGCGGAGGGGGTGGTCGCTACGCGGGCACCGCCGCTGTGGGGAACGACGCTGGTCATGCCGCGGCCTTGTCGACAGGCGCGGACGAATGTGGGTGGGTGCCGCAACGGGACTCGCTCGCTGATCTTTACGAGTTGTACCACGCGGCCAGTCTCCATCACGCGCACACACGTGCCGCAGCAGCCGCCGCGCAGGCCTTCTCCCGGCCGAGCAGCATCGGCAGCTTCATCAGCGTCAACACGGTGCCGGCCACGCGCAGTGATACTCCACTCTCGCAGCCCGGGCCCACCACCACCTACTGCCCAGTGCATGAGTTGCCCAGCACCTCCACGCCGATCCTTGCGTCGCCTAGTGGTGGGCAGGGCCGAAGCGGATCCCGGCTAGGCTGGCCCTTCACGTTCAGTCGGCGTGCCCCGCACGCGGCTGCTGCTTCCACACCACCAGACGTCTCTCTCCAGACGCACAGCGCTGCGGCGCCACGCGCGGGGGGTACCGTGGGTCGTGACGCGTCGCCTTCACCAGGAACAACGGATGGGAGCTGCAGCTTTATCCCCATAACAGAGGAGGAGCTCGCCAGGGGTTTGATGTCCCCGGGTTCATGGGCCGTGGAGATGGACACGCACACAGTAGAAGACGTCCCTGACGAGGAGGGCGACCCCCTGGCCCTCGCGCATCCCTCTGTCTGCGCCAGTGTTGCATATTCACACCAACAGAAGCGGTGGACCCCAACAGGGCAGCATCTCTCCGTTCAAGGTCGGGGCGTGGGTGCTGCGGGCCACAACAGCAGCAGCCCCAGCAATAGCGGTAGCTATGCCACCGTACGTTGTAGTGCGACCCCACCCACTAGTCCTTCACGTGTACCTCTGCCCCTGGAGACGCTCGCAGCTGGTCGGCGAGGTGTGACGGGGGCGGTAGCGGCGTCTGGCGAAGCTACCGGAGACGTCAGCAACAGCCGATACACCAACAGCAGTAGCAGTACACACACTTCGCTGAAGGGCTCCACGATGCCCTCCGCATACACCTCCATCAGTGACTTTGTGGAGGTTTAGCTATCATACCATGTCACGTGCTGAGCCCAAGCGATTCTCGACATGCTTATTTTGGGTGTTTCTTTGGAGTGTTTCTTTGGAGTTGCATCACGCTATCAGTTGTTACTTTTCTTTTTTTTTTTTCCTGTGTTTATTTGGTTCTTCTTCGCTTTTACGGCATCCGCTTGCGAAAAACGCCGGATGTCGATGAGGTTCATCCCCAGCAGGAGGCCTCAGGGTGCTGATAGAGAAGTTATTTTCAAGAAGACAATCCTTTCCGTGAACTTGTTTGCTTTCTTTTCTTTTTTTCTTTTTTTGGCTTTTATGTTTGTCTGTGTTTCTGCACATGCCATTCCCACTGCGTACACTGTCCGAGTGTGTTGTATCTTCTGTCTCACCTTTCCCTTCCACCTTGCAGTTTCTTTTCGCTTTTGCTGCACTGTGTCGAGCACACCTCTGCACGTCTTGTTGTCACGACGTGCGATCGTGTGGGGGGCGGCTTCCTTATTTCCCTGCCCGCAGTGAGTGCATGCCGCGCTGTGCTGTGTTGTCCATGCCCCACTCGCCTTCGAATCAGATTGCTTACACCTATTCACTCAATATCCTTTTTTTGTTTGTTTTGTTTTGCTTCGATTTTTGCTTCTTGAATTTACTTTTATTCTTTTTGTTTGTTTGTGGCATTCGCTACTTGTTGTTCAGTGGTGAGCAGCTTCTTTTATACCAGAATATACCTTCTGTTCGTCACAATTCAAATTGCATAAATACATCAACGTGCTTCTGATTTTATTGCCTCTTCTTCTTTTTTTTGTTTGTTTGTTTGTTTGTTTGTTTGTTTGTTCGATTGTTCTTTATTCTTCACTGCATATCGCTCAAAGGAAAGACCGCAAAACAAAACAAAAAGCGGTGAAGTGGCCCCATCAGAGTGATGGGGCGAGGAGATCGGTACAACTTTTGTGGCGTACCCTGCGTGGAGTATCGCGTCCCGTCCTCCGCGTGTGTGTGTGCGCACGTGTGTTGCTTGCCCACTCACCGCACTTGGCAAAGTAGATGATTCGCTTATCCTACACTTTGTCATTTCCGCATCGGCGTTCAACTATCCGATTGCCTGAAGCGCACCTCCTCTCTCTCTCTCTGCACACACACTTAACGAAGACCGGAAGCGTGATTGTTTAAAACACACATACACACACACACAGTCTCCGAAGAGACCGACTGTACGAGTGCAGCTCACTTTTTTTTTCCACTTTAGATTCACCGCTGCGCAAGTATCACGTCCGTGTGATTGTGCCTTCGATTCGTTTTGTGTGTTTTATTTCTTTTCCGATCTGTGATCCTTTTTTTTTTTTTTTCTTCTTGTGACACACGCACACACACGCACACACACACACACACACACACACACACACACACACACACACACACACTGCCCCGCACTTGGTTTCGTACACCATGAGTGGTTCATCTCAAGGGATGAATGGTCGCGGCGTGCCTCAGTTACCACCACGGCGCGTCCCAGCGCTCCCGCTTGACATGGCACCACAGAGGCGTCTCTCTGAGCGCGCCACCTTCGCACATGACCCATCAGCCCCTTCACAACAGCCACCGGCCCAGCAGGTCGCTGGCTCTGTCGTCGTCGCCCCGCCAGCGCGTGCCGATGTGGAAGCACTCGACCGACAGCGGAACGCCCGCCGTGAGGAGGCTTCAGCGGCGGCGACAGCACGCGCACGGAGTACGTCACCGTCAACGACACCTGCACCGCGCCTCTCTCGACACACCAGTACGCTGTCTGTGCGGCGTCTCTCACTGCCGTCCACAACATCCGCGAGTAGCCCGCTGCTCCGGCCGAACGCGCAGCACACCCCGCGTCACAAATTAGGCACTGGACAGGATGCATCCCACAGCTCTCACCACCACCACCATCAGATCAATCCGCTCCGCGTAGTCCGCACTGGCAGCTCCTTCACGGTGAACTCCATCGCAAGCATCGGCGAGGCGTCTCAGCGAAGTACCAGTGTGGTATCACGCCACAGCGCGGCCAAGCAGAAGAAAGCGAGACGGACGTCGTCGATCGCGGCTTTTGACGACAGCGATCTAGACATAGACGCGTGTCGTACTATGCTCGAGGAGGCGATACAAGAAGGGATTGAGGCCACACAACACTCCGCTCTTCAACTCAGCGAGGACACGTTCCAACAGATGCAACACAACCTCGCTCGCGCGGTTGTCTCGCTGGACAAGAAGCGCTTCACCGCACTGCTCGGATTGTGTCGGGACGTCTGCTCGGCGCTGCGTTTCACGACAATCAGTTCATACGACGACAATGATAGCGCACAAGCAGATCGAAGCAGGTCTGCTGCACGTCTCGTCGGTATTTTGGATTCTGTTATTGACCACAGCACAGGCTACACCATCATGCACTTGGTTGTCCTTGCCAATAAGACCTCACTCACTCACGCTGCGCTGCGATACGGCTCGGCGGTGCACCGTGTCGAGGATGTAGAAGGTGAGACCGCGCTGATGCTGGCCATGCGGCGCGCCCCCGAGTCGGTGCGTGTTATGATGACGCTTGGCAAAGCCGTCGATGTGCACCGTCCTCTGCGCATGCTCGTTGGGCAGACACACCGCCCACTCGCCGCGAAGATGCTCGATACGACAGACTTGGTCCGGCGCTGGGCCGCACTCGCCAAGAAGCAAGCGACAGGTGAGAAGGAGGTGAGTGCGAGGATCGACAAGGAGGACGGGGCGGCCGACGGAACATCTGCGGTGGGCACGGCGTTAGTGCTCAGCCATCGCAACCTTCTTCACGCTGCTGTGATGGCCGATGAAGCGACGCCGCTGTGGCCAGGCCGTGTGCAGCTGATTCAGCATCTCATCGAGCAGCACGGTCTAGACGCCGCGCAGCAGGATATTTTTGGCTTTACCCCCGCCTTGCTGGCACGCGAGCACGCGCAGTTCCTGGGTACTTCTAAGGACCTCCAGAACCTGCTGCGGACCATAAAGGCCGCGAGTGTGGTTCAGCAGCTCGCCAACGCAGCCGCTGTGGGAAACGGTCACAGCGACGACGACGACGACGACGGTGCGAACGCCAACGATCGCGGTGCGCTGACGCATGAGGAGACGAAGCCGGTGAGCACCACGTGGCGGAAAAGCGGCACGGGCGCGGGTTGCGACGATGAAAAGCGGCCATTCATATCACGTCTGGCAAGCTTTGCCTTGTCGGTGCGCTCCACGACACTCCTCAGCGGCATCGAGGCAGAGGAAGAGGAGGTACCATCGCAGGGACGAGCACGCGCCGCCTCACCGCAGCGCCGGCGTGCCAGCACCATCAGCCATCGCGACCTTCCGCTTGCGCAGCTCGCGGCGAGTCTCGTGAACCTCGGCGAAACGGACGCTGCACCAGCACCATCGGTGCTCTCGGCTTCGCACTTGTCATCGGCGTCCGATGAGGAGCCACTGGAGCTGCGCTCCGACGGTGACCTGCGTCACGCCGGGCTGGCTGTCCCTCTGGCGTCTGGTCCACAGCGGCCACACTACGAGGTCGTCGTGGGCAGTCGCGGGTGCACACCTGAGCGACGTGCGGGTACTGGTCAGTCCAACGATGAGCACCCGCACACACCAAGTCCTTTTGTCAAGCTGCGCCTTGTCAAGCCATCCGGCGCCAGCGGCACTGCGACCGCCGCGTGCCCAGCTAAAGCCACCCCAACGGGGGGAGCAGCCCACAGCGCGCTGGTCACCTCCACCGCGGCCCCTCGCCTTAGCCGCTATATCTTTCCTCACAGCGATGACGACGAGAATGGCGCTGATCGCCCACCTACCGTCCCCGCGGCGGCGGCGGCGGTGCCACGGGACGTGCGCTCACCGCTGCCTGATCGACCAGGTGGTGCGCATCGTCAGGCCTCGTCGGCACCTGTTGGGCCGGTGAAGGATAGTCGCGTCTTCGTCTCGCGGTCACCGCCGGCTATGCTGACGGGCAGTGTACCAAGAGAAGCGCCCACGTTGTTGTCGCCATCACCAGCGGGTGTGCGGGTCGACTCAGCATCCGCCGGAGCACGGTCATCCTCACAGCCCGCAGGCACGCTGGGACGGCGAGCTGTCAGTCCCTCGCCTGGCATCCCACTAGTAATCGCCGAGCACAAGACCGATGCGCATCTGGGCACAGCACGCGATGCGAGCGTGACCGCCGTGCTCCCAAGTCGCCTGCGTGTACGCGTGGCTGCATTATCGGCGGCGCTCTCAAAGGCACTGCGCGTGGATCTCGTGGATCGCCGTCGGTGGTGGTACATTGGTCCGTACTCGCGCCTGGCGTGTCTTGTACTCGCGCTCGTGCTGCACTGTGTCTCTTACGCGCTGGACGTCTCGTGCGCCTACTTCCGGCAAGTCCGCTTCGGGCTCTGGTGCCGTGCACTGAACATTCTTCTCGGAGATACGTGGGTAGGCTCCGCCTTCTTTATGGGGCTGACACATGCTTTGTGTCTTATCATCGGTGCGGTCCTGGGCGTGGTGATTGTGGTGCATCTCCTAGGACGCCTCGGCGGCTGCGCACTCCTCAAACTCCCATGCATGGGGGCGCGGGATGTCAGTGAGATGCCGTACCTCGAACGCACATTCGGGCTGTTTGTGGCTTCCTTCTACAAACCACACACGCGTCCGCGTCTTTTTCTGCTGCCGCTCGGACTGCTGCTGGGCCTCTACAGCGCGGCGCTCGTGTACAACACGCTCGTGCGTGCGCTCTGGCCGGGGCAGGCGTGGTGGGCGCAGATCGCTCCGTTCATGTCGACGTACTCAACGTACTACACGCACTTCCTGATCTTGTGGGCGACTCACATCGCGGTAAACTGGCTCCTCGTCTGCTTCGTCGCTGATCTGTGCTATCAGCACGGCGTGTTGGGCGTCTTCCTGCCGCACTTCCTGTTTGATCGGTGGGCGAGCTGGTTGGAGGTGACGATGTACCCGTGGTGTCGCCAGTGGGGCCTCTTGTGGCCAGTGCAAGCCTCGTGTCGACGCGGTCGGTCTGTGGTCGCCGCGGCGGCGTCGCGCGCACGCGCTGTCCGGGAGCCTGCACGCCGTGAGAACGAGCCACCACAGCCGCCCTGCGTCCTGCTGGAGGAGGTCCACAAGGCGCCTGTGTCCACCGAGTCGTTCCGTCTGTGGCTCTTCTGGGCTGCGTTACTTGTGGGATGGGCCGTTACTGCCCTCATCTTCCTGCTCGTCGGTCTCCTCCGAGTCGACAGCGCGCGCGGTGCGTGGTTCACACAGCTAGGACCAACGCCGTCGCGCCGGCCACCTCTGGGGGCCACTGTGTCTGTTGACCTGATCACAGCTACGTCGCCCTTCTCGGCAGTCAGAGCATGTCTCTCGATCCTTTTCGCCTCTTGTGCACTCGCGGTGCTGTGCGTGGCGGCCCTGCAGGAGTGGTCATGGCCGGTGCTCCTCCCGCACTGGCACCTGTCTGTGCCTGGACTCACCATGACGGGCGTGCACCTGGGTTGGCTGCTCTGGTGGTGGCTCTTCGTCGCCGCGACATTCGACGGTCGGCAGATGATAGAAAATATGCGCGCACTTGTTCATCGTCGCGGCGTTAAAATTCACAACAACGACGGCAGCAGCAGCAGCAGCAGTCGCACAGCCGGGCGCGCGGGTGTGGTGTGTGGGGCACTAGCGCTCACCCCCGCCGTCGGTGGTGTGTGCCTTCTTCTCGTCTGCATTGGCCGCACGAGCTTATGGCGCCATGAGAAGCGTAAAAGGGCCGATGGTGCCGCATTCGTCGGTGACGACGCAGGGGTACAGCACGCGGAGTCGAAGGCGGCGCTGTCAAAGTCGGTGGACAGCACGACACAGACGACCTCTTCGGACACCACCCTTGGGACATCGACCTCGCTGCACAAGTCGCGCGGCGAAACCGTCGAGGATGACCTGGCGAATCGCGAAGCCGCAGCGCGTGGGGAAGACGCGCAGCGTGTGTGGATTTGTCGAGCTGACACGCTACTCGAGCGCGAATGCGTGCCGCCTCTGTTCGGTGTTCTGCACTACCTCCTGCCTGATCTCCCGCAGTGGCGCACGCTGCTGGGCACTCGAGACGCGTCGTCGCCGTCACACTCGCTGTCTACTTCCTTCTCGCTGCCAGGGTGTTGGAAAGGGCGCCGAGCGACGCGGTGCGGACCTCAGACGGGGGGTGTATCCGCACAGGATGCGGTTGACGTGAGGTGCACGGTGGCGGAGTCTGCCTTGCAGCTTTTGGACGCCGCCGTGGAGGCGCTCGCACACGGTGCGCGACGCGCGGACGACGTCGCCGCTCACGATCGACGTCTGCTCGCCCTGCTGGTGCAGTGCTGCACGGACGACAACGACGATCTCGATGCCGTCGATGAGGACGGGGAAGATGAGGCTGGTGGTTGTGGCTGCGCGCCGCACTTGACGCTGCAAAAGGCGTTCCAACGCCGCCGCGCGCACCACGCTCGTAAGCGCCGTGAATGTCTCAACGAGCTGATGGCCTACGCCGGCAGCTCAACAGGCGCCACGGCGCTGGCCACCCTAGGATCGCGCGGTGCGGTAGGTGGCAGTCGCCAGCTTAGTCAAGGGCAGTCAAAGGCGTCTTCATGCGAGGGAGCGCTCTGTTCTGGCGCGCGTCCAACTCGTGAGACGGCGGCAGGCGCGGCATCACGCTCTCGACGCAGCGCGTCGTCGAGGACAGCCATAGGTGACCGACTGCATCGCCGACAAGAGGAGGTCGACTTCCTGCTTGATATAGCGCGCGCACGCGACAGAGGTGTGTCATCTTCCCCATCACCCGCTCGACCCCCACGCTAACGGCAAGCGACCACAATACGGAAAAATGGTACCACAAGAAGGACGAGCGTGTCTCTCTCCGATGTTCACAACTGACCCGCAAACGTGTGTGCGACTGGTCCTGTCACAGCCCAACGATGTTTTTGTTTCCTAATTCGGCTGATCACACACGTGCGCGCACTTGACCAAACTACACACAACGTTGCTGAATGACGCCATTTTTTTTTTTTTTCATTTTGATCCGTCCGATGTTGTTGTTGTTTTTTTTTTCCTGATTGTTGTTTGTGCTTCCCTACAACGTTCAACGCGCAGCGCTTCGACAGAAGAAAACAAAGGAAGAAGACTGGCGGTCTTGTTGGCGTGTGCGCACTCCCTCTCTCTCCCACCAATTACTACCCGCAGTGCCGTCCGAGCGCGCCTGGTAGTTAACTGCACATGCTCGCACGGGTCGTGCGATTCGGAGTGCGGTCGATAGCATACCGCGCGGTTCCTTCTCTTACTTCCGTAGCACCTCTCTCTCTCTCTCTCTCTACCGCACTCTCACTCTGTGTATGCGTGGCTTTTGACGCCCTCACCGATACTCTCATGCGCAATCTCTCAAAATAAAGACAAGAACTTTTTCACTCAGATCTTTTTTTTTTCCTTTTAAATCGCCTATCAACCAGACTTTTACCAGTATATACATACGCACTCGTCGAGTTGGTGCATTAATTTGTGTGTGTGTACGCGCGCGCGATTTTTGTTCCTGACACTTTTTATCAACTACATTTTACATTTGACACGATTATTTTCAGATTCATAGATTCACTTCACTCCTACACGTTTTCTTAAAACCAGATTATTCCATCGATTCCAATCTCACTCACTCTCTCCTCTCTCACGCACATCTTTCTTCCTTCCTGGTGTTGTTGGTTGGTTGCTTTTTATCGTGTGTGTGTGTGTGTGTGTGTGTGTGTTGTGTCATTCGTCGCGGACAAGATGGCGGACTCAACGCGTCTCCACACAGATTGCACGCACAATGAGCAGTACTACTACACGTTTTACCGCTCACTTCTGCAGAACGCAGGTGTCTTCAACACGCGTCGAAATCCGCATCACGCATCACCTCTCCCACCACGACCGTCGACCTCGGCGATGGGGGCGGATCCGTGGCTGTACGACACCGCGCATGTGCCGAACGGTGGTGCGCGCGTGCCCTTTGGCAGCAGCCACGCCTTCGCCGTGTGGCCCCAATCGTCCTCCTCCTATCGGGTGCCGTACGCGTCAGGACACGGTTCACATCGAAATGCGTGCGAGGTAACGTGGCCCCCGGCGGTTTCGTGGTCTGGCGGAGATCTACCTCGCACCATCCCTGCACACGTTGGTACGTCTTCGTCGATGTACCGGCCGTTGCCGCGTCCACCGCCGTTGTCGATGCCGATGCGTGAGTGGCATGCACCGCGCCACTGCCGACCAACCAAGCCCGCACGCTGTGCGCAGCATGAGGAGGCCTCAGAAGCGGTGAGCATGAGTGCCCAAGCCGATCCGGCCTCTGCCGTGAGTGAACCCAACGCCGCCGGCCCGCCAGAGCGCTTCACGCCTTTGAACATCACAACACTAAGTGAGACCTACTGCCTGCTGTGTGGAGTACACGGGCATGCGTACACGGCGTGCGATGTGTACTGCGGAAACATTGTCTGCCTGTACAGTCAGCGCCATGAGCGGGTGTACTGTATGAACCACGAGGATTGGTTCCATGGAGCCACGGTGCGCGACGTGGTGTGCTTTGTGTGTCGTATCATGCGCCTGTCGAGCTGCGAGTTCGATGTTTACCTGAACGGACACTCACTGGCGGAGGCGATGGTCGGTCACGGTCGTCACAACGCCGAGGCGCCACGTACCGACGTGCCCTCCATGAGTCTTCTGACGGAGGCGCAGTCCAAAACACCATGTTATGCACTCGGCATCGTGCCGGGATGTGTGTTGTACGTGACTGATCTGACCCGACAGACGGACTCCGAGCCGGACAAGAAACCTAGTGGCGGCGAAGCGAACGAGCCGGCCGACGAGGCGACGGAACAATCTGGAGGGGCAGAAGGAACGCCTCCGGACGATGGCACACAGGAAGAGCGCGTCATGCCAACACCTGTGGCCGCAGCGTATCCTCATCAGTGCGTGTCTTTCTCACAGCCCTCATCGTCACTCGTGTCCCGGACAGAGCCCGAGTCGCCGACGACCAGGGCACGTGACGCCGATGCGTCCACACGTCCACCCACACCCACGCCCGAGCAGCCGATGGCTACCACCGCGACATCACACAGCTCTGTGAACCGAACTTCTGATTGCACGATTTTCATTAGAAACGTCACGAGTACGCTGCGCGAGCGAGAGATACGGTGTCTTCTTGACGCGTACGGCACCGTTCGGCGTGTTCGTCTCTGCAAAGGTCCACCTCGCTTCGCGCCAGATGTGATGTACTGTGTGATTTTTGTGGAGTATACAGAGTGGCAGGCGGCAGCCAAGGCCCGTCTGGCGCTGGATAAGCGTGTGATGGGAGGGCAGGCCATCAGTGTTCAGATGGCTCGGCGCGGTATCCAGGGCACCTCGTGGCGGGATCGCGACGCGCTCCCCGGGCAGCCCTGCCTGTTTGGACGTGGTCGCCCTCGCACGCTGCATGACAGTGAGCGGGACGACGAGGAAAACGATGCCCACGAGGGTGGAGACGAGAAAAGTGGCGACGTTGAACAACGCCCATTCGATGACGTCATCCGTGCCCGTGACAGCCAGCTTCCAGAACAGGCGTTTCTGCCGATGGGAGAGGCGGTTGTCTCCGCATTCGCGTCATTCCCTTCTCTTGCGCGGCACGCTTTTTCTGAGCCTGAGCTCGCTCCACGGCATGCGCTGTGTGTGCTCGCGTACGTGTATGTGCACAGTCGACAGACGCAGGAGGCCGACAATCGTTTCTTTGCCGTGTGGAACCTGGCGGAGAGCATGCTACACTCACCTCCCGGTTGGGTACGCACGATGACGGCACGCGCAGCACTGGCCATGCTCAATGATGTGGTGCGGCCCAGCGCCGATCACAACTGCGATGGCGGTGACGGTGGCTTGTGCACGGCACGACGTGCTCTCATGTCGTCGCTCTCCGTCGCGCCGGCTCATCCGACGCACCCTGTGCTCCTCGCGCTCGAGCTTCTCGTGCTGGAGGCTGCCCTCTTTGTGCATCGCCGCGCGAGCGATCCATTTCACTGTGCCTTTATGGCCTCAGACGCCGTGACGGAAGTGTGCACCATCGTCGCCTGCTTCGAGGGCTGCATCGCCCACATGTGTCGATACCGCGACGATGCGGATGCCCGACCACTTCCCACGGGTGACGCGTGTCCAGAAGGTGGCGAGTGTGCGGCGCAGACGGCGAGGCCCCCTCCGACACCCGCTATATTCTCAGCGTTGGGAAATGAATCTTGGAGGGCGTGCTTCACTCCGACACCACCCGCACAGCAAGCATCACGCGTGCACTTCTCCGCGTGTGTGCGAACGTGCACAGTGACACTCATGTCCGCCCCGCCTCGTGCCGCTCAACACGGGCCTCAGACGAACCGGGGCAGCGAAGGCGCACGCCGTGAGGAAGACGACGCGGCGGCGCTGGGCGTGTTGTACGCGCGGGTAGACGTCCTCAATTGCTTTCTGCTGCGGTTGGCTCAGCTATTTGTGCTCATGTCCTTCGCGGCCGGCGAGGAAGACGTCGATGATGTGGCCGCACGGCCGGACGAAGATGCGGACGCGGAGGCCGCGCGAGTGAGCGAGAAGACAGAAGGGAAAGAGGCCGACGCGTGCGGTCTCCACACCACAGAAAGCACGGCGTCTTCGCCAGCCGAGATCGTCTCGTCAACATTTGCACTGGCGCAGGTACTTGTCTCGACCCAAGCGCTGAGTCTCCTCCGTGCTTGGTACACACTGGCCACGGACGACGAAGGCGATTCGACGCGGCGCTATGACCAGAGTGGTGCAACCGATCCCGACGTGGTGAAGCGGTGGTGGTGGCAGTGCTGTGAGGAAGTGATAAGTGATCTCGCACCCCAGGCGTCATGCCAAGCGGCACCGCCGTCAGCCCGCGCGTGCGCGGCCACGTTGCTGCTGTCGTACCAGCAACCACGGACGCTGCCCCCTTTCCGCGAGTAGTGTGAGGCGCATGAACGCTCAACTAATTTCCTGGTTTTTTTTTTCATTTTTTTTTTTTTTCATTTTTGTAACCATACAGTTATGTCACGTGTAGATTCTGGATTTTCTCTTCTTTTTGTCTACACGCACATTTATTTATTTATTTATTTATTCGTTTTCTCTTTCCAACCAGAGTGGCTGTTTCCAGACAGAAGTGTGCACCTCTATTCGAGCGCACCAACAAACACAAGAGCGAGGGAGAGGTGATGGGATGGCGAGGAAGCCGAGCGGAAGCTGACCGCCATGACGTGGTGCGCTCTGCAACATCGGTGACCCGCTTCGAGGGGCACAATTGCGAGAGGTAAAGGGGCGGAAAAGATACGCACGCTCGCTGCCTAAAGAGTCTCTGTTCCTGTTTGATCCATCGGCATCTTGAAGACGCGTATGACAACGCTTCGGTGTGAGTGCTTTCACGGTGCACCGCACGCTTCGCATCCTTCCTAGCCAAAAACATCCATATCTGTATCTCTTCTCTTCGCTGATACTCTCTCCTTGGTCACCATCGCCCCGCTGTTGTTGTTATTATTGTGTTCCTTCCCCCGCCCCCCTGCATTCGAGAAGTGCGACGACGAAGAAACGAGCTTCAGCCTTTCATCACAATCGCGTTGCGCGACCCCTCCGCCATACGCACACACGACAGACGAGGTCCAACACGCCATTGAGGCATCTCCTCCTTTGTTTGTTTGGTAGAGGCTTAATTCATTTCTGTTTCTTACGCAGGGGCTACCACCGTCTCTATCGACCTCTCCTGTCGCTCCCTTTCGCCGCTCTCCCACGGCACTGTCTTGAAAGAAAAAAAAAACAATTCGTCATGTCGCTCTTCACAGCGCGCAGGGAGAGTTATTCGGCGGGGGACAAGAGCCAGACGGGGACGCGAGTGGCCGCGTTGGGCGGCACGTCGACCACCACCCAGACACCACCCCGCCCGGTAGAGTCGCTCGCCGGTAGCGCGCCGCGCTCTGCGAAGGCGGCCTTGGTGACGCCGGCGCCGCGTGCGTTGGCACGCGCGTCCTCAACGAGTGGTCTGACGTCGTCGGCAAAACGCGGGGGTGGAGTGCGGAAACTCTCATACTACGAGGGCTTCCTTGGTGATCTCCTGACGCCGGAGGATCGTGGCACCGCAGCGATCCCGCCGGCGATGAGTGGGAACAGGTTCGAGGCGACGCTCTCCCGCTCGCGTGCGGGCAGTACGCATCGCAGCGTTAGTGGCAACCCCTCCCCTTCTGGTGGCGGTGATGAATGGGAGAAGTCGCTCGACACTTCCCGTAATGGTCGCATCCCGTCGTCAGGGCAGCGCAGCAGTGCCTTGCGGCGGCACACCGGCGCGAGCGTCGTTGACCCGTTGAGTAATCGAGGTGTGGACACGTTTGACGCAAGGCCCCAGAGGAGCGCCTTTGATGCACAGTTGGCGGCTGCCATGGTGAACACCGCCCACCGCATGTGTGTCGCCGCGGAGGCCGCGAGTCCTACCACAAGGCTCTCATCGAGCAGCCGAAGTCGGCGGGCGTCGCAGCTGTCAGCGAGTAAGCTCGGGGGACGGCCCAGTACGTTGGGGAGCTGTGGCAGCCGGATGGGCTCCACAAGCTTCACACCCGCGACGACTTTACCCGCTGTGGGTTCATCTTTCCTCAGGGCCGCAGATGACTCCGCTTACGGCAGCCGACACACGTCAGGGCTCGTCGACGCGTCCTCCACGCTGGCGGCTCTCGACGGTGACGTCACTGCGACGCGGCGGATTGCGTTCTCGCCGCTCGACGCGAACAATATCAACAACACCAATGCACGGGTGGATGCGCGGAAGGGCAGCGCGACGCCCACCCCCAACAGCAACGCGGCCGCTGCTATTGAGGCGGTGGGTTGGGGTACACAGCGATCTGGCGCAGAGGAGATGCCTTCAGCACGACCGCGCCTTACACCACCGAGTGCACAGAGGCCAAGTAGTGGCCGCGGCAGCTACGTGGGCATCAGCGCGACGCACGGAGATGCCCTGGGCCCAAACGTGTCCAGTGGCTTCGCGCTATCGGCCGAGCCGCTGGAACTCGGTGCCTCACGTCTGCGCTCGACAGTGACGGGCTTGCCCGTGGACGCGCCCACGCAGTGGACTGTGTCGGCGCCACCACCGCCAGAGACCGCCCCTCAACTCTCGCACAAACAACTCACGGAGGCTTTTTACGGCTGCTACAAGGGCGGTGTCATGGCGAATGACGCGTACCTGTACTTTTTGGCCCTGCAGGCGGAGGAGAAGCAGAAGCATCGACGGGCGACGCAGCGGAAAGACGAGCGGCGAGCGGTGACGCGTGTGCCAGCGCGGCGGCCCACAGCGGAACAGTCAAACAGCCCCTTGACACCGTGGATGGGCGGAGGTGAGGAGATTAGTGACTTGGCGAGAGATCCAAGTGCGGCCTTCGATGTGATAGGCATGCCACCGTCACTCAGTGGGGCGTTGCAGACGCGCCTGCGAAGTATGTCACTGCAGTCCAATCAGCCTTTTTCGTCAACATGGCCGCCGCCGGCAGACTCCGTACGTGACTCCGCTGTACGTGCCCGCGCGGGTCGACCCTTTGCTTCGACGCACGCCAGCGCGAATGCCGACTCTCACTCTGTAGAAGGGCACCGTCGCGAGGGAAGAGGGTATCATCAGTTCCTCTGCGTCCAAGATCCCGCGACAGTCGATGAGGTTTGCACGACGTCAGTCGACGACGGTCTTCATTCCGTGAAGCAACAGCAGGAGGCTGCGCAGACAAACAGCCATGAGCCTTCACGGAACCATGGTGGTCCGACTCCTTCAGCACACCTCCAAGAGCTGCTGCGTAAGAGTCAAGCGGTGTATGGGGATCGGCAGAGGACCTCGTGAGGAGTCGAGATCACTACTCGCACGCTTAAACTTCGTTTTCGTATAGTTCTTTTATTTCGTTGCTGTTGTTATCACTATTTCCTGGAACAAAAGAGAAATGAGATGTGCTTGTGCTTGAGGATGGCCACCGTCGTGTTCATTTCTATCAGCTGTGTGCGTGTGTGTGTGTGTGTGTGTGTGGTCTCGCACACGCCGGAGAACAACATTTGTCCATACAAAGACAAAGAATAAGAATCCAAAATAAAATGAAGAGCAGAGGAAATCGAACAGTCACGCACACATACACATACGCGCGCACGCACACACAATGTATATATCTACTCCGTGAATGTTTAGGCGTCACTCCGTCCATCACGGTCTGTGTCTGTGCAACACACAGGCACACGCACATCTATTTCTTGTATTATCATCATTATTATGGCCCTCTGCTTACCACAGATCTTCTCACGAGTGGCAAACACGATAAGATGTTGTTGCTGGTGTTATTTGGGTTTATTGAAGAGTTTCACGTTGCTCCAATTGTCGGAACGATGTTCTTGTTCTGGCTGACTGTTTCCCTTTTAGATTGCTGTGCTTGTTGTATTGTGGCGCTGTGTGCGCTGGTTTGTGCATGCTTTTCCCGGGTTGGTATCCTCGGGTATCCCCGTCCTTGCTGAAATCCCTGTTCAAACTGGACACTTGTTAAGAACGAAAAAAAAAAAAGGTCGTACTACGCGACTCGTGGCTGTCGCACTGTTCGTCTGTCACATTCGCCTCCGCCCGCCCCTCCCCTACCGCCCCCTCTCTTCGGGAAGAGCGAATAGGAAAAGGGACTGCTATCGCTGATGCGCCTCATCCACCTTGCACTCTCTTCTCGTCGTCTTTGTGCTTTCTTTTTACTTTACTTTTTGTTCTACTCCGACTCGGAAGCTGAACGGTCGGGCTTCGCCACGTTCAGCGCACTCTTGACCGCCTCGACTCGGCTCTCATCCACTTCACTCCGCCTACCCCTCCACCGCCAGGGGTGTCGTGCGCAGGCAGGCGAGTGGCCTTTTGAGTGCTTCACATTCACTACTCAAAGAGAGAGAGGGAGAGGGTAAGCACTGATCGCACTCACACGTGCCCTTCCTTCACCAGACACCTGCTCGGCATCTCCAAGTGCTGCCGAGGTCGGATTCGACGGCCTTCATTATCATCGAATATCGTTTGGCAAGTGTTGTCTGACGCTTGCGTATTTGATTCGCTCTGGAGAAGAGTCTGTTGGCCTGACCAATCGTACTTCTCATTGCTTTCTTTGCCGTATCGTACACGTGGGTTGTAGTTGTGGGTGTGTGCGTCTCTTCCTCTCTCTTGCTCTGCCGACTCCTTACCTATGTTCAACGCGACTCCACAAACGACTGCTGTGGCAGACAGCGCACCACGTGAGGCGCATGTGTGTGCAGAGCCAACGCGTGCGAGCGCGAACAGATTCGATGTCGTCGCTGAGTGGACGACACCGCCTTCTGAAGCCGCCTCATTGCCGGCCGTCTCCCAGCAACAGCAACAGCCACAGCAACAGCCAGTGGTGCTCGCCGGGTGGCGCACGGGTCTTTTTGAGTGTGACAAGTATATTCCGTCGTCCTTGGATGCCTTCCTGTGTCCACATTGCATGAGTAGCTCTCATTTCAGGCTTTTGTATCAAGGCGATGTCGGTATGTATTTTCCCGTCTGCGCGGGGCTTGTGTGTGTCGATGTGTGTTGGCTCTTCGCGTTCAAGTGTATCTGTGCCGTCGAGATACATAGTCTTCTCATTCGACGTGAAATTCGCCGTCGATACAATATCTGGCAAGACGTCGACGAGCTGCCTCGATGGTGCAGCTGTGGCAGACGAGATGTGCGCACGGACCAGACCACAAGCACATCAGGGGGTGCAACGGGTCCTTCCTCATCGCCCACAGGCACGGTCCCAAGTCCCACTATTGTTGTTGGCGGGCTTCGTCAGGTGTTCGTGGATGTGCTGGTCGCCTTCTGCTGCACGCCGTGTGTCGTGGCCCAGCACCACCGAGAGCTGACAGCGCAGGGCAACTGGCCGGGGGCCATTGTCTTTAGCCGCGACCCGCCCATGGAAGTAGAGGACGCACAGCTCGTGACGCCAGGGCTCACCATCACGCGCTGAGGCTCCGCGCGAAAAGCGAGACGGAACGAAGCCGGTGCGACAGAAAGAATGGCGCACTTATGTCCAGAGGCTGTGCGTGCGTGTCGACGCCGCGTACCTATCCCTGTTGGTTCGTTTTGCATCGAACTCTTCATTTAACCCCGCCCACTGAGCCGAGGCGGAGGAGGAAGCTCGCGTTGGCATTCACGGCGTATGGTATGGAGGTGAAGTGTGCGAAAAGAAGAACATAAACGAACAGACCTTGTCAGAGACAAAACAAAAACGGTGAAGGTCGGCCAAGAGAAGAAGAAGTGCGGACCTGTCGTTTTTATGGACACGCGTATCGTCGTTATTGTTTGCTTTCTCTATCGTGCTCCTCTGGTGGTTTTTTCGTTTGTGCCCACAGCCTTCTTTTTTTTTTTCTAATTTTTTTCTTTGTGTGTGTGTGTGCTCTGTGACCCTCCGCATAGTGAGCGAGATGTCGTTGCGTGGATTGTTGTGTTGTTGCGCTCTCCTCCCTTCCAATTGCAAAAACATGTTGGCTACCATCCACGCTGTCTGTCCTCGCCAATGCGCACGTACAAGACCACGGTTGTGGCACTCACGTAAAAGAAAAAAAAGGACAACAGGCGATCTAACCCCCCCCCCCTTCCAACAGAAAAAAAGCACTGTCCACGGGTAGAATTGAAGCTATTTGTTATCACACAGACACAGACACAGTGCCTCTTCGATCTCTCGCTTTCCTTTTCCTTCGTCATTACGTGTGCTCCATCTTCCCTCCATTTCTTTTTTTTTTTTTCGCATCTTACTGGTGTTCAAAACAACAACGAGAGCTCACGGACATCACACGCAACCACAAGTGCGCGAAAACGAAGGAAAGAAACAGCATTTCAGAAGAACGACACCATGGCTGCCCAGACTGCCCGAGTGTCGTCGTCACGTGCTTCATGGTTTTGCTTTCGCTTGGATTTTTACAAAAATACACAATTGACTTCCAAAAGGCTCGCATAGCGAATAACTTCAAGTTTGGTGACTTCGATTTTTTCCTGCACATAGCTAAATCGCGCCACATTGACGCGCTCCGTTTCGTTTGACTACGGCGCGATGTCCCTTGCGCTGCGCTTGCCAGAGTGCGCGTCTCGAGCTCTGCGGTGACGCTGTGTGGTCACGCGAGGGGGTTGGCGACGCCTGTCACACGCACAGCTTCGCTCCTAACGGTACCCAGTGTAACTTGGCAGCCACCCTCCGTCTTTTCAGCCAAAGCCCCGTCGTATTCGATCTCTGCGATGCCTTGGGCGAGCTACGCACGGAGAACACGACAGCCGACCCGAAGGCGCGGACATTCCCACCACCGGTGGTTCGGACGACGACCCCGACGAGTCAGGTGGCTCTCTTCCGTGCGCTGGAAGTATTGTTGAGATTCTTTGATCAGGCGATCGACAGCGTGCAGACCACCGTGTCATTTCCAGATCCCACCGCGGTGCGCATACAGCTCCGCACCACGTAGGTTCTGCAGCTGACACTCCCTGGCATACCCGTGCGCTACGTATCGTTGTTCACCGACGAGATCACCTCCACTCAGTACAAAGCGTTTTTGACAGCGCTGCTTGGCGCCACCGAAGGCGCCGATGTCGTCAGCCAAATCCATACGGACGTGATCGTGAGCAACTTCAAGCTTGACAGCGGGCCACTGGGTTTTCGTGTCAACACCAGTCTGATACTCCCCGCCGGTGCCACCGTGGAGTGGGATGTCTTGTTCGTCAAATTGACGTGCATGACGACCTCTGTCCGTCACAGGAGTGCGCTGGACTGCACGGTCCCGGCGCAGGGCGGGGTATCGGTCAGCCATTGGCGTGCGACCGGTTTCGTGAACATGGATGATGTGTGGCAACACATAGGCGATGTCGTCACAGGCAGGGTCACGCAGTGGCTATCGGAGTGGTTTGTGCTCACGGGCTGCGGTCAACGTGACGGGAAGTGCGCTTTTCTCAACACCACAACACCAGTGATCACCTACCCCAACTTGACCGCAAACGCAACGCCGGTGACGTCCGTGTACCTGTTCAACATCGCGGAAGCCACCTTGAACGCCTTGACGGGTGCGGTGGGTGTGGCAGCGCGTGTGGAGGCCCTTACAGACACAACTGTGCGTGTAACCCTGACGACATCACGTCAAGTCACCTTCACGCCACTCATCCACATGTTGCAGGCACTCACCGCCGCCGCTGCGCAGAACGTGGAGCTGGCGCAGGGCGACCGCATACCCGACTTCCTTCGTGCTGGCATCCCGCGCGAGCTGCAGACAATGGGCATGGAGGCCGCACGAAAGGGCTGGGCGGAAGTCCTCGCCGTACTGCGCACCTGGGCCGCGCGTGATCTGGTTCTGAGGGAAGGCGTTCAGATTACCCTTGAGGTTGCATTCCCGTCTCTTCGCTGCGACTCCTTCGTGGGACTCGACTGTGCGTTCCCGGCTATCCGTGGTGTTATCCCCGTGCAGCTCTCTCTCTCTCTCTCTCTGTCCAATCGGACAGACTGGGATTTCCTCGTGCCGCAGTGCTTCCCGATCCTAGCTGAGAAGGGCACACCTTGGCTCGATGCGGCGTTGGCTCGCGCGTGTCGTGTGAACTCGCAGTAGGCACATGAGCAGGTGCGCTGCACAGTTGGGAGCGTGTCTAGTAGCCTCTACAATAGTTTTTTTTTTTTTTGAGTATTTTTTTTTTTTCGCTGACCAACGTAAATGGTGCGTGCGTGTTCGTCTCTTCGACTTGACTCAAATGTTGCTTTTCCTTTTCCGCTTTTCTTCGTGTTTCGTCTCTTCCTTTCTTTGACTAACTCAGCGGAAGTCTCTCCAGTTGAAAAGGAGACGACCAAGAAGTAGCAGATCCCCATCCTCGAGGACCAAACGAAGTCATCGACTGATCGGTGTGAAAAGATTTGATGTTCACCAAGGCAGGCAGTTGCTGTCAGATTCAACACGCTCTCGCGCTACCCCCCCATCCCCGTTCCCATGGGTGTTCTGTGTCCTCCATGGCTGTGTGGTCTGCACATGGTACGACGCACCTCTGCGGACTATGCCACGCTTGTGCGCACTCCGTCAACGTCCTTACCCCTCTCTCTTCCCGCCACACACACGCATCTACACTCACATGTACATCAACTCGCGTTCGCGATTCCACACCACCCGTGGCTTTGTGTGTGCTCGGATCGCAAAGACAACGCTTTGTCAGAGAATCATAGTCACTCTAATCCGCCAACATCAAAATCTAAATACTCTCGGACAAAGCAATAAGCCACTAACGACAACAAAAAAAAAAAGCTAATCCTGTTGAGAACTTATCTTTTTGTTTATTCTGATTAACTTGTCGTCATTTTTTCTTTTTGAGAACTTTGTGTCTATTTCAGTGACCGCCTTCATTTTTGTTTCTTTTTTTTTTTTACGTAAAACGTTTTCTTTTTCTTTTTTTTTTTTCTTAATTGGTTCTCCTCTCCCCTCTCTCCACGCGTCTATCTCTTCTTGTTTTCTTCACCAGATCTCTCAATTGCACGTTTGTTTCGCGTTCAGCGGGCAGTTTGACAAGACTTTTTCAGGCGTCGAACGCGCATTCGGAACACGCGAGGATTCACGTAACGTGTCTCCAGTGTGTCTTTGCGCTGCGTCGGCACAACAAGAAGAGAACCCCTGAACGCTCTGCGTTTCGCCGCACAAGTAGACGAAGACGCGTGGAGTCGCCTTTTGTCTGCAGATTGTTATCAAGACGAGCGTAAAGTACGCGTCACTGCATCGTAAAAGTAAGTACACGTAACGCGCTCTTGTGCTTGAATCAGAGAAGAGCGCAAACAGAAGGAACGAAGGAGAGTACTGTTGCTGCTTCCATCGCGTTGAGTGGCTGTTGAACGCACACGTTGAACAAAAAAAACCAAGCTAACGATTGAGAAAGCACTACACGCAATCGTCTACTGTTGGCAGACGAGATCCGTCAAACATCAGCGTACGGTGGACGATGCCCTCCCTTCTTACGGCCTGCCTCGCACTGTTGCTGAGTCTGACTTTTACAGCAGACTGGACGCCCGCTGTCCCTAGCAGCACTGTCGCGCTTGTCACTACGCCTTTCGTCCATAAGGTGAAGGTCCCCTTTCTTATCTTCACAGTCACAGCCGCAGTCTCCGTTGATCGCATCGAGTTGACGGATGTCAAGTTCCGTCAGGATGCGATCACGGCGGCGTACCACGGTGGTACATCGGTCTCCGCAGACCTCCGCAGCAACCCCCTAGTTGTCAACCTGCGAGTGCACGTTACCGACGCTTCGTCGACTCTCCTTGGGTTACAGGTGCCGTTCGGTAGGGGCAGTGTTCCTCTTACCATCACGTTTCAGGGCGTGTCCATGGCTGCCGTAGATTCTCAGCCTGCGAGTGCTTGTGCGGCGACAGGCTACAAGCCCGACACAGCCTCAGCCGCATCCCCGTGCTCCGTGAAGATTACATCAGGAACAGTGGATGCCTCCAAAGGGGATAACGCGGAACTTACCAAGACACTCGTCGCAGCTGCGGACGCCGCACACCTGAACCTGTGCGCTATGTTACCGACCATCACTATCGGCAGCGCCGGTGTCCCCCTTGCGCCGAGCTACAGCACACCGGGTACGGGCGGGGTGGCGACGGAGGACGTGAGTCTCTTCCGAACCGCAGCAGATGCTCTGAGGCTGGTGGAACAAATGTTTGGCTTCAAAGTTAATTTGACGTTTCCTCACTCGACCTCCGTCAAGATGAACGTGGAGGCGACGCGCGACATCTCGATGAGCAGCCTCGCGGCACAATTGGCGAACATCCTTCCGTACTTCACCTTGGCTGGCGCCACGTCCCTGCCGGAGACGTTAGAGTCAGCCGTCAACCAGCTCCTCGCCAGCTCCGCCTTTGCGAGTATGTTCAGTTCTGTCAACCTTGCTGCGAATCTCCGCGCGATGACTGTAGACCCCGAAGTGGTGGGTGCTTCGGTCACAATGCAAGCTGGTAGTATGATTCCAAGCGGATCTGCTTTCAACTTGGAGATTCTTCTGGACGGTATCGTGGACGACACCAGTTCGGCAGCCTCGCAGTACACGTTTCCGGTTTCCGGTGTTCGGGTGGCGTACGTCACAGCGGACACCGCCTCTGACCTCGATTACGTGACCTGGCGCTTGCGAAGTCACGTGGCCAGTGCCGCGACGGGGCTGCTGCGGAACGCGCTGGCCACCGTGTGTGGCGGCACGGACTGCGCTATCCCCCACGAGCGAGAGCCCCCGTTCATCAGCGGTAGCACACCCGTCTCCGGGGTCAGCCTCTTCGCCGCCCTTCACGCCGCCCTTCCGTACGTCAAGTCCTTCTACGGCGCGAGCGCGGAGCTGCTTTTTGTGTCCAACACGACAATGCGGCTGGATATCAAGAACCCACAGCACTTGGTTCAGGAAGTCCCGACCTCACCTCTCGCAACGCTGTGGGAAACCGCGCTCTCCCTCGTCCGACCCATCGCACTTCTACCATCATGGACACTCGGGGACCTTCTTGACGGTACCTTACCCAGTCACCTCACAGTAGGTGGCCTCGACATCGAACTCGGCGCGCACACGGACGCCATCACGTTTCACGACATGCCAGAGGGCACCGTCGCCAGCGTCACGGTCATGTTCCCGCAGATAACATGTGACACGGAAGGCGTCAACTGCAAGTACCCAGTGAACAACAAGCCCGTCATCTCTATTCAACTAACCACGCCCGCCACCCCTGCGGCAAACCTGACAAACGTCCATATCAACATCCCCGTCCCCGTTCCGCTTGAGCCACTCGTGGAGGGCGCCTTCGAGAAACTCATTGGCAGCGCCTGTGATTCCTCCGATTGCACCTTCTCCGTGGCCCCGCGCACCGGCATCGACGCGTCCGCGTGCGACAGCAGCGTTGCCGCTGGCTCGAAGCTGCTTGAGGCCGTCACCACGGCGGCGTCCTACGTGGAGAACGCCTTCGGCTTCGCGCTCGGCACCACCATCGCACCCAACGACGCTAAGTGCGCGTACGGCATGGAGGTCAAGACCGTGGGCGCTGGTGTGAACGTGACGGAGATGTTCGACGTCCTCGGTCTGACGTACGATGAGGGCTGGGACCGGGTTGTGGCGTCGCTGCGCAGCCGCATACCGGCCGCACTGCTGACGGTGCTCGACAAGGTTGAGTTCAGCACCGATGTCATGGGGGCCCTGAAGGACGCCCTGAAGCAGATCGCACCTAATTCGTCCGTATCCGGTGAGATTGTGTTCAGCGGCCTCGAGTGCGACGCTGAGGGCATCAACTGCCACTACAGCGACACGTCCGTGCAGCTGCTCACGCTGGCCACGCGCAAGGTGACGATCGACATGCTCGTGCCACGCGTGTTCGACATCCTTGGTGAGTTCAACGCGCTCAAGACGTTCCGCGACAGCCTGCTCGCCAAGCCCACCCAGCTGTTCCTCGGAGCGGCGTGCACGACCGACGACACCAATTGCACCTTCTCCGTGGCCCCGCGCACCGGCATCGACGCGTCCGCGTGCGACAGCAGCGTTGCCGCTGGCTCGAAGCTGCTTGAGGCCGTCACCACGGCGGCGTCCTACGTGGAGAACGCCTTCGGCTTCGCGCTCGGCACCACCATCGCACCCAACGACGCTAAGTGCGCGTACGGCATGGAGGTCAAGACCGTGGGCGCTGGTGTGAACGTGACGGAGATGTTCGACGTCCTCGGTCTGACGTACGATGAGGGCTGGGACCGGGTTGTGGCGTCGCTGCGCAGCCGCATACCGGCCGCACTGCTGACGGTGCTCGACAAGGTTGAGTTCAGCACCGATGTCATGGGGGCCCTGAAGGACGCCCTGAAGCAGATCGCACCTAATTCGTCCGTATCCGGTGAGATTGTGTTCAGCGGCCTCGAGTGCGACGCTGAGGGCATCAACTGCTCGTACGCTCTTGGTATCTTTGATAGTCTGGCGTTGTCTACGAATACGCCGGTGCTTGACATGCTCGTGCCACGCGTGTTCGACATCCTTGGTGAGTTCAACGCGCTGCGCCCTCTTCGCGACAGTGTTCTCGCTATTCCTGTCGAAGTAGTCTTGCTCGCGGTGCCGCAGCCGGATGGGAAGCTGCTCTTCTCAAACTACGCGCACGCGGTGACAGGCTTCCCTCCTCTGGTCCCCGGCTACACACCCACCGGCAGCATCCCGCTTCTCTCGGTGCTCTTGGGACTTTCGGAGTATCTGGTGTCTGTTGGGCCGATACACGTCGGGTTCAGTCTGCCCGCGGATACGGCAGTGCGCTTAGAGCTTGACCTGCTTCGCGCGACTGATTTGCAGACAGTCGTGACGGAACTTGAGCCTCTGTTGACCGTACTTTTGAACTACATACAAACGATGAATGTGTACGCGCTCGTCACGAGCGGCGTGCAGCTGCGACCTGGTGCGCTTGATGACTTGTGGTCAACGCTACGTAATGCGCCTGCGGGTTCCCTAGTCCACGTAGACCTCGTCTCGACGGACCTCCTCTGCGCCGCAACGGGGCTCGACTGCGCGTTCGGCGGAAACGGTAATGTCATTTTCTCAAACATTAACGTGGTGACCGCATCGCCGTACTTTGATGTCCTCGTCGCACACTTCGCGCTGATTTGTCCAACTTGTATCCCTCGACTCTTGACGCAGATAGGGACAGGCAGCCTGTGCGATGACAATGGTGTATGTCACTTACTAGCCACAGAGCCGCGTGAGCCTGTGGTGTTCGACCCTCTTCTCCCGACCGCGACGTCCGTCTTCGACAGTCACCTCACGCTCGCGCTCGCGAACATCGTCACGGAGGCCAGCTGGATCCCAGTCTTGAACTTTTCCGCGGTGCTTCCGGCAGACACAGGCTTCAGCACGACCGCCACAACGAACACGGCCATCACGCCGTCCACCTTGCGCTCCTTGGACCTGTCGGCGCTCATTCGTCTGGTCAACTACGTCACCGCGCTCAATCTCAATGAAAATGTCGACATGGATGGTTTTCTGGCGACCAGTCTACAAGCGTTCTTCACGTGGCTCTCTCCGCTTGTTCAGGAGGTTGCAGATGACCTCGCGACCACGTCAGCCCTTGCAACGCGCACGTTCATTGATTTGCAAGCCGCTGCACCGAGAGTCACAACAGACAGCAATACCATCCGCTCAGCTCTTGCCGCGTCAGTGTCGCGCATCTTGAGCTACGCGATATTCAACGGCGGTACAACGGAGGACCTTTTGACAATGATGGGTCCTATTCCTGTCGGATCCTTGTTGGATGTCGTCATTGGTATCACAGATCTTCGCTGTGACGCCGACACGGGAGCGTGCTCCATTCCTTCGGGCACAGGTCAGGTGAACCTGCTTCGCACCTCCTTCAGTAACATCTCCCTATACGACTATGTTCTCTCCTCCTTTGACGGGCCCATCGAAGTTCGCGGTACCGCCGTGCTGAACAGACTTGTCACCTCGGGTAGCTGTGCGAACGCTACCGATGGACGCTGCTACTTCCAGCGGATGATCGATCACGAGAAGCGCACGGTCCCACAAGTGGTGTTCCTCATTGCGTACACGATCGCCGCTGTCGTTGTGATACTCCTTCTCCTGCTGCTCGCGGTGTGCCTTTACAAGCAGCGCAAGATCCGCTACCTGAAGTCAGGTGAGCTTGTCGGTCTGGCGCGTGTTCTGATTGAGGACGCCATCTTTATGCTCTTCATCTTCTTCACAGGTGCGCTCTTTGTCGCGGCACACATGACGACGACAGCCACCTACACTGTTGGACATGAAATCGATGTCTACAACTTCTCGCTGTTGAAGACGGTCACTGACTTGTGGAACGCCGATCTCAAGGCCCTCGCGATCTTCGCCATGGTCTTCAGTGGTATTCTGCCGTATGTGAAGCTGCTGTGTATGCTCATCTGCACCGTGCTGTTCTACTGGCCAACCGCCTACCCCATGATCATCATCAACGCCATCGGCAAGCTCGCGTTTATGGATCCCTTCGTTGTACTCCTGTTTGTACCTCCGTTGACGGTGCAGGGCGTGAGTCAAGTATCCATGCGCCCGGCCTTCTATATCTACATTGTGGCCGTCCTCCTCTCCTGTGCGTTGGGTAACTATGCGGATGGCCTGTACCGCTACGGCACCACGGTGCGTCTCCCACCGTCTGAGCGACAGGCGTTTGAAGATCGCCTTCCTGATCGCCAGACAACGTTCGGTAAGAAGAACCGCGAGAAGGGACATGAATCCCACGAGCCAATTGAGGACAATCCCGGTGACGCACGGGACAGTGCTTCTGAGAAGGAGGTACCGATCGCCACTCCGTATTTCTGGCTGTTGCGGTTCGTGAGCAAGACCTGGTGGGTCGTGTCCATCCCACTTTTCGCTGTTGTCTGCGCCTTCACCATTGTCCCGTTCGTAGTGACCTCTGTCAAGTATAACTACACCGGTCTTCTCACGACTGCCGCGGCCGCGGGTAAGACAGAGGAGATGGACCTCTTTGCCGTGGTACGCAAGCCGAACGCGTTCTGTGCCCTGTTCGTCATTCTTTTCGTCATGGTGGCGCCGATGGTGTACGCCCTCTTCTATTCGAATCTCTCATGGGTCGGCAGCTGGGCGTCCGCGGATGTGTTGCTTTTCGCCTGCGTCACGGTCATGTACCAGATGGACGACTTCTACAACTATGCGCTCGCCATGGACCCAGTCTTGTGGTCTGTGAGTGCGACGCTGGCCTGGCCACTCATTCTCCTCACCGTCGCGGCCGGTCTTGTGTGGTTGATGCAGATGTTCCACTTTTTCGGCATTCGTCGTCGCGTCGCGCTCTGCATTCAGCATCGTCGGGAGCACAAGGCACGGGAAGCCAACTACCCAATTTAGTGGTTTTTACGTCTTGTTTTGCTTTTGGTTCACATGTGGGGATTCGGCCGCACATACAAACAAAAGAAAAGAAAAAAAGAAGCTGCACATACACACACACACACACGTACAGCAAGGTATCAGTGCACCTCACACACTTTTTATTCAACAATGGGTTTTTTTTTTTTCGTCTGGACATGTACGCTCTTGTCTTTCTCTGCTCTCGTGCCGGGCACGCATGTGCTGTACTCGATGTGTGCCTGGCCGTGTGTCCTTCTGTTTTGTGTTCTCTATCGCTACATGTTTTCATTTTTTCTTCTCCATTAGCATTCGCCCCCCCCCATGCGGTGAGATGTGAACACCATAGTTTTATTCATTTCTGTCCATCGTTTTTTGTTTTTGTTTTTTTCTTAATCGGGCATTTCGTTTTCTTTCTCTATTCTCTCCTTTTCTTTTTTTTTTTTTTTGTGTGTGTGTGTGTTCTCCGCATTCGCAATTTTTTTTTTGTTGACTAAATCTTCTTTGTAATAATAATAAAACTCCAGCTGCTCACCTTGTTCTCTTCCTTCATTCTCACAGAGGCTGACCTTTACACCTTCATCCATCGAAAGGACGTCAAAAAAATAAAATCAAAACCGTTCCGCGAAACGCCAGGATTGCTTTTCGGTCAAGGAAACGAGAAGATTCAATTGCTCCCGTCGCGGGCATCATTGAAATGGTTTAGTGTTTCGCTCCTGCGTTCTTTTCATTTGTTGGTGTTCAGCCTCACTTCTTTTTTTCAAGGCGCTTGTTTTTTCTTTCGTAAAGACGATCGAATCATCGCCTGTTGATTTAGTGTTTCGCACTGCAGCTCCAATTTTGAGCTCCAGGCACCGAAAGCGCTGAATGGCGCGCAGCTGTCGCGCGAAGTAGTAAAGAAAAAAAGAAGAGACGTATCCAAGAGAAAGAAAACGAACGCGGCTCTTCTTCGATGCAGATACGTAGTGTAGGCACATTGAGCAGCCGCTTGCCGTCGTACTTCCTCTGTTCTGGTACGCTCCACGGAGTGCGTGTTCGTTTAGATTGGCTTATACGTCTGCTCTTCTCGATTCTGACACGTGGACCCCGCGACAACGACCTCCAGGGGGCGTCGTCCGGGTGTTTCTTTTTTTTTTATAATTATTATTTCATCTCGGCTGGAACGAAGCGTGTCTCCAATTTGGCCGCGCATTTAAAGCACTTGTGCTTGTGAGTGTGTGTATTTTTGTTTGATGTTTTGTTTTTTTTTTAACTCTTGTTCTTCTCTCTGCGCGCACCTGATTCTCACACTGCATTCCACTCTCTGTTCGCGGTACGCCGCGTCGCTCGCGATGCGACGAGGTGAGGTGTCGAGGTCGTCAAAAACTGTCTGGGTATTTGCCATCACACATTTAGCCTGGTGTTGACCTCTCGCCTGAATCTTTCTTTTTCTTTACCCGTACCCCTCTCACGGCGCGACGGGCTCGCGTGAAGGCACGCCTGCCAATTCATCACGGCACCACCTTTGTGGTCAGGCACGTAAAACGCCTTTCTCTTTTTTTTTTTTTCGTTTTTTTTTCGTTTCGTTTTTTGTTGTGTGTGTGTGTGAGAGATGTGTTATTCATTCGTTTGGTTTCTAATTCTCTCATCTCTTTCCCCTCGGCACACACACACACACACACTTCCCACTCGTCATGATTCCAAGCGCCAAATGCAGACCATCATGCCGACTCATTTGTTACCTTTTTGTTTTTATTTTACTCATTCATTAATATTTCCTATCATTAAAAGGTTACGTGTATGTTTACTATCTCTCTCGGTGCGGCAGATACAGTTTTCGCTTGAATCAAGCGCACTCTTCGCGTATCTTCGTAAACGAGGGAAGCTACTCGCAAAACAACGAAGCAGTGAATCGTTGTAAGACAATCCGCTGCTGCGCATATCCCTACCCGGTCATATATATATTTCGTCACCTCCGCACGTAAAAAAAAAAAAGAAGGGAAAGAAAAAAACAGCATCACCACTTGAGGATAACGTAAAAGAAAAAAAGAAATGCGAACAAATCGTTGCGATCGCAATGAACTTTCAAAAAAAAAAAAAGTATGAAAGGAAACGTGCAGAGGCGACAATCACGCAAACGCCAAAGAAGGTAGTGAAAAAAAAAAACACCAGAGCTCACGCATCAGATAAGGAAAAGAAAAAAAAAGAGCTCGTACATACGTACGATTCTTTGAATTCGTCCTTGCGAACTCTTTGTGTTCAATAATAAACAAAAAAAAGAATTAAAAAAATGTATGTCTGCATCTTCCTGTGCAGGTCCGTTTTGTCTACTTTAGGGTGTCCTGCTAGCACCTGGTGTGAAAGGGGTGAGAGAGAAGAGAGCAAGGCTCCTCTCTCACCTTCGCCTCAAATCGGCATGTGTGTTGCGAAACGCGGCAACGCACGTTTTGTGTGTTTGGTGGCGGTCGTGCTTCGCCGTCGTTGGTGCGCATGCTGAGCTGGTGCCTCTGACTGGTTCTAGATTCTTTTCGCATCCCCATTCTCTCTCTCTCCCCTTTTGGACTACCCTATCGCTCGAAATGCATTTTTTTTTCTTCTGCTGTTTCAGTACGCTCATCTTTTTTTTGTTGTTGTTGTTGTTTTGTTTTGTTATTGTCACATTTTCTATTTCCCTCCCTTTCGCGATCCGAGGCACTCGCATGGATCGTGTGAAGATCATTCACGGCAGTGACTACGTGCATCGCTTAGCGAATTATCGTCCTCGCTATGCGATCGACGCAGAAGAAGCTAATGAAGGTCTCCCGTGTGAGTGGGACTCTCTTGAGATCCTGCTTATTGGTGCTGGCGGACTTGGGTGTGAGCTGCTTCATCTGATGGCTATGAGTGGCTTCGGCCACATCACCATCATTGACATGGACACTGTCGAGTTGTCGAACTTGAACCGACAGTTCCTCTTCCGCGAAAAGGACATTGGACGTCCGAAGAGTGAGGTAGCGGCGGCATTTGTGTCACAGAGATGTCCGGGCGTTTCGGTAACACCTATCTTCGGTCGCATTGAAGACCAGAGCGATCATTTTTACCGCAGCTTTGATCTGATCATTGTCGGTGTCGATTCGATTCACGCACGCCGCTGGATCGGCGCCAAGGTGGCTGATATCGCCACGTGGAGTGTGGCGCCTCAGCGCGATCGACACGACGGCGCCTCTGCAGGCCCTGGCGCTGCTGTCGCAGCAGACGACGAAGAGAATGAACAGTATGAGTATCGTATTGAGCAGGCTATCCCTTTCATCGACACCGGCACGGAGGGCTTTGAGGGCCACTGTCGTCTCTTCAACCTCACAGCAGGCGTGAACCGGACGCCGTGCATGGAGTGTATCATGTGGACATTCAACGAGAAGGCGAAACAGGTACCCATGTGTACACTCGAGAGTACACCACGCGCACCAGAGCATTGTGTGTTGTATGTGCAAATGAAGCTGTGGGAAGACACCCACCGCGATGACGGACTCGCGTTGGATGCAGACAATGTCGAGCACGTGCGGTGGGTCACGAGACAGGCGAGAGCGCGCCAGCAGCAGTTCAACATGGGCGGGCCTGCGATTGACGAGGCCTTCACCCTCGGCGTCATCAAGAACGTAGTACCTGCGGTCGGCTTCACCAACGCGCTGGTGGCCGGTCAAGCCGTGACAGAAGCCCTCAAACTCGCCATGGGCGTCGCGGCCCCGGTGGACAACTGCACCGCTTACAATGGCGCCGCACCGGCGGGTGGCGCCGCACTACGGCGCAATCACTTCGAAGCGAACCCGCACTGCCCGGTGTGCGGGCCGCGTCCTGTGTCCACCCTCCGCCCTGGTATGACAGTGCCCGCGCTCATTGAGGTGGCCTGTCGAACGGCCCGTAGGCAACAGCCGCACGAGCGCGTCCCCGTCGAGACGCTCGCGGACGCCACGGTCTCGCTTGTATTTCCTCCGTCGAGTGAGAAAGACAATGGGAGGCCCGCGCGTCCGCAGCGAGAGGTGTACCTGGCGTTCAACAGCAACAACCCTCTGCGTGCGCCCATTGTCGGATCCACGGTGGAGGCGATCGTGCGCGGCGCGGATGACGGTGTGGACGTGCTCAACGAGTGGCAGCGCGGGGAGGTGCTTCCTACCTTGCGCATCAGTTCTGGCAAGAGCGTGATGACACAGCTGCTACGGTATTACGCGTAGGCGAGTGTCTCTAAACCTCCGCGGCAAGCGGGGACATCGACTTGTGTGAATGTATTTCCCTTTCCCTCTCTCTCGCTACGCCTTTGTTCATCCTCTTCTCCTTTTTGTTTTTGTTTTCGCTACTCCCCCATGTCTGTTCTTATTGACTCATCTTGCTGACGACCTGCAGGCGGTGCTTACGTGCGCCACCTTCGCACCGCTTCCTCTCGCTCGCCTTTTTTTCTGATTGGGAACTCAAAAGTTCGCGTAGGCACTATTTATGCACAACGTGGGAAACGGAACAAAAGAAGAACGTGAAACCAACAAAACAAGTTCGGGCTAACGTATCAAGAAGATGCGTGCGTGCGTGAGCCTCCCCTTTTCCCCCCAGTTCGGGTCTCAGCGGTGTGTGTCGTCCTGATAGTGACCTCATCTCAAGTGATGTACTATCGCTTTCTGATTTCTCTACTATTGTTCACGGGGCTCTCTCGAAACCGTCTTTATTGAGGCAGCGATGTACGTGCATTTCCACTCTGACACTTCCTCAACCGTCTCCTCGCGTGTCCCCCCCCCCCCTGCTTTGCTTTGCTTTAATGTATATTCGACATCATCATCATCTCTCTCTCTCTCTATCGTGCTTTGGCGCGTGTTTGTCACTCTGCTCGTCTTCGCAGCGGGTAGGTGTGTACACGCACTTCTTTTGGTCGTTCCAGCGCTTCTGGTGATTCTTCGATTGGGGTTTTTTTTTTTTTACAGTCTCAGTCTCTTTCTTTCTTTTTCCTTTTTTTTTTTTCTGTGTCATTGATACGCGCACATGTACCGGCTGAGCAGTGGGACGTTCCGTCCCCCGGCAGCGTGGCTGCAGGTGAACGGAGATACGACATGTGCGCTGCTATCATGCGCTCGTCTTCGCAACACACACGCCGTCACGCTCTGCATATCCAGGTGTGGTAAATCCAGTCGCGCCGCGTCACACGCCTCTTCACCCGCCCACTCGCGGACGAAAGCGTCGGCGCAGCGTGGGAAAGGTGGGCCCCGCCAACGCTTCCACGCACCGCCCCGCACGCACGTAGTGAACATGTCCCTGGGGAACGGTCTCTCAGCGGCGGTGCAGGTGAGCCGTACACCAGGGCAGCCGCGCACCCAGCTGAAGAAGGACTTGAAAATAGCGACGCAGGAGGAGAAGACCCAGCGTCCAATGGTATGCTCACCGTCCACAAGTGCCATCGAGACCACCTCGCCTTGTTTGACTTTTCCTGCTCCGGGCACCGCGGTGGAAGTCTCGACAGGCGAGCGCGCCCGCTTGCTACTCGGTGAACCTCGAGATGTCTGGGGAGTCGTGCATGCGCAGCTCCACGATGTGGTGCAGCACGACACATTCATTGACGATTACGCACAGCACTGCTGTGCGAGTACCGCCGATGCCGCAAAGCCGGAGATGCGCGAGATGCGGCGCGCGTTGGTCGACGTGTATCTGCCGTTCTTGTTTGAGCTCGCCGAGACGGTGTTCCCTGTGCTGGCATCCACAGCGAGAGTGGCAGCGATGCCCAGGACGGTGGACACGCCCACCCCTCAACATCTTTCTCGCACGACCTGCGCGCCGGCTTCCTTGGCGCGTACTGCGGCGACTCGCAGTGCGAGTGAAGAGGCGCCTGCCCTTGTCCCGACAGACACGGTGCCAACAGTGCCGCTGACCGCCGAGCAGGAAGCCATGTTGGTGGCCGCACAAGAGGCTCTGACGGCGTGGCTCATCGCTCTCGAGGAGACCGCGGCGCACACGGCGCGGCGCTACGAGCCCGCACTGCCCGCCACCATCGTTGCGGCCCTGTGGATGCACGTGATGCCGACTCTGCACAGCCTCAGTCGCATCCGCCGAGAGAAGCTTCCCCACCAGTGGCAGTCGTACCGTCGTCTCCGTCAGCACCTCGCTGGGCGGGTACGGGAAGTCGTCACACTGATGCCGCCCACCGTCACCGCGCGTGTCTTGACTCGCATCCAGCAATGCGGAGCTCTGGCCGATGATGTGCTGGGCCCGATCGCGACCCGTTTACTGGAGGTCCAGCGCCACCAGCTCGCACAAGAACCAGTGACGCAAGCAGCATATTCCACAATTGGTGGCGGCGCCGACCGCAGCGGCCCCATCGCGATGAACCACACGCTCTTCAGTCACGAGGTGCATCCGGTCAGGCTCGCTAGCAACCAGCAGTTACTCTTTCAAGGTGCGGATGCGGTGACCATGACACGCCTCATCGGACGCGCCTCGGTGCCCGGTCATTTCCAGCTCCACACACTCGTGCACACGGTGCTCCTACCCGTCGTGCGTGAGGAGCTTCATCGCACGCGTCAGATGGTCGACGCGGTCAGCGCAGAAGTCTCTGGGCGTGCGGATGGTGACGTAGAGGCCGCATTGGTCGAGTGGTCGAACATGATTCCACCACGTTCTGCGCTGCTCGACTTGACACGTTGCTTCATTAACTGTGCCGTTTCGGGACAAGCGGCGGATGATCTCATCGTGCTGTGGGCCCACCACGCTCGCTGCACAGCGCGGTTGCCATTGGGCGACGCCGTGGACAGTCGGCCTGTCGCACAAACAGACGGTGCGAAGCGAGTCCATGCCGGTGACGTGCCGCAATCCCTGCGTGAGTGTAGCGAACTGCTGCGATTACTCGCAATGCCGTCGCACCCTTCCTCGGCGTCGACAGCGACGCGTCACGCTTCACGTGAAGTCGCCGCAGAGGCCTACCTGCCGCTCGCTGAGCACGTCTGCGCGCAGGTACGGCACGAGGGGCAGCTCCACCTCGCTCACACGACAGCCGGGGACACCAACACACCAGGAGAGACGGTCGCCACCGCATCGGCACCGTCACCGTCGCGGCTCACCGTTGACGACGCTTTGCAGCTGCTGACGGGTGTGCTGGGCGTTGACTGCGTGCACTGGATCGAGACGTACCACGTGACAGCTACGCTGGCTTGGCACGCACTGACACAACGCCTCGCGTCTGGCCCTACCGATGCCGCCCTTATCGTGTCGTTGAGATCCTATCTACGCACTCTCCGCCGCCGAGGCGATCGCCGGCTGCCCCACCACCCTCTCCATACACTGGCCGCGCACACACTCTTGTACAGCGCCGAAGCGGAGAGAGACGCGCGTACCGCCGGTGAGGCGCTGGTGTCGGTGGTGCGCATGGCACCCCGCGCCGTATCGGTCGCGCCCGCGCAGCAAGAAAAGGAACAAGGCGAAGACGATCTCGCTGTCGCGGGCGATGACGACGTGGATGGAAAGGGTCGTTCAGGCGCGTTGTCGTTGACAGAAGCTGACGGAACGACGCGCGTGTTGGCGCTGCTCCGTCTGCATGACCAGAAGCTCCCTCTAACGGCGTTTGCCGCAGCACTCACCTACGTACCACTCGAACAGCTTTCGCTCGACGAGCAGTCTCACATGGTACAGCACCTTGCCGCCAGTGCCAGCGCCTTGTCGCCATCTTGGCTGGCCGCGGCCATTGCTGCGTGTGCGCGAGGCCTACCGACCTCGGTGCTCGACCCCATCTCGGTGCAGCGCCTGTGCTCGCGCTTCACCGCACACGACACCGTGCGGCGACTGACCGTTGCCGAGGCCAGCGCCGTATTGCTTGTCGTCTCACGGGATGCCGCCACAGACGCGAATTGTGCCCTCAGCAAGGCCGCACTACTCCGCCATGTGAGCGTCCGGCTACGACGCGAAGTGGATCAACTTGGTGCGCAGACACAGGTGGAAATACTCGCCGATCTGCCTGCACTGGTGCACGCCCTGCAGCAATCGCATAGCTTCTTTGTGTACCTCTTCTCACGCGTTTGTCGCGTGTTGCTTGGCCAGGTGGAGCAGGCCCCGTGGTCCGTGCTCCTACCCGCCTTCGCTGCCGTTGCGGACGAGTACACGCGCCGCTCACCGGCCCAGTCGCGCGGCACTGTCTTTGCCGACGTCTGGCAACTCCTGCGGGATCGTGTGATGGAGGCCGCCTCGTCATCGGCAGACGCAGCAGACGGTATGGCGCTGGACGACGTTCTTCAGGCCGTGAATGCCTTCGCCGCGCTGGACGTTCAAGACAGGCCACTGTTCTCTGTCCTCACGCACGCTCTGTCCATGCGGTGTGCCGACGCACTAGCGCGTACCACGACGATACCACCCGGGCCGCTTGAGGCGAGTGCGACCAACACAGCCGAGGGCGAAGCGATGACGTACGATGTACCCGCATCGCGTGCGGCCGACGATGACGACGACGACGACAAGCGTGTCAGACAGGTGCGTGTGGCGTTGGGACAGCACCTGACCGCCCACCTCACGCCCAGCGCGGTGGCGGCGCTGACGGGCACGTTGGTGCAAACCGCACGCGTGGATGGCCACGGCGGGACGACGCCTCAGAGTGACGCTGTAGAGGGCACGCTCCTCTCGTGGCTGTTGGTGGCGACCCGTCAAACGGCTCGTGACATGTATCCCATCGATATTGTGTGTCTCATGCCAGCGCTCATGCGCTTCCTCGCCGAGCAACCAAGTGCGGCCGAGGTCGCACAGGAAGGTGCGGTGAGCAGCCAAGGAAGAGACGCGCTCACCACTGAGCTGGCCTACCGCGCGTACGATGCGTGCCGGGCCATGTTCCTGCTCATGTATGAAGACCCTGTCGTGCGGACAGCCTCGACCGAGCACACCTCTGGAGACACGTCGTCCGCAGAGACGACTAGCGTCCTTGATGATGCGGATGTTGTGACGGATGAGTCGGCACGTCAAGCACTCGCCGAGAAACGTGCGCATTGGCCGGCAAAGGCTCTCGCTTCTGTGCGGGCCGTGCCGAGCCCTCTCTTCGCCGACATACTCAATGAGATGACGACGTGTGGTTGGCTCGATAAGGCCGTCTCGGTCGCCTGCGCGAAGCGGATCTGTGTGCGTCGCGTCTGTAAGGAATCACTGCCCGCACAGACCCTCGTTGACGTCACCATGTCCTTATCCGTGCAACTACACGCGCCGGCAGGCGAAGCAGCGGCAGCGGCAGCGGCCACGTCTGCGGCTGACTCTTCAACAGTTGATTCGCTCGTCCAGACAGAGGTGCAGCGGTTTATGCCTATTGTCTTGAACGCCTTGTGGGAGCGTGTGGATGAGCTGACCGCGGAGCAGATCGATGCCCTGCTGCGATTCTTACGTCATCAGTATAGAGAAAAACTGGACGAGGACTTTGTCGACCGACTCGCGGCTCAGCGAGCGTCGCTCCTCGCCGCCGCCGCCGCCGCCACTGCGACAAGAACAGTGAAGACGAACAGTATAGCGCCGACGCAATCGACACCTGCGCCGGCAGACACGCGGACAGCAGCAGCGCACCGTGCGCAGAGAGAGGCGCCTGTCGTTGACGCAGAGGATCTGTTCACCCTCATGTGATCGCCAACGAAAGAACGGAAAACGGACGAAGACGTGCGAAAGGGGTGCGACTGCAGAGTGACAGGCGCGCATCCGCTCATATACACGCTATTCACAGGACCTTCTCGTTTTTTAAAAAAAGAAAAAAAAGAAAAAGAGAGAACGAATATGGCAGCATGCCGCCGAGGCGCGGTCGGTGACAAGCGTACGTTTAAGAACCGGCGGTCACAGAGTCGGTACCTGTACCTCGTTAGCCGTATTTCGCGCACCCAAGCGGAGCAATACGTCATGTCAGTGATGTGTGTGTGTGTGTGTTGCTGTTAGTTGTTTCTTTATTCCCTAACGTGATCCTCTCACGTGCATTACTTTGTCCACTCATCATCCACTCAACTGATCACTATTTGTGCTCCGAGGCCAGCAGTCTACAAAGCAGAAGAGACAACGGGCAGTCGGAGGAAATCGAGTGCGTGAACAGATCTGGCCTTGGCCACACTGCCGTCGAACCCGCATACCTCAACTACCAAGGTCACACGCGTACATACATCTTTTTTTTTTTTTTAAATATAGATACACGCGTTTACGCGTCAACAGTATAGAAGATTCTCTCTACTGCGAGGCAGCATCACTCCATTCTGGCTAGTTCAGCTCTCGCCGTCCTGCTGCTGTCTCGCTGTGTGGGGAGAGAGAGGAACCTCTTTGAGCAATGACCTCATCGCACAAAGATCCCTTCCAGGCAGAGGACCAATTTCTCGGCATCTTCACTCCTGATGGCGCCCGCACCGCAGCGACGGCGTCTGACACAGCCATGTACACGACGCCCCTCATGACGACTTCTACCAGAGTGACCGTCTCCGTCTCTCCACACTCGCAGTCCCCGGCACCGGCGCCGCTGCAAGGAGACCGCCTGCCCGAGCGTGAGGCCTTCTTACGCTTGGAGGTGGCGCCCGAAGACGTTGCCGCAGCCACCTTCTTGTCCACCGCTCAAGCGCGCGGTGAAAACGGTGTTAGTCGTGCGGGTGCGGCGGCAGTTGTCAGAAGCACCACACCACGCGCCGTCACGCACGCGCCGGCTCAGGTCTTGGACTGGTATACCGCGGCTGCCGCCATGCCAGCAGTCGCATCGGCCGACGTTGCCGTCACGTCCAGTCTCTCAGCGTCTCCTGTGCCAGCCGCGGACGAGGAGAAAGCGAAGGCGTCCCACAAGAGGCATCGCACGCACGCGGCGTCGCCAGCAGTGACACACAAGGACGAGCCACTTGTCCCGCACGCCACTGGGCACATCACCACTCCAAAGCCGGCAACGGCGGTAAGGGCGGTCTCACCGTCTTCACACACTGTGCGTCCCGCTGTCGTGACAGAGGTGTGTTCGACCGCGGTGTCGGCGCCTCCTATCGCGGCACGCGCTGAGAGCGAAGATGAAGCACCGGTCTTGTTACAAGTGCGTCAGCGGCAAGAAGTGGAGGCACGGCGCCTCGCCAATGCACAGACTGCGGCAGCGAAAAAAGCTGCCCAAAAGTCGAAAAAGGGCGGAAAAGGCGAGGGAGAGGCACAGGAGGCGGAAGAAGCGTATGCGCACGCCGCCAACAAAAGACATCGTCGCCACCACGCGCACACGCACGAGTGCGACGATGATGCTGCGAGCGGAAGTAGCACGCCAAGCACCAGCGCACTCCCTGACTATGATCCAGAGGAAGGGGACGCGCTGCTCCACCAAGCACGCATCCGGCAGATGCACGGACGACACGGTGGTCGTCGTGACAGCACCGGAGAGGATAGCGCCGCCGATGCGGCTGTTTTGGCCGCAGAAGCACTGCTTCCTGGCGAGGACGCGTACGTGCGCTTGCCGTACGCCTTCCAGCAGGGTCCCATTCCTTATTGGCTGCAGCGAACGAGTGAGTTGCTTTTTACACAAAACACGCTTGGTGGCAGCGCCGCCGGCTCTGGCGAGCTTCCCGTCGACACCGTGCTGCGGCAGCTGCGAGCTGATATGCAAGAGGCCCAACAGCTACTCCAGGAGGTGTCTTTTCAAAAGGATGAAAAGCCTCTCCGAACACGCCCAGCACTCACGCAGGAGCAGTACGATGGTCACCAGAACCCGTACGCGCTGCGCGGCACCGATAGTGGCCATGAAGCTGCAGAAGAAGAAGAGGTAGCGCACGAGAGCGCGGACAAGGAAGAAGAGATGGACAGCCATGCGCGCTCAGTTCACTCTGGCGACACAGTCGAGGTGTTCGTCACCGCAGGGCAGAGTGTCAGTGAAAAGGAAAGCGCCGCCCCGCACACGGCCGACGCCAAGAAAAAAGAGAAGAAGCCGAGAAGAGCGGAGATGCGGCACGCGCTGCCGCTGCTAGACCAATCGACTGAAGAGGCGGACAGAGCGCTGCCCATGCTCGCCCAGCAGATTCCCCTCTGGCGCTACCGTGGTGCGGCACAAACAGCCCTAACGGAACTCATCGACCTCCTCAGAACCCGCATCGCCGTCCTTGAGAAGCGATTAGACGACGATGCAGCCGTCCTCGGCACGCTCACCACGTGTACGCCACAAAATCCAAAGAGCCAGGGGGGCTCCGCCAGTGACGAGGATGGCGAGGATGCACGTCGTGCGGTGCCCTGGCGTGTCGACGCACTATCGCTGCCCCAGCAGTTTGGGGCTCTTGGCGGGCCCGCGAGCGATGGCGTCGACGGTCGACAAGCGATGAATCTTCCGCCCGCAGTCGAGCACGCCTACGCCACAACGATGGCGTCCACCCTCATGTCCGATCTTTTCTGTGATCCCGCCTGCTCTGCCTTTACAGACCGCAGTGTGCGTGTTGGTGACGCCTTTCATGCGCACACACCTGCCATTCACGCGCGCTACCTCGTTGATGAGGCGGCCCGGCCCGTCTACGATCCAGCGCGCACGCTGCGCGACGCCTCTCCGCTTCCCAAAGGAAACAACGACGAATGGCTGCTCGACCTCGCACGTGGTACCGGTGCGGGGGCGCACGCAAGCACAGGCGGCGGCGCCAGTCTCGCGGATGCGCGGCAGTCCTACTCTGTCCACATTGACTACCTGCGCTTCCACCCTGCCAAGTCCTATACGGATGTGGAGAAGGTGCTCCTGGGCCGACCCACCGCCGGCGTACCACCGACTTCCCACGACGCCCCCACCACATCCCACGCGGCGGCGGGCGGCGTGTCACTGCTCAACAACAACAACGGAAATGGCAGCTTTGCGAGTAGCCTGTCGACGGATCTGGACCGCAACATGCAGCCACTCGCGGCCGCGCAGCCCCTCACAGCATCCGTGTCGTGGTTGCTTGTGCAGGCCCTCGCCGTCTCCGCGGCAACACGTCAGTCGGCGATCCCGTTCTCGCTGGAATCTTTCTTCGTGGCGCACTTGTTGCACCAGTACGAGCACTATCGCCTGCTCGTGTTGAATCTGCACGCGGACATGAAGAGTCGTCACTTTTACTGGGAACAAATCACACAGCTGGAAGCGGTGAAGCACAAACTTGTGCGCGGTGAGTCTGACAAGGCCGTATTGGTGGAGGACATTGAGCCTCTTCTTCAGAAGCTGTGGACGTTGTACGAGACCGCGACACGTTGGGAGCGGCACCATGTTCGTCGCATGACTGAGATGTGGAACATGGTGTTGATTGTCCGCGGTCAGCCGCCGCTACCGCAAGAGCCAGAAGGGAGTCGGCACGGTCGCCGCCACAGCCGTCATCAGGATGGCGGAAGCGGAGTGGATGGTGCAGAAGGGGCTGATCGTCGTCCCCAGCACGGCGGGCGAGGCGGGGAGGGGTCAGTAACAAGTGGCATTGGCGCTTCGTCGTCCGCGTCGTCCTGGCCTTGGAGCACGTCAGGACCACTGCATCAACACGAAGCGGAACAGGAGCGGCACGCTGGCCATACGCGTTACACAACCATCGACTCGCCAGGTGTGTTCGCGTCCTCGTCCGACGCCTCTTCGCGTTCCGACTTCACGCCTCCACGACCTGCGCATCTCGAAGCTGGCGCGGCAGGCCATGATGAAGAGACCTCCACGCCACCAGCCGGTGGTGCCCCGCCCTTTCCGTACACCTCCACCGCGCTCTTCGACTCGCCGACGCCTTGGCGGCAGAGTGCTGGCGGCCGACCAGCTCTCGCGCGCATCCCGGCTGAGGATAGCTTCCTGTTCTCCACAGGGCATGACGACACGCAACACCAAGCGGCCGATGCGGTCGGCGGGGGTGATCGCAGTGGTGCAGGCACCACAGGTGCGCGTGCGTTTCGCTTTTACCTTGTGCCCCGTGCGAGTCCGCATGCCTCCTCTTCTCCCCTGTCGAGGCCGATCACGTACATACCCAATACGGAGGATTTGTTGGACTTCATACCCGTCCTCGAAGGCGTGGACACAACAGCGCAGGAGAACCGGTTGTTGGCACCCTCGTCGGCACCAGTCGACAACATCGCTGCACACGATGCGTGCGAGGAGTCTGTTCACACAGCTTCTTCCGCCCCACACGATCCACATCACGCGCTCGGCCATCTGCGCTTCTTCCAGGTCGCTGTTTTTGTGCGGTCAAATGCCGCGATGCCCCCGCAGTACGTGGGCAGCACCATGCCACGTCCGCTCACGACAACCAACACGCTCTTCTTCAATGAGACGTTTGAGATGCGCGCTCTACACGAGCCGCAGGAGGTGTTGCTCCACGTCCTTCCTGTATCCACACACCCTGCGCGTCAGCGGCGCGTGCTGGCGACCGTGCGAGTGCTGCCCACACTGGCGCGGCGCTACCGTCTCTTTCCCCTCGAATCGCCCGTCTCCTTCGTCTTCCATGGTCAGCTCATCGCACGCGTCGATCAAGCCGACGACAGAGGCAGCACCGCACGGACACCGGTCGGTGGCGTGTTGGCGGCGTCAACGACGTGGACGAGCTGGCGCGGCTTGACGTTGGAAGAGGTGGAGCACGTCTTCCTGAGTCGACGGGCCGATCCACTCGATCCGGCGCATGCCCCGGTGCTGCGGCAACTGCGTAACTACTATGCAGAGATGGAGCGGAACCGTCGCGAGGCGCGTCTGACCGAGGCGCAGTCACGTCGCACTGGTAAGGCGCAGTCACGTCGCGCACGGCGTATGGCAGTGTCCGTGCCGCCGCCGACGTCGTCGTCCGGCGCCCGCACCACCGAGCATGAAGAAACACAAGGCCGCATTAGTCGCGAACCCGGTGGTGGCCAGCGCCGTAGCGTCAGTGAGCAGCGGCTCAGCGCAGGTGCAGGCCCACTTCTGGGGCTGGCGCGCACAAACTCGCTGGCGAATCTCACTGCACTGCGTGGGGCACGTCGCCGCGAGAAGAGCCGATCTCGACGAGGCGACGACGATGACAACAGCTACGGTGATGACCTAAGCGGCGTTCGCCGACGCAGGCATGGCGCACGGCACCGCCTCGGCGTTGAGGATGAACAGACCGATGCCGAGTATGACCGCAATCGGCTGGCGTGTTTGCAGAAGCGGTGGCTTGTCGCGAGTGAAAAGGCAGCGATAGACGGGGAGTTGGAAGCCCGACTGTACAGGTACCCGATTCCTCTCTCACACGGCGATGCACGCGAGCTGGTGAAGTTCATTGAGCGCGAGATGGCGCTGGAAGCAAGCGCGCGTCGCCGCACGTACCGCAACCTGGACTTGGATGAAGCCGCCTACCACGCTGGTCCGTCGTCCACGTCTGGACTAGCGCTCAGTCCACTTCCCAAGGCCGTGAAGCTCAGGCTGTGGCAGAGGCGCCTGGAGATGTCCAAGCTCATGCGCAAGGCCCCGCGCGACGTCAGCGATGTCGAGAAGCTGGCCGGCGTTGTGACGCTACCCAAGTTCACACTCCGAATGGTGGCGTTGAAGCCTCCACGCAGCCGCCTCAACCCAGAGCGCAAAGAGCGCCCCAAAACAGCGGACATTGACCGTGAGACGTTCACCAAAAAGAGCCGATTGGTCTTCCACATCATGAAAGCAATGAACCTACCAGAGCGCGCGGACGGCTCCCCACTGGAGCCTTTCGTGGAGGTCAGCTTCGTCCATGAGACGGCGTACTCGCGGTGTGAGCTCGGCACCTCACCATCATGGTTCCAGACACTCGAGCTTGCGTTCGAACCACCCGGCCTTGACGAGGCCACACTCGACATGATCGACGACGATCTCTGCATTGCGATTTACGATAAGGTTGAGGTGCCGATGCTATCTACGGCGCACGGCGTGGGTGTCGTGGCGCATGAGACGCACTACCGAACAGAGCGTCGCTTACTTGGCACCCTGCGCATCCCTTTTTATTCGCTTCACAAGGCGGAGTCCGCACGCATGGAAGGCGTCTACCCGCTGCGTGTGCCGCGTTGGGTGTTGGGGTACCGCCCTGCGAGTGCAGAAGTCAGTCGTACCGCTGCCACCCGCCAAGACGGTCGTGAGGGTGGTGCGGAGGGGGCGGCCGCCGCCCTGCGGGATCAGTACGGCAGTGATGTTCAAGACAACCCCTTCGCCTCGCAGCAACAAGCGGCGGATAGCAGTGTCCCTGCCGGAGCGGGGCGAGCCGGTCAGGTGGCCTTCACAGGTACCAGTGACAGTGTGATGAATGAGCTACACTCGGAGACGGCGACCATACAGCTCTACCTTTCCCTGTGGCCGCCTCTGCAGCGTGAGAAAACAATCAAGGTGAGCGACGCCACGCTCACGCGGCGCGTGCAGCAAGTGAACGTCTCCGACGGGCTGCGAGTGCTGCACGACGCCGCCCTCCGGTGGCGTAAGACGGCCATCCGCAAGATCAAGTCCATCGCCGCCATGAACCCCCTCGCGAGCGACCGTGAGATCGAGCCCTTCGTGTTCTGCTCCACCGGCGACATGATGCTGGTCTGCCGCTATCTCCTTCCCCACGGTGGGCCCCCGCCGACGTCCGTGACCAACATTTACGAGGCGATTCGCTTTGTTTCTCTTTTACCGTTTGTGACGGACGTCATGACGTGGGGCGATAAGGACGTCTGGAGCACCAACGCCGAGCTTCTCGCTGAACGCGCCGGCGACTACGAGGAGCTCGCGTTACTTCTCGCCCACCTCCTGCGTCACTTGGCCCCCGCCCGTCCAACATACGTGGTTGTCGGCGCGGGTGAGATTTTTGAGCAGACCATCATGGTGCTACACAGTCTGGCGCCTCAGCAGTGGGTGCTGATTGATCCACGCACAGGACGGCTGAGCGCAGTGGAAAAGCCGTACGCGACGGTCTTCAAGGACGTGCACTTTGTCATCTCCCACAACCAGCTCTGGGCGAATCTGCAGCTCTCTGGTTTGCCGCACCGAATGAACTGGGACTTCAACCGACCGCAGTACTGGCTGCCGTGCTTCACGATCCCTGGTGGGGCAGACGCACCTAGCGCTGACGCGCAGGTCTTGTACGCACGCGAACAGTTCGACGCTGTGCTCTCGCCTATCCAGCGTGTCCACCTGGACTTCACCGCACCAGACCCTGCGCGGGCGACGGAGATTGGTATGGCGCTGCGCGCGGCACTGCACAAATCACTGACAGCGTGGCGTCACCAAGTGGTGCCGACGTACCACCGAGGCGTTGAGAGGGTTCTGACGGAGCTGCTCACCGTGGCCGAGCAGGAGTGCTGTCGGTCAGCCTCCGTGCACGACCCTGCTGTCACTGTACTCGCGGAGAAAAGCCTCCAAGAGTGGTTCGGTGAGCCCATCTCTCTTTCCTCAGGCGCTGCTGCGCGCCGGGTGCGGGTCCCGACGGAATCCGCTGGTGCTGCATCACATGAAACGCGCGACGTCAGCACAGGCCGTCGGCAGGAGAGGTCATGTCTTCATCTGGTCGGCTCTCCCGCGATGAGCTCGTACAATCCAAACGACCCCCAGTTCCACCACCTCATTCAGCAGGTGTTCGAGACTGCTGTGCACGAGATCGGCACCGATGACGTCTCCTTCGCGATTGGTGTGCACGTGAAGAGCTACACCGCGGATGTGTTCGCCATGTGGGCGTTTGTCGCAGCGATTTACCGTGGCGTGCACGTTGTGCATGTGGGGGGTGATGACAACGCATAAAGACAGAGAGAGAGAACAGCTGTGCCGCAACAATAAAACAAAGAAAAAGAAGAACAGGCTAAAGAAGCGACTTACGTGCGTTACTCTATTTTTTTTTTTTTTGTGTGTGTGTGTGAGTTCATCTCGCGACTCGCCGTTTCCTGTACTCTTTTTTTTTTTTCAGATGGCTCTCCCGACGCTATAGACTGAAGCATACATGTGTGCTCCAAAGCACAGCTGCGTATTCGCGTGCACATACCTATCCAAAGGGCCACACGCGTCAAGAGAACAAGAAGAGACATCACAAAACTCGGTGACTATGGCATGTCACGACGAGGCGGAGAGAGATACCAAACCCACAGTTTGTGAGTGCATGTTCCGTGTGCGCATATGTGTGTTTCGCTAAGGTGACTCGGAAAGGACGTGCGCCAACACAAGTACACGCCCCGCTATTCAACGCGGCTGCTTGCCGTGTACATGAGCGCCGCGTCACTCACAATGACCACCTCCCCTTCCTTGTCATTCGTATTGGTGCATATGCGTGTGTGAACTATATTGTTTTGTTCGCCTTCGCGAAGGCTCGAAAGGCTTTGGTTGTTTTACCCTCTGTGTTTCGACGCGCGCCTTGCTGCATTCTTTGTACTTCTCTTTCTTGATCTTTATTTCTGATTTTATCTGTCGCGTCTTTTCGTCACGTTTCATTTTTGTTGCTCTTGCTCTTTACCGTCGTCTCTTGTTGTGTCAACCTGTCAACGTGCCTGGCCACCGAGGTAACTACGGGAGACAGGCGGGAAAAAAAAAAACGCGTCTACAGTATGCAAGACAGTGCTTATCCCTTCACTCGCGCGGAGCGCGTCCATGGGCACGGAGTGGACTCAACGACTGGCGGTTCGGACCCTGCTACTGCCGCAGCACCAAAGCGCCGCAGCACACGTCCCACCGCGCCGACCCCCACGCACACCTCTTCTCGCGCACGTGACGAAAAGGTGGATGATGCCTGTAGCGAAAACGAGTACTACTACTATCGCAACCCCTCCCGTATCGACTCCGCATATGTCAACGGTGCGGCGCAGCCCTTCGCGAGCGAATTCAATTTTGGCAACGGGACTCCCCCGTCGGCAGGAAGGGGAGTCGTGCTCGAGAGTGACGAGGCTGCAGTTGTCGAAGCAATCGCCGTCCAGCCACGCCGAGCACGAATCCCGAAGAAGTTTGTACTGACGACTGAGATGTGCATGAACATGGCTTCCTGTCCAAGGTGCCGCGGTCAGGGCTGCTCGACGTGCCAGTGGGGCATGCGACGCGCCTCCTACGCCGATTACCGCCGGGAAATGAAAGAGCAAGGCGAGCACTTCTGCGCACTCATGTGACACGACGTGTTGTGATCACGTCGGCCCATTCAAATCGATGCGCTCCCTCTTCTGGTCCTCGTCGTCCTCTTGCTGCCATCGAAGCTCTCTGTCCTCACATCGCTGAGGGGCATAGACGAGTAAGGCAACAGCCATCTCCGCGGTCAACGGTGCGTGTGTGCAATCACATCGAAAAAAAAAAAAAGGAATGGACGACGCATTCGATGTACGCATATCCGCAAAGTGTATGTGTCGAAGAGTCATTTGGACATGTTGACGGTCGTTCCTGTGGAAATGCTGTTAGATTCTCGTAGATGTTCCGCATGAGAATCGGATACATCATCAAGTGCGCACTGTTTTTCCCACCGCGTATTCTCGGGTTTCATCATTTTTTTTTTTTTATTTTTTTTTGGGTTGTGGCTGTCGCTTCCGGCCCGCTCTTCTCTCTCTCTCTATATATATATATATTCCACTCTTCTCTCTTTGTTGTTGTATCTCCCCTTCTAGAGTGCAGTGGGTATGCGCGTGTGCGTCTCCGATTAGGGAAGAAATGATACGTCTGCACATATCCACACACTCATTTCTCTTTTGACGGGTCTCTCTACAAGATGAGCAACCCGTTCAGTCCCTCTCATAAGAACCAGTCGATACGCATACGCCTATATTCTTCGCTTTTAATTCGAATGTGCGACCCTTCGTGTCCTGTAGGATGCGAGAATTCTCTATCATTTTATTTCTTTGTCGAAATGCGGTCTCTATACCTCGAGACAAGTTACTTCAAGGAAAAACAACAGCACAGCGTCGCCTACCCCTCTCTCTTCCTTTCGTTCTTTGTGTCGTGAGGCGCGCCTCAGCTGTCTTGATTCGGGGCTGTTTTGGGTATTTCGTGTCGATGAAGTGACTGCCGTGCGAAAGACGATGGTCTGCGTGGCGGAAAAGGCATCTTCAATTGTCGCCGCCATTCGCCACGCGTGTGTGGTTTTCAAAAATCAAATTGACGCGCGGGCAAATTTGTTGGACACGTCGGGGCTCACAGGGACCACCATATCTCTCACTCGTGCACAGGCAACACCTTCACGATCGCACACCACCTTTTCCTCCTCGTCCCTTGTGCACACACACACACGGTGTGTGAACTCAGTGGCCACAGCGATGATGTGGCACTGTCTTTAATGTGTGACCATCGTCTCTGAATAGAGTACGGTCGGAACCTCCCAAGAAAGAACAGAGAAGAACGAAGTAATACCGGAGATAAAGAACAGCCAAGCGATTTCACAAAGCATCTTGGCTTCTCGAGTCACACTCTGAGCGGGGCTGTGACAAAGCAGGACAGTGGACGCGCGTGGATGCTGGTTGTGCACGTGCGTGGTCAATGAGCGTGCTGGTGATGTCTGACCATGTTCGTCACGCCCTCATAACACTCTCTGTCCCCTTCCGTCCTCTCTCTTTCCGGAAAAAAAAAATATATTGTTCGGCTCGTTCGGCGGCTATCGTAGTTGAGTGGCTCTTGTTTGGGCCGCGTCTTGCACAAACGAATTCTGAGGAACCGCGGCGCGCCTCTTGACCACACTGGGTGGGTGTTTTTTTCTTCTTCTTCTTCGTTTCGTTTCCGTCGTCGATCTCCGTGTGTGCTTTGCGGCGCTCATCAAGGAAAATGATGTCAAAAGCCAGCTTCATGATGCAGGATCAGCTCCGACACAGCTACTCCCTCATCACAGATATCTTTCCCCCAAACTCGTTCATTGTCCGCGGTCGTCTACCCTTCCCCCAAGGGCTCGCGGCGATTGCGGTGCTGTTCAGCCAAAAGTACCCCGCCGACGTCTACGCCCACCCCTACTTTGTCGAAAAGCAGAGTGACCCCAACCAACCGTCGCCACAGCTCCACATCACCGAAGAGAGTCAGGGTATTATGAAGGTCATGGGTGGGCTGCGGTACATGCGCGACGACAACTCCAAACTAGACAACACCATGTTCGTCGTCACGGACTATGAGGTAGGCGCGAAGGGTCGCATGCTCTCTTTGGAACGCGGCTCGCAGACAGTATCAGAGACAGACTCAGAGAGATATGGTGATCAGGCGAAGATTCATGAAAAGGCCCGGCAGCGCGCGGAGGAAATGATGCGCGCGCAGAGCGGGGGTAGTCTCGGTAGCACAGTGGACGTTGCGGACACGTCATTCGACCGCCAAAAAGGTTCCCTCCTCGGCCGCACCTCATTTCCCACGCCTGAGGACAGCTCCAGCAACCCTCGTGTCAACATGCAATTCTTCCAGCGCATCATCGACTCCGCCCGCACCGGTGCCAGCAGCACGCCAGGTGTGGCTGGTCGAGAGCACGGCGCTGCCTGGGCACCAGCGTTCCCCATGCGCGAGGGTGGCTACACGGTCCTGTACAATCCTATCGAAACCAACGAGAAGACGTTCATTGGACTGATACGCAAGCTCGAGAAGGAGGAGCGGGTTGTCAAGGCGATCGTGGTGCCAACGCGGCAGGCATGGCGGCACATACAGCTGTGGGCAGACGCGTTTCCGGACGCAGCCATCGTGAGCAGCGGCGAAATTCCCATCGCCGCGCGCACCGATGCGAAACAAGATGGAGCGGCCCTCAAAAGCGCAGGTACTGAGGCACCAGCGGGAGGCATACAGGACTTCGGCAACGGCGTCACTGGACTGTCGTTTCCCGAGGTGGATCTTGAGGCTGTCGCTGCGGAGGACGCCCGTTATCAACAAGCACTGGCAGAGAAAAGGGATGAGAAGAAGGCGGGCAAGCGGAGAACGACCGAGGCCAAGAGCCGCGAGACGGCGTCCAAGCGTCAGGCCGCCTACGAGGACCCCGTTGATGTTCTCCTGGACGGCAGTATACAGCTAGCGGACCCGACCGGTCACGCCTTCGTCGGCTTGCGGGCCGACGACGCTGGGCGTGTGCGTGTGCTCCGTCAAGAAGCAGTCGCTGAGCTACACGACGCGCCCACGCCCGCCACCACTGTGCACCATATGGTGCGTTTGACACCACGCATTGAGCTCCATCACGTGGAAGGCGACGCCATCGCGGACGAATACGTGCTCTACGATGTGCATAGTGGCACGCTAGCCTGCACAGACCTCTACCATGGTCCATACGCTGATCTCGATCCTGTCAACTCCTGGATGTGCCGGGTGTGGTTCAAGTTTATGAAGGCCGGGAATCACAAGCGCACAGATATCGTGCCACGATTCAAGTGGCTGCAGGTCTGTCGCCAGGGCACGCTGACGCAGATGCAGGCGTTCGTCCATCGGCTGACCACAACACGGCCGATCTGGTCTCTCATCTACGCGCACGGTACGCCGCCGCAGGTGACCGATGCGGCAAGCGAGCTGCGGGTGCAGTGGGGTCTGCCGCCCCTCACACGAGAGCAGAGAGAGAAGGTGCTGTGGAATGGCCGACCACAGCCGTACCAGCCACGCTCAGCACCTGCTGGCCAGGTGGACCAGGACGGAACGGAAATGGACGACACCACAGCCTCCGCTCAGCCCGCCCCTCCTGTGACACCGCCGCGCTTTGCTGTTGGTGATCAACTCGCCGGGGCGCAGCTTAAGGAGGAATAGGTCCCAGTCCGCAAGAGGGTGAGGGAAAAAAAAAAACAACAGAAGGAAAGGAATGTGTATTGCAGTGTCACTCACTTCCAGAGGTGCAGACGTACGCTTTGGTGCTTTCTTCTCAGCAGGTGCGTGATGTCATGGACTCTCTCCCCCTCCCTCTCCCTCTCTCCCTCTCTCTTGGTATGGATGCTCGTCACAGGTTATTCTCGTCTCCTTTTTCCCCCTTTGGCGGAAAGTTCTTTGTGTTCTCGCTTTAACATCTTCAAAAAAAAAAAAAAAAACATCTCTCTCTCTCTTTTTCTTGCTGCGTATGCGACGGAATGTGCAACACTGATGCTGGTCCTGCCCCTCTATCACACTCTTCTTTGTTCCGAAACAAACAAAAAAGGCGCAGCGATCCCTGGTGTCAAGCGCGCACTTCTCATTCGACTGGTGTCCATCACCACACGGCACACCTCACAAAGAAGGATGCCTCCACTCCCGCGTCTCTCCTCTTATACTTGGGATTGACTACACCGCCTTTTCTATCCCTCACCCTCGATCCTGATTCACGCACGCTCTCTTGCTTCCTCGCATCAAGCCAGTGCATCCATACTGCGACTTCTGCGTTTTCTATCATCACTCAGCTTTGATACCACTCGCACCGGGTGGGTCAGCCAGGCGTATCTGCGGGTATCGACGAGCATCGTGTCTGTACAAGTTCTGTTCGCGTCTGTGCTGATCTCTCTCTCTCTTTTTTTTTTTCACATTTTCAACATCCGCTTTGAGCAGTGATTAAACCTCCGCGGCATCGTTAGTCTTCACCTCAGTGTTTCTTCACGCGAAGTTGGTTTTCCTCCTCGAAGTAGCGAGGTCACGCCGAGCCCATTCTGGTCAAGCACCTTTTTCCCTTCTAATACTCTCGCTCGCTTGTTCGACTGGCTACTCCCGTTTCTCTTTCTTTGTAACCTTACTTCGCTTCTTCCTCTTTTCCTTTGGTTCCTCGTAAATCAGTATCGACTCTCTGGTTGTCTCTTTTGGGCCCATAGCCTCGTGGTGCCTTTCATTACGCGCTTGGCGTCCTTGTTATCAGCAAAGTTTGAAAAGGTCGAATGAACACGCCGCCCCAACCACGTCCCCCCACTCTGGGAAAAGTCGAAAGCCCTGCGGCACGTGGTGTTGTGACGCCGCTACCGGAAGGTCTCGTTGATTGGCTTCAGCCATGGCGCTCCCCAGAGGACTGTCTCAGCGGTGGGCTCTCCATTTCCCGGAGTGCTGAGGTACTGTTGAAGAATGTGGAGGCTGCGCGCCAAGCGAGCATGCAGCAGCTCTATGGTCTCCGAGATAGCCATGGCGGTTCGCGGGGCACCAGTTTTGGTCGCATTAGTCCACGCAGCGGTGGTGTGTCAGGACGCTCCTCGCTTGCCATGAAGTCCATGAGCGCGCAGCGGCGCTCTCGCGTCGGCGTGACTCTCCTCGATCTCGCCAGCTGCCCAAGCTCTCATCGTTCCTCCATCTTCTTACCAGACGCCGTCAGCCCGGTCACGGGTACAACCTCAAGCTCCGCGTTTTCTCCGCCAGCGGTGGCGCCGGTGACGCCCAAGTCACGTCAGGCCTCTTCACGGTGGAGTGCTGCTGACGACCGGGAGGAGCACAGCGCACACCTCGATAGCGCGCGTGTGAGTTGTACCGCCGTCACACCACTCATGGCGGCGGTGCAGACTTCGCCCTTGTCCCCCTACTCAACAAACCACGGCGAAGATGTCAGCCCTGTTGCGGGGGCGAGCGGGTCAAACGCTGCCCCTCCAGCTGCGGTACCCGACAGCGCACGCACAGGTTCACACAAGAGCCCGCACATGGCATCCGAGCTTGTGGAGGATCATCACACGTCCGTCGCGGTCCCAGCCATTCCTCACTTTGATCAGTTCATGCGCGATAAGGAAAGTCTCCTAAAAATTCTCGCGAGCGATCCGCTGCCACCACCGCGGCGCGGTCGCACTGCGGAGAGCGCACCACCTGCGCCGTCGTCTCTTAGCGCGGAGCCTTGTGTGGCTGATGAGGCGGGGTTGCCAGAAACGTACACGCTCGAAATCGTGGAGGAAGAGGAAGAGGAGGAGGAAGAGAATGGTAGCATCAGTCCGCCTCCTCCTGGTGGTGGTGGTGGCAATCGGACTGCGCGTCCGTTACACCGCGCCTCCATCGCGCTCTCCAATGTGGCTGAACAGCGAGACGGCCCTCTGGCGCTACCACGTCTGCGCGGCAGAGAGGACGGCTCGTCAGATGTCGCCGCGCGGACACGCGAGATCGTCGATGGCGTGGACGACAGTTGGCTCAGTCGCCCTGACACGACCACCTCCCCAGAGACTGACCACGACGTGCACATTGAGGACGCGGACGCACCCGAGTTTGATGAAGAGCTCAACGCTAGCGAGCACAACTTCGGACAAGGCGGTCACCTCGCGTGTGTACCAGGTGATACTCTAAATAACCGTTATGTGTTGTTGAAGCAGCTCGGTGTGGGTCGTAGCAGCCGCGTGTGGATGGCGGTGGATCTCGAACAGTGCTCCATTGCACGGCGTCAGCTTATTCGCGTAGTCGGCGAGTCACTCGTGCGCGAGCTCTCCAACCCGAAGGACAGGCCGCTCTTTGTGGCCATCAAGGTGTTTCGGTGTGGCGACATCTACAGCGCCTGTGCGCGATACGAAGTGAAGATGCTGAACTACATCAATGAGCGTGTCAAGGTCCAGTCTGTTCAGAAGCACTTCACACTTGGGTATCGAAGCCGTCATCCCAGCACCGTGAAAACAGCGCAGCCCTCACTACTGCGCGCGCCGGCAGCGCAGGGCGACAGAGGGATCTCGTCGCCACATTTAGCCACACCCTTCGACGCTTTCGTGAACTCAAACGGCTCTCTCGGCGCCACCTCAACCACACCCACCACACAGGCTGCCCAGGCACTGATGGGGGGCGTGAGCGTCGCGTGCGCCAAGGCGAATTTTACCGTAGAGGGTGACCACGGCACACATCACTGTCTTGTGATGGACGTCCTCGGCACGGGAGTGGACGCGGCGATCAACGAGACCAGTCTACAGGGCATGCCTCTCGCCGTGGTCCGCTCGATTCTCCTTTCGGCGGTTCAGGGCCTGGCAACACTGGCCTCCATGAACATCGTCCACACCGACCTGAAGCCAGAGAACCTTCTCTTTGCGGACCTTGACGCCAAGACCGCTGAGGAAATGACGTCTTTTCAGGCCTCCCACTTTGGTATGACCCTGGAAGGCGGTCTGTGGACCGGCTTCACGCACAGTCGTCTCTCCGTGCCGGAGTACGCCAAAATGCAGACGGCCCAGGCGCGCGAGCGAGAAACGGCAGACGACAGTCGGCTCCCCAGTACAGCTCCCAGCGCGATCCCAACGGCAACCACAGCGATACGGCTGCCCTCTGTGTCCTCAGATGCATCGCCTAGGCGTGTGCTGTTCACGGTGCAGGTCGCCGATCTCGGGCTCTCGTTTGTCGTGCCACCCGCTCTGCGCAGTGGCGTGGCGCAGCTGATGGTGTTTGGCGGGCCCGATGTGGTCGCGCAGTCACCGGCCGCACAGATGCAGTGCATCCGCGATTACTACGCGGCCACCGTTCCCGAAGACGCCGAGGTCGAGGACGGTAGTAGTCTCAGCACGTCGTCACGTAGCGCAGTGACGCCAAGACACCTCTCTACACGCACGAGTCTGGGCGTTGGTGCGAATTCGGCTCTGTCGAGTCTACCCGCGCAGAGCCCCTCGCCATCGAACACCAAATCAACGCCTGTTCACTTGGAGCGCGTGTCCGTCTTCCACCTGCCAGACGAATCGCGTCACGCGCTCGTTTCACAGTCAGGGAGTGCATTCAGTGGCGGTGCGGGCAGTGGACAAGACGCGCCTCTTCTGGGAAGCGTCTCATCCCTCGACAGTGAGGTCGATCCCCGTGCGCACGGCGACGTGCCCGCAGCTGACCCTTCTGTCGACCGGCGCTTCAGTCAACGCGACGTGGCGGCTTCGTACGACTGCGGTGGGCTCGCGAGTGTCATAGTGAGTGGCGCGGACAATGGCGGCGATGAGGTGAGTTATGGTGTGAGTCGTAGCCGTGCCGTGGATGCGGCCACTGGGTCCGAGGATGCGCCAACGTTTATTCCCATCACTGTCGTCGATCCACGCGCCGTCGCCCAGACAGCCAGTTATCACTCGCCTGTCGCCGCCGCCGCGCCGCTGCGGACTTTTGGCATGCCCGCGACCGCACGTATGCGTGAAATGCGTCGCAGGGAAAAAGAAGAAAGCGGGCTGTCAGTCGTGAGCAGAGACAGCGCGAACACCGACGGCAGCCGCACGCGGCATGCTGTGCAGCGGGAGTCACGCCGCCGCGAGGGTCCGCCCACCACTGTCCATCGTACACGCGCCAAAAAGGGTGGTGTGGCTGGCTCTGGCGAAAGCAGTGGAGGGGCACCGCGGCTGTCGGACTTGTACTCGTGCGTTGTCGCGCCACCGACGGAGTTGGAAATGGATATTCTACAGCACCAGAACTACAGCCGCGGTGCGGTGGTGCAGAGTCGCGAGTATCGCTCGCCGGAGGTGCTGCTCGGGGATTTTTTCCTTCCATCGTGTGATATCTGGTCGCTTGGGTGCATCGCGTACGAGCTCGTTGTCGGACGCTTTCTGTTTGACGCTACGACGGAGTACAATGGGGTCATGAACACCCTGATCGACATAGAGCGCAAGCGCCGCCGCAAGGAGCTGCGCCGTCACCGCCGCGCCAAAGAGCGCGGCAGCCGCGGAAGAGACGGCAGTCCAGACGGGGGCTCCTCGCAGGCTAGTCTCAGCATCAGCAGACGCATGTCGAAGTGGCTTGACGGCTTCCGCGGCACCAGTACCGGTGGTGCGGCGGTGAGCGATCTTGGTGATAGTTTTGGTAGTCGCTCCCCACCGGAGAAGGGTGGTTCGCCTCAGCTGCGGCGTCGGGACTGTCGCGGCGTTACGCTCCCTTCGCATAGCGACAGTGACGATGAGGATGCGGAAGTGCACGGTATGGCGCAGAAGAGGCGCTGGGTAGATGGCCTCGATGACAACAAGGGAAAAGATCATCGTGGTTCTCCAGCGGCTTCTGTGTCGCAGATTGGCTACGACACCGTGGTCCGTGCGGAGGCTGGTGCACGCAGCGAGAAAAGCACTCAAGATGGCACCTTTCCGGAAGAACAGGACGCGGGCGAGGCGGACGAAGAAGGTGACGACATCGACTTGAACAGCGAGGAAGAGGAGGAAGTGCTCATGGCTGTTCACGGCGTCTACTTCGATGAGTACGAAAAGGACATTGACGTGTTCCACCTCAAGTGCATGATGCGCCTGGTGGGTCCTCCTCCGCTCGGCTATCTCCGACGTGAGCCTGAAGGCGTCTACGTCCGTGACTTCTTCGATGAGCAAGGTGCGTTCCTCTTCTATGACGATCAGGCTGTTGAAGAGAAGGAGTACGGCATCGATCAAATTCAACCTCTCCTGCACTGCGAGCGTCAGCTGGCACGTCAGTCAACGCCCGTCCTCGCCACGTCCGAGTGCGGTGCGACCGAGTTGCAAGAGGGGCTGGCGTCGGAGCCGGAGGCAGCCCTGGTCACCTACGACTCTCTCTTCCGTCCCGGACGAGCGAGCGGCCCATCAGCCTCGATCAAGGCCTCGCCAGCGTTGGAGCCGGTATCGAATGCTGAGGCACCGCACTCACCGCTCAGCGCGGACCTTGTTCCCTCCGGCTCCGCAACGCCATCCGTGCTGTCCCTCCCCTTTGGGGGCTCGGAATACTCTGCTGGTAGCTTGGCTACTGAGCGGCTACCGCGCCTGGCCGCGACGCAACTCGGCTACACACCTCTGAGCACAGCGAACTATCCAGTGCTGACGCCGGCGTGGCGACAGCTCCAGCGGGATATCCGAGAAAAGATGGGTAGCGAGTCGGAAGCAGTGGCCTTCGAGTCGCTCTTGCGGCAGTGCCTGCAGTGGGACCCCGCTCGGCGGCCAGACGCCGTGACACTTCTGCACTCTCCGTGGCTAACCGCGTTCGGTGATGTGGCCAGAGAGTAGGCGCGATCGCCGTTGCTCTCTCTTTTCGGGCTGTGTGAGTGTGAGCGCGACGGATTTTCTTTTAATTGGTTCACAGAACAGTTGAAAAAAGCGAAAAAAGCGAAAAGACGATTCCAAAAGCAACGAAGAGTAAAACGACGCAGGAACAGTCTCGCTGACGTCGTGCGTTGAGAGTACCACGTTGAACAAACTGGAGTGGCTCATCGAGCACGCCTGTCTTCTTCAGGGAAAAACAAAATAGCTTCTCACGCTCGCGCTACACGCATCTTAGATATCTTGTCTTCGTGTGTGTGTGTGTGTGTGTGTATGTGTCTCGCGTGCTCCCCTATCTGCGCATACAACGCTGTTACTGGTGATTCTCCTTCTTCTTCTTTTGTTTTGTTTTCTCTTCTTCCTCTCGTGTGATGCGTTTCATTTGACATGCACGACAAGGACATCATCAGCACGTCAAGGATGGAATCCTCTCCGGCCTTCACGTACCCTGCGGATTACAAGGGTGACTATGTTGTCTTCCCAGGTGCTTCAGTCAGCCCTCATGTGACGTTCGCTGAGGGCTGCGTCGTGCTCCGTGGTGCCCGTATTACTGTCGACCAGCCGTGCAGGCTTCACTTCGGCGCCTACTGCTTGGTGGAAGAGTACGCCGTCATACACGTTGGGAATCTGCCGTCCTCAGCCCTGAACGTGTCAAAGACATGCGCACCAGACGCACAAGGTGGGGAGGTGCACATTGGCGCCTTCACCCACTTCCAATCGCACGCATCGCTGACGGTAGACGCACCCACGTCAGGTGAGCCTCTCCACGGCAAGTGCTTGTGCGACATCCTCTTCGGGCGTGGGATCGTGTTCGCCGCGTTTGCTGCGCTTTCTGTCATTGTTGAGGATTTTCGCTTGGCTAGCGATGCGTCGCCGGAGATCGCAGTGGACATGATCGTGGGGCCGCACACGCACTTCATGCCGTACGCGACGCTCCAATGTCGCGTGTCAGGCCGGAAGAGGGCTGGGCCTCTTGTCGGGCCGCGGCAAGTAGTGATGCGTGTAGTGCCCGAGGTAGAGGAAGAGGCACCGCCGTCGTCGGCACCTCTACTCTCATCGGAAGTGTTGCGGTCAGGCACCGCCGTCGTTCCTCGCGGTGGTGTGCGCAGTGTCGCAGAAGTGAGTGCTATCGTTGACTACCTCCACGAGACACAAGAACAGACACACATTGAAGAGTGCGTAGAAAAAAAGAGTGGACCTGTAAGCACCCCTAGCCGTGTAAGCGCCGACGCGAAGATCATTAGCTCGTCGGGAACTGCAACGCTCAACCCGCACGGGCCGTGGCGCGTGATGGACCGCGCTCTGCAGGACGACGATGCGGAAATGGAGAATGATGTGAAGAAGCGGTGTCGTTATTACCTGGCACTATAGCCGTCACACACCGGTACAGCCGAACTACACACATACACAGAGAGAGAAAAGAAAAGAGAACAAAATACGATTTGGCATCTTGTGGAAGTCACAAACAGAAAGACCGGAGTCAGAACAAAACGATGGCCCTCATGCGTGACGTACAGCCAGCATTCATTGTGACATGGAGCATCACGTCGTGCCTGGCTCATCTCACGCCATTCTTACTTCTTCTGCCCTACCACTGTGCACAGGCATGCCGTCACCTATTCATCCTACTCGCCACACGCCACTCATATTCCATCCTCACACACTTCGCCTGCCTCCTTCTCGCTTTGTCGCTCCTCCCCCGCCCACCCCCGTTCTCGGGTGTTCTACCTGTGTGTCCTCACTCGAAAGCATCTTCAGCCTTCTTAGCCCTCTTTTTTTTTTAATTTTAATTCTAACCATGTCTCAGGAAAAGAACGTGGCTCCCCAGGACCAGGACTCCTTCGTGGATGACCAGCCCGGCGTTCGCCCGATCCCCTCTTTCGATGACATGCCCCTGCACCATAACCTTCTCCGCGGTATCTACTCCTACGGTTTCGAGAAGCCCTCGAGCATTCAGCAGCGCGCCATCGTCCCGTTCACCCGCGGCGGTGATATCATTGCCCAGGCTCAGTCTGGTACTGGTAAGACGGGTGCCTTCTCCATCGGTCTTCTTCAGCGCCTGGACTTCCGCCACAACGTGATTCAGGGCCTCGTCCTGTCCCCTACTCGCGAGCTGGCTCTCCAGACCGCTGAGGTCATCAGCCGCATCGGTGAATTCCTCTCTGAGAGCAGCACCTTCTGCGAGACCTTCGTCGGTGGAACCCGTGTGCAGGAGGATCTCCGCAAGCTTCAGAACGGCGTGATCGTCGCCGTCGGTACGCCCGGTCGTGTGGCCGATGTCACCAAGCGTGGCGCCCTCCGCACCGAGTCCATTCGCGTGCTCGTGCTCGATGAAGCCGATGAGATGCTGTCCCAGGGTTTCGCAGACCAAATTTACGAGATCTTCCGCTTCCTCCCCAAGGATATCCAGGTCGCCCTGTTCTCTGCCACCATGCCCGATGATGTGCTCGATCTCACCAAGCGCTTCATGCGCGATCCCACTCGCATTCTCGTCAAGCGCGAGAGCCTGACCCTGGAGGGTATCAAGCAGTTCTTCATCGCCGTCGAGGAGGAGCACAAGATTGACACACTCATGGATCTCTACGAGACGGTCTCGATTGCCCAGTCCGTCATCTTCGCCAACACCCGCCGTAAGGTCGACTTCATTGCGGAGCAGCTCAACGCCAGCAACCACACTGTCAGCAAGATCCACGCTGATATGAACAAGGCCGATCGGGAGCACGTGATGAACACGTTCCGCAGCGGCAGCTCCCGTGTCCTCGTCACCACCGATCTCGTTGCTCGCGGTATCGATGTGCACCACGTGAACATTGTCATTAACTTCGATCTCCCTGTCAACAAGGAGAACTACCTGCACCGTATCGGTCGCGGTGGCCGTTACGGCCGTAAGGGTGTTGCGATCAACTTTGTGACCGAGAAGGACGTCGAGGTCCTGCGCGACATCGAGGCTCACTACCACACCCAGATTGATGAGCTCCCCATTGACTTTGCGGCGTACCTCGGCGAATGATAATGGCGGTTGGGTATGAAAGGTTCTTTTTCCTTCAAAAAAAAAGAACAATAGAGTGAGAAAACTAAAAGGAAGCAGATGAATAGAATGGATACCCTCCTCGAAAGCACCACAGGACGGACAGATCACTTCATCACAGCAGGGTAAGTCAACATGGAGACGAGAAAAAAAAAAAAAAAGTGTGCTATCCAGAATAGAAAATGCCTTGGTGACAACTCCCGAACGGGTGGGTGCTCTTTTCTCTCTCTCTCTCTCATTCCGCCCCTTCCCGCTGGCGATCCCCTCTCTGTTTCGTGCGGTGTGGGCGCATCTTCCTGTTCTCTTTGGTTCGTTTGATTCTTTCTCCACAGTGACGCGTTTTCTTTTTTTTTTTTTTTTGTGGTGCTCGTTTCGGTTCTTGATTCCTGTCTTTCCCTTCAAGGACCTTCTCCAGATACGTAAGAGGCGTGTATCCGAAGGTGCATTTGTCAGCGTGGCCGGTACGGTGTGAGCGAAGAGAATTAAGACAATAAATGAATCAACGAAATTAAATTCCATCGGACAGCATTTCTAGTTTAACCGCCCTCTGTTTTTTTTTTCCCCGTCTTGTTCAGCTGGTTTGACTCATATAAGCCACAAGAAGAAAGAGTTAAGCCCTGGCCAACGCTATCCAAATAGCTGACAAGAATGAAACATCAAAGACGCAGAAGAAAAAAAAAATGAATGAACGCTTCTTCAGTAATCAAAGGTAAATCGCAACGTCAATGGTGACTGTTGTTGAGTTGAGACACTAATTCGAGAACGTGTCGCGTCTGAGCAAACAAAGAAAGACAACTATTAAGCATAAACTCAAGCATACGAAGAAATCTCTCCCTGACTTTTTTCACCGCTTATTTAACAATGAATAAGCGCAACAAGTAATCGAAAAAAAAAAATTGTCGAGTGAAGGGGAGGGATGTGCCCATTGAGCTACGTAGCGTGAGATGCCCTTGCTCGGAGCCTGTGAGCCTGTGGAGCATCGACACGCACACGCACACGCACAGACACACGTGCCTGCACCCTTTCTATTCCCCCATGTGCTCCGCTCGTCTTTGGAGAATGTCGGCGAATGTGTCGTCGCGTATGCTCGGCCCCCTCCCCCTGTTCTCGCTCACTTCCGTTCCGAAGGAAGGGTGGTGCAGTATCACAGCTGTCGCCACCTAGCCTGCATTGATGGTTGACCACGTGATGTACTATGTTCCTTTCTCTGCGCAATATATATATATATATATATCAGATCTCCTCTCGCAATAGTACTTCCCCTTCGTTCTCCCTTCATAACAAAAAAAAAAGCGAGAGAACGACTGCACAGGCTTTTTTCCTTCTTTCTTTTGTTCTTCTTCTTCTGCCCTTTTTGCGGGCCCGTCCTCGTCACTTATCTTTCTCATCCAGTATTATAGATCCGGACGGCAGCCAAGTATGAGCAGCCAGACCACCTCACAGTCGTCCCACTCAGCGAGTGGTGAGGACATTGTGGGCGATGAGTTCGGTTCATCGTCATCGGACAAGAGGCAGGACGGCAATGGCGATCGTGTCAACGGCAGCCAGAGCAGTAGCGGCGCCGTCCGCACGAGTGGGCAGCACGAGGTCGCGCCGAAGGCGATAGCACGCACTTCTTTGAGCTCAGGCTACAGCGGTGATGAGAGGCTCCGACAGAGTGTGTCACTGCCAGCACCACCGACCACCCCACCGCACGCATCTGAAGGAAGTCATTTGCCCTACTCGCAGGAGGAAATCGAGCGCGTACGTCAGGCGCTCGCCTCAGCGGGCTACCCCGCCCCGAGTACACGGGATATCGAGCGTGTCTTTCAGCATGTTCGTTCAGAGCTGGAACGGCAGCAGCGGGACGCAGAGGTCTACCCGCGCGCGTCTTCGCAACGTGACAGCGCCGGGAACGCGCCTGGCGATGAGACGCGCTACCGAACGAGTACGTCAGCCGCTGTCTCTGCCAGCGAGCCACATCACCACAGACAGCGCCAGCGAAAGCCGTGGGACGCGTCTGTGCCGATGACCGCTCCGCGCTACCAAGGCCCTCGTCGCTCCGTCGACCGCAGCGAGCCCTACCGCCGCGCCCACGGAGGCCGCGAGGACGACGACAACGGACGTCGTGGCATCGCGGCTGATACACCCTCGTACTACCGACGGGGTCCACCAGCCAACAATGTGCCAGTGGATCCCCACCACCCTGCCCTGTACCTGAATCCTGCAGTACGTCTGGAGCGCTACATGCGTCGCTACGAGCGCGACCTCGCAGCCTATCACAACGAGAGCGCACACGCACCATGCGGTGAGGCGTATGTGGGCAACAGCCATGTGCGCGACGCGGCGCCAAGGCCGCCGTGTGCAACCCGCCACGCAGACAGTCGTGGCGCCGACTTCCAGGCCAGTCACGTGCTCATCGCGCCGTTGGAGGAGAACACGGTCGCGTGGCGATCGGTCGATGCAGCCGCACTGCGCCGCAGCGCCAACACGGTCTTTGACGTGACAGGGGATGAGCGGTATCGCTATCGCCCACCTATGTCCAAACCCCGAAATGCGGTACCACCGTACACCCAATCAGGCCGGCGTGCACGCGCACCAGGCCACGCAGGCGACTACACAGTGATTCCCTCAACAGTGCCCATGCCGGAGACCTGCTACAATGCCCAGCGGCCCGATCGCCGCCCGCGTGCCTCGCGCTCGCTCTCCACCTACACGGTGGGCTATCTTCAGTCAGATGGCAGCACGTTGCGCACCAAGGCTGATCCTGTGAAGCGTGGTCATCAGATGCGGGAGCTGTGGGAGCGTGATGCGTTCCTCTCCCAGCGCGGGTGGAACACTGAGCGGTGGCTCACGCGGCAGGCCACCATGAACTACGACGATGCGTAGTGCCGTGACCTCGTTCAGGACCGCACAGTGCGGCACACAGCTAGTTGGGCATGTTGTTGCTTTTAGTATACGCTGTGTTTTCTCTCAACGCACCTCGTGTGACTGTGTGTGTGTGTGGAGGGGGTTTTATGTGCTTTTTTTGGTTTCGCTTTCATTCTCGCTCTTTCCAAGGGCCTCATAGAGCATAAAATATGGTCACGTCCCACTGAAATCACAAAAAAAAAAAAAGAACAACAACAACAACAACAACAGGCAATGAAAGGACAACTCAAAGTGTGCGCGCGGGGCGTATGGCTGGCGACACGTCACACAGTACAGTTGCCCCTCAGTGATGGGAAGTACGTGATGTGTCGTGCTCTTGCATCCCTTTTTCGCTCTCTCTCTCTCCGCTTCCTTTTTTTCCCCCCGGCTGCTCGGTGGTCATGCGTCTCTGCACCGATGTGTTCCACCAATTCCTGTCCTCTCTCTCTCTCTCATCCATTATGACTCTCTGTGATACGAACTGTTCCTCTACTTTATTTTTTTCTTTGTGTGTGTGTGTGTGTGTAAAGCCCTCATTCCTTTATTCCCTACTACACCCCACAAAGTTTGGTGCGCTTCACTGCTCATCTCTTTCTCTTGTCAGTCTCACCAAACCGACAAAGATGGTCTGCCCTTTCACCACAGCTCTTCGCGCTGGCGTGCTTATCCTGCTTGTGACGGGACTTATCAAGGCTGCTCAGGCCCTCAACGGACGTCGCCAGCGCCGCGACCTCACCGACGCGCCAACCAAGACAGCTGATATCCCCGCGTCGGCTGCCAGTTAGGCCAAGCCCATCGATGGCCGCGACGAGCTGTAAACAGACTGGAGCCGACGGGAAGTAGACGCCGCACACACTCGTAGAGTGTCCCGTTTACTCACTGTCTTGACTCCTTTACAGTTGAGAGCGAACTTCGCTCAGAAAAGAAAAACAATACAGGGAAGACGAAAAAAAAAATAAAAGCATTACTTCGGGACACTACCTTCATCGGTTGGTTGTTGTACTTATTTCGACGTTCCTTTGTAGGCTGATCGGGTCAAGAGAAAAAAAAAACGAGTATTAGATGATCAAAATAAAAGAAAGCTGTCGTGAACAGCGATGTATACACACAGGATGAGGTGTTGCCTCCAGCCTGGTGTCGAAGGTAGCTTTCCTCGTTAGCCTACTTGTTCGCCTGCCACCTCTGCGCTTTTGGTGTCGTCACTGTCGTGTACAGCATGACACGTGCCTTCCTCTTTCTCTTCCGCTGAGCCTCTCACTCTCACGATGAGGTCGCCCTTTTTTTTTTTTAATCTGCCTCATCTCTGTTCGTTCCACCAACGGCACGCAATGCCTCGCCCTCACTCGCACTCCTCTTCACTCTGTCTCTCTGCTAAAGTACACACATCAGGAAGCGCTGACTCGCCGTACGTGCTCATGTTGACTCATCGGAGTGGTGGTCTGCTGTCTGCCGCCGCCAGGTCAGCACCGTCTTTTCCCCTCACAGTAGGGCTTCTGGTGTCTTGTCGCAGCAGCTGGCGAGGCGTCCGCATCGGTAGTCAAACTGCGCTTTCGTCGCCACACTGCTTGGGTCCACACAGCCTAGGTACCGGTCCTGCTCTTCTTGCTTGTCGACGCTCGACTGGTACGGCGACTTCCTCGTCCTCGTCGTCCCAGGATCTCACGTGCCCTGAGTGCGGCAAGGTCTTCCTCTGGGAGGCGAACCTCACCCGTCACCGCGCCGCGCGCCACGGCTTCGTTGTCCCGTCTGCTGCGGAGGCGCGTCTGGATGCCTTGATACAGGAAACGGAAGCACTCGAGCGCACCCTCACAGAGCGTCGTGCGCGCGTGAAGCTGGCTCGCCGTGCTAGTATGAAGCACGCGGCAGCTCTGACGGGCAACGCTCTCGAGAGCCTCGACGCCGACCCCGCTGGTTGCACTGCGGCACCACACTTCGCAGCGGCCGTACCAGCCGGCCGAGCCACGCTTACCGTATCGCCTGAAGTGGTGGCGCACTGGCAAAGGTCAGGACGTGTCCTCGGCAACAACGTCTGTCGGTGGGTTGGTGTGGGAATGGTGTGCGGACCCGTTCAAGTCGGTACGCTGGAAGGTTTCACCGAGGAGGCCAAATCGCCCGGCGCCGTGCCAGCCGCCTGTCCTCGGGTGCTGCAGTTTACACTGGAAGTGCACGGCTATCGTGAGCGGCGACCTGCACAGTTGCGGCTCAGTCGGAACCGCGTGGTAGTGCGTTGTGTCTCAGCCTCAGACAGGCCTCACAGCGGTATCATGAGTACTTTTTCTGTGCGCGAAGGAGATGTGCTACGGGTGCAGGGTAACTATGCCCTACACGCCAGCTACGACATCATCTCGAAACAGTCTGTGGAGCATGTGGTGGTAGAAGCCGACATGGTGGGCCTCCTTGACGCAGCACCAGATGACCACGGCCCTTGCCATCACCACGGCAGCGCGGACGCGTCTCCTGCCACACCCGCAAGGGCTCGTCCCGGTCACTGTCCGCACACCCACGCGGCAGCATCCGCCTCGGTAGCGACGAGAGATGTGAACACTCCACCTGAAAAAGAAGTGGCTGAGGGTGAGCATGAGGACGCTCGACGTCCGCGCACACTCTTCTCACGCAGGAGGGAGCGCACTCGTAAAGTCGCTCCCGCGAGGCGGAAGAAGAAGCACCACAGCTAAGCGGCTGGATAGCTCTTGTTCGGATCTCGTCTCATCACAGATAGTTGGAGTACCTGCACGACAAAGACGAAGCAACAACAAAAAAAATAGTCTATTTGTGTGATAGCAAACACACGCACGCTGACGTCGCTGTCTTTGCCCATAAACCCCAGAAGAATGGGCAGTTTCAGTCGTTATTGTTCGTATCCCTCACTCTCACGTGTCGCTCTGTTTCTCTCGATCCATGGTTTTATTGCCCTCACACTCGCCTTTCCGTTTCTCTCTCTCTCTCTCTCTTGTCGTATGTTTAACGTTGGTGACTCCGTGCTTTCCTGCGCTTGAAGCTGCTCCACTGTCTACCACGCGGGCCTTTGTGTCTCTTCTCTCTTCACTCCCGTTCTTTCGGTGTCTTTCCTCTTTTCTTATCGATAGCGCGTCCGTTTTGTTTTGTACACGCACCCGCATACATCTGGGCTCGTTCGTGTATCATTCATTCCTCTCTTCCCGCATTCATTGACGAGCTGCTGCTCTCCTTTCTCCCTTGTTGAGCACTGTTGACCTAGACTACGACTCTCAGCGACACGCGCCCACACATTCTTCTTCCTCTCTCTCTCTGTGTGTATTGACGTTTCAGTCAGACAACTATTGCTACCGTGAGGATGCTTAGAGTTCGTGCGCTGTTCGATCGGCACCGCGGGAATAACCCGCCCGCTATGTATGGCGATAAGCACTACAGTGTGAACAACAAGCGGGTGCGCTCACTGCGTAAGCTGGTGGAGCTCATCGACCAACGATACAGTAACGTGTCTATCATTGTTCTCTTGATGCACACGGCGATGGAACTCGTGAGTGTGGGCTTCTATGTCTGGACGTCACAAGTGACGGCGGCGACGCGGGTGTACGAGTTCCATTGGAACCTTGGCGTCTTCATCACGGAGGTCGTGCTGAACATTATTTTTGTCATCGAGTGGATCGCGCTCTTTATTTTTGAAGAGGATAAGAAAGGCTATTTCGTCTCGTGGCTGTCCATTGTGAACTGGCTGACAAGCGTGCCAATGATCATTGTGGGCATCGGTGCCTTGGTGGACTCGCGGTGGAGGAGTGGGTGGGTGCCCATGTACTTTCGTATGTGGTGGGTGAACGACTGCTTCAGTCTTCTCCTCGATTATGAGCAGCTATCCCACCTCTTTATCGATGTGTACCGCGAGCTGGCACGGTTCTTCATGCACTTGTTCGCCGTCATGTGCACGTGCATTGGCACGCACCAAATTGTGGAAAGCTGCTGCGGACGCTACGTGGACCTCTATAACTCGCTGTACATGATGGTGGTGGCCTTTGCGACGATTGGTTACGGCGACGTCACGCCACTCACCACACCAGCGCGTATATTCATGACAGGCTTCGTCATCATCGGCGTCTGCTACTTTCTGCCCATGTTTGCACGTTTAGCCAAGGTCGGCCAAGAGAAGCAGCTGTACTCGACGTTTCGAAGCCGCAAGTGGTGGGGTGGACGACGCAACCACGTCATTTTGACGGGGCAATTCTCAGACTCGTCGTTCGAAGTGCTGCTGCGAAGTTTCTATTCTGGTTGGCGTCGTTATCTCAACACAAAAATTATCGTCCTCTCGCCTGACGAGTATACGCCCGAGGTGAAGCTGGTCGCCATGTTACCGTGGTACAAGGATCGGGTGGAGCTGATGACGGGTGACCCAGCGAAGGAAGCAGACCTGCGCCGCGCGGACGCAATGCACGCCGATGCGATCTTTCTCTTCGGCAATACCAAGAGCTCCGCATACTACAGTGATTTCGACATCATCACGCAGTCACTGGCGATTGGCCTGCTGGACCCTCAGCTGCCACAGCATCTGTCGCTGCGCCGCGGCCGCACAGTCAAGCAAATTGCGCCGTTTGCCGCGAGCGTGTTTGAGACGGAGCGCACGATCCACAATCTAGCAGGCCTCTCGCTAGTTGTGCCAGGTGTGATTCCTCTCATCATCAACCTGCTTCGCTCCTATGAGCCCATGCCGTCGGACACGACCTTGAATAGCGGCTGGGTTGAACAGTACGAGTTCTCGCTGCGCAACGATCTGCACGCCATTGCGGTGCCTGATACTCTGCGCGGTCGTGAGTTCCGCGTGTTGGCCCGCTCTTTTTTTGAGCTGGGTGTGACGCTGATTGGTATCCTGAACGCGCACAGCGAGGTGCAACTGAACCCACACGAGCTAGTGCCCAACGCGAAGAAGCTGATCATCATTGCCCGCTCCCGCGATGCGGCAGAGAGCGCAACGATAGAGCTGTCCCGCAACTACGAGCAGACGTTCGGAGAGGAAATGCTCGTCGCACCCGACCCCGATATCTACGACGCCGAGCGACGGAAGCGCCGATCCGCCGCGGCAGCCTTTCTGCAGCCATACGATGAAGGCAGCATGCCTGGTGGCCTCCACGGCAGTGGTGGTGGTCGAGAAGACACCGGGGAATCAACGTACTCAGACGACGAGTACGGCGACAATCAGCAACACAGCAGCCTTGAGCAGATCACGGACGCACTCGAGTACGGCAATCACTTTATCGTTATTGACTTGACAGCGGCTAAAGCGAAGGTTCAGCAGTCGCGTCATGCACAGGAGTCTTCGCTGACGGCGGTGGCGCACGATTTATACCATATCATGTCCCCTATTCGTCAAGCGTACCCAATGAACGACATTGTGCTACTCACCAACGACGTGAGCTTTGCGCCGTACTTCGATCAGTACTGGGCTCCACGCGATGGCCTGCCTAGTGTCAAGTACATCATCGGCAGTGGCCTGAATGTGTCCGATCTGCGGCGTTGTAACGTGGAGCACTGTGCTGGCTGCTGTATCGTCTACTCGGGGGACATTAGCCGTGGTGGCTCGACGAGTGCCATGTCGATGCTTGTCGTCTTGAGTATTCAGGACATTCTCAAAGGTCTGCCAAGCTTCCCGCTTGTCGTCGAGCTGGAAGGACTTCTCAATCTGCCCTGGTTCCCGCCGCACGCCGAGGACCCACGGCTGCGTACAAAAGCAGAGTCCGACTTCGTGTTTGAGCCGAACTTTACCATTGGCAACGCCATCAGCCGCATGATGCTCTTTCCCACACTGCTTCAGAACTACTTTATGGACGAATTCATTGATGTGGTCAACGTCCTTGTGGGTGGTCATTCATCCGATGTCCCCGCATTATCACAAATGCCGCTCTCGATGTGCGACACAGACCTTGAGACGTACCAGGATGTGATGCGCTATTGCTTGCAGGTTGGCTTCCTTCCGATTGCCCTTCATCGCCTCATCACGGATACTCACAACCCCTCAATTAGTGGTCACCGTTTTGTTCTCACGAACCCTCCAAAGGCCCTTCCCGTGCACCAAGCAACAGACTATGTTTTCTACATCACACCAGGTTGAGGCCAACCAGAAATGCAACACTGGAAACAAACAGTGGGCCACGTCTCGTCGTTAGTTCGCGTCAGATTACTTCTTTCATCTCTTTTCTTCTGTTCGCAACGTGTCACTTCTGCGGTATCACACTGCATCGATTATCAGCTCGATGGATGAAACAAGCACTCACAAAGAGAGAAATCAAAGGGCAATGGCGAAACGACGAACATTTCGCTCGGACAGAACCTCCGTCACACAATATTCACATTCGTGTTTTTATTTTTTTCCTTCCCTTCTGCATTGACCGAAGTCGCAGCACGTAGCCCCGCACACTCAACCACCGCACCGACAACCACCAACACCACCCATGCCTTTGCCGCTCTCCCCTCCTGTCTCTCCAGCTCTTCCGCCGCCCCACGTCCTTCGGCGCCCGCCTGGTCCTCGCGTTTTTGGGGCCCTCCCCCGCCCGGGAAGAACACGCAAAGAAACGCCCACCGCCTGGCGCCACCCGGAACCGAACGCCGCCGCGCTGCGAAAGCAACCTGGGCAGAGAGTGGCTTGGACGACGGCCCATAGTTGCCGCCGCAAAGCGCCGCGCGCGACATGCGACGTCTGTTGCGAAGGGGTGCCGCGGGCCCGCCCAGGTTTCCGCGCGGCCCGCCGTAACACGCCCCCGCCGCCCGCACAAGCCACCAGATTCAGTGGAGCGCCGGGATCCCACCGCCAAGTCGCGTGGTGCGTTCTCTAGCAGCCGCGCCGTCGGTGGAAACGGGGTTGTCCTCCGTTTTGCTGCCGGTCCGTTACGGAGTCGTGCCCCTCAACGTCGCCTGGCGGTGCGGTGCTTCCACGTGCGGGGCGGGCGAAAAGGTAAGCGGGTTTCCGGCGTACAGCGCGCGCTGGGCCTTCTTACGGCTCAAAAGCGGGAGCAGAGCCTCACGACGTGCTCCGCTCGGCATCGATCAATAGGTGCGAACAGCGTCCCGTTAGCACGCCGGCGCGTGCGGCGCCTTCTCCGCGGCGCTCTCCCGCAGTGTTCGCCGGGGGGCGTTTGGGGTTGGCGCCGGGCCTTTTTCGCGCGGAGGCGGAGCCACTGCCACACAACCAGCCGGCGGCCGCTCGCGCTGACGGGTGGCTCGCGACCAACTCCCGGCGCGCGCGGGCAACGACCTGAGGGCCGCGCCGGCCAGATGCGCAGCCACACTCGGACAGAGGGCTTCCCTCTGTAGGACCGCTCTTCCACGTAAAAACACGACGCGGCCGTAAACCAAAGGTCGACTCTTGTTGTGTGCGGTTTTGCGCGGTCTTGTTGCCGTCGCTGCGCGGCGTTCCCTCTGTTTTCCGGCGTGGGCTGCGGGCGTCGGCGCGGGGCCTTCGCGCGGGGGTCTGGCGGGCGGGGAATCGGCCGCGGGCGAGGGCCGCGCCGGCCCTGCCCCCGGGACCACCGCGGCACCCCCGGGAAGCCACGCCGCACTCACCCCACAACGCAGGCAACGCCCCGACCCCACCCCACCTCACGAAAACAAAGAGCATACCAAGCGACTGGCTGCATCAGACTCAGTTTCTTTATCTTCGGAGAATCCTTACATCAATCAATCGCTCACACAACAAAAGCAACAGTTAGATCATTATAGACGAAATCTTTCTTTTCTTTTTTTTTTCTCTCAGAGACAATGCCGACACTGCAGGAACTGACGGAGCGCACTGGGCCTACGGACTACTACTGGTCCGATACGGAGTACACCCACAAGCGCCGCAACCGCGAAATTCTCAAGACGCATGGCGACGCAGTCAAGAAGCTGTACGGCCCTGACCCGTGGCTGCGCCGTCTGCTGACGCCGTTCATCCTCATTCAGATGTACATTGCGTACCGCGCAAAGGACATGAGCTGGCCAACAATGCTCATCGTGGCGTGGTTTTTCGGCGGCACGGTTACTCACAGCTGCTTCCTCGCCATCCACGAAATTACACACAACCTGTGCTTCATCACGCCGTTCTACAACGACCTGTACGCGATGTTTGTGAACCTTTGCGTGCCTGTGCCATACGCGATGATGTTCAAAACATACCACGCTGAGCATCACCGTTACCTTGGCTGGGATGGTGTTGATGCCGATCTCCCGACGCGATTTGAGGGCCGCCACCTGTCCAACTACTGCGGAAAACTGTTTTTCCTGACGTTTCAGGTACTGTTCTACGCTTTCCGCCCCACCGTTGTGCGCGTAATTAAATTTGAGAAACTGCACATCCTGAACTACGTCGTGCAGCTGAGCTTCAACCTGCTCGTCTACGCTTTGTTTGGCTGGTGGCCCATTTTCTACTTCCTGCTCTCCACGTTCATGGGTACTGGGTGGCATCCTCTGGCTGGTCACTTTATCTCTGAGCATTTTGTGCTTCAGGGTAGCGGTGAGCAGGAGACGTTCTCATACTACGGTATTCTCAACTGGGTAATGTGGAACGCTGGCTACCATGTGGAGCACCACGACTTCCCTAACATTCCGTGGACGCGCATTCCCCAGCTGAACACGATCGCGCCTGAGTACTATGTGGACTTGAAGACGACCAAGTCGTGGCCAGGGACTCTTTTTGATTTCCTGATCGATCCTGAATTTAATTTATGCTGCCGCGTCGTTCGTGAGGAAGGTGCTGCGAAGCGCGAGAAATTTCTCCCCACGAGCACGAATCCAATGAAGGCAGCTCTCCCCCACGAGGGCCCGTGCAAGTGGGAGAACCCCGATGTTCTCGCACCTTTTGCGAATTGATGCAGAGCTCATTTGCACTTCTTCTTTTTTTTTTTTTTGTGATGATGGGCTCAACGAACGACGTCGGCTTTTTTTTACGAGGCTCTTTTTTTCTTTTTTCACTTGCTGACTCTCATCGCGCGGAGGGAGTTCGGTGCACAGCAGGCTAGGCCGTTGACGTGTTTCGTAGGATTGCGCAGCGTGATCTGCTCCGCTCTGCAACTGCAAACTGTGTAAATTGGAAAGTTATGGTTCACGCTACAGCCTTGCATTAGAGAGAATAAATTGGGACCCTTTCAGCATTCAACTTGCTGTTTTTCAGCTGTAGTAGTCTGGATGAGCAAGGTCTTTGCCTACTCGAGAAAGCTGATTCAAAAAAAAAAAAAAAACCCATGCTTTGCCTTCTTTTTTTTCGGTGCGTCCCTGGAGAAACTCAGTTTTCTCTTACAAAAACGCGAACCACAGCATTGCGGTATGGAGTGATATAGTGGGCACGAATCGCTGTACTGAAATAATTAAAACAGAAAAGAAATTTTGTGTTCTCTGGAACAACGTGCGATATTCGTTGCCCTCAACTCTGCTGTCCGGTGGTACAGCAAGAGGTGAAGATTGATAGCATCCACACAACCAAGAACACACCTCTGGTGATACGCGTGTGAGCGAACAAAGACGAACTGCAACGAAGATGTTGCACTCAATTCAATAAGCTGAATTATGGGGTTCAAGAGTACATAGTTTTAATTCCCTAGCACTCCATATGGGTGAGAGTATTCTTCTCACCAGAAGTATCACATGTTCTCAGTATTTGAAGCAACGGCCTTCTGTCAAAGAAAATAAAAATGAAGACACTGGCAGCGGCGGGTAAACCGCCACGATGAATTATCTTGGACAATCTTCTTTTCACCCTCATCATCCTATTCGCCTGAAAAACTAATAAATATAAACGTTCGGCGACCGCTGTGATAAAATCACAGAATAAGTAAAAAAAAAGTTAGTGACTTTTTTATCTTTAGCTCCAAAACGCAAAAGAAGATCGTATAGTCATTACTTGATTTTTTTTTTTCTCTCAGAGACAATGCCGACACTGCAGGAACTGACGGAGCGCACTGGGCCTACGGACTACTACTGGTCCGATACGGAGTACACCCACAAGCGCCGCAACCGCGAAATTCTCAAGACGCATGGCGACGCAGTCAAGAAGCTGTACGGCCCTGACCCGTGGCTGCGCCGTCTGCTGACGCCGTTCATCCTCATTCAGATGTACATTGCGTACCGCGCAAAGGACATGAGCTGGCCAACAATGCTCATCGTGGCGTGGTTTTTCGGCGGCACGGTTACTCACAGCTGCTTCCTCGCCATCCACGAAATTACACACAACCTGTGCTTCATCACGCCGTTCTACAACGACCTGTACGCGATGTTTGTGAACCTTTGCGTGCCTGTGCCATACGCGATGATGTTCAAAACATACCACGCTGAGCATCACCGTTACCTTGGCTGGGATGGTGTTGATGCCGATCTCCCGACGCGATTTGAGGGCCGCCACCTGTCCAACTACTGCGGAAAACTGTTTTTCCTGACGTTTCAGGTACTGTTCTACGCTTTCCGCCCCACCGTTGTGCGCGTAATTAAATTTGAGAAACTGCACATCCTGAACTACGTCGTGCAGCTGAGCTTCAACCTGCTCGTCTACGCTTTGTTTGGCTGGTGGCCCATTTTCTACTTCCTGCTCTCCACGTTCATGGGTACTGGGTGGCATCCTCTGGCTGGTCACTTTATCTCTGAGCATTTTGTGCTTCAGGGTAGCGGTGAGCAGGAGACGTTCTCATACTACGGTATTCTCAACTGGGTAATGTGGAACGCTGGCTACCATGTGGAGCACCACGACTTCCCTAACATTCCGTGGACGCGCATTCCCCAGCTGAACACGATCGCGCCTGAGTACTATGTGGACTTGAAGACGACCAAGTCGTGGCCAGGGACTCTTTTTGATTTCCTGATCGATCCTGAATTTAATTTATGCTGCCGCGTCGTTCGTGAGGAAGGTGCTGCGAAGCGCGAGAAATTTCTCCCCACGAGCACGAATCCAATGAAGGCAGCTCTCCCCCACGAGGGCCCGTGCAAGTGGGAGAACCCCGATGTTCTCGCACCTTTTGCGAATTGATTTTCAGCAACGGAAGAATGCATCAGAACATGAGTGTGGAGCTCATTTTTGTTTGCGGTTTTCTTTCGTACTCTCATTTAGATGAGCGTCCGGCTGCAGCCCAGCCTTGAATGCGTAAACATGCTTTCCTCTATTGCACATGAAAACTGTGCATGTTTCAGACCACTGTCGGAGCGCCATCATACCTGTGCAAAAAGAGCACTACTCTCGACAACATATCGCTTTCTGTCGTCTTTTTGGTATGTGGAACAGCAACCCCAGTGTTTTGTTCTGACCTCAAAAATTTTGTTTTACTTTTTTCCCTATAGAGTCTTGATGCGCGACTCAAGTCTCACATCAAAAGCAGTTGACAAAAAAGAAAAAAAGACTCAAACTAAGCATTGAAAAATACCAAAGCGGTGCTGCAAAAAGGAAAAAGAAACCCGCTTCCGTACACAGCTTCAACGATTTTTTTTTTTGTCTCAGTCGTTGTTTCGCACACTTGCAGGCAATACACACATATATATCTGTCGTCGCCGAACCTTCGTGGTACAGGACATATGCACCCCACTTCGGTCTCAGTGGTAGTGTATCATACCTTTCCGCGTTTTCCACGCTGACATACTCTTTCCGTCAACCTCTTGCTCATTTCGCATCTCCTCTCTGCTTGAAAACAACAACAACCATACACACCAACCAGCTTCGTCGCCTAACATATCTAGCAAAGCAGTTCATCAGCACTAGCAACCATGAAGCGTTTCTGCATCCCCACCGTCACCGCTGTCGCTGGTGCCCGCACCTTCTTTGGAAAGGGCTGGGACAACGCGGCTCTGGACACTATCTACAGCTGCCTGCTCCGCAAGCCTGAGGTGAACGACCGCGTGCGCACTCAGTATGCGTCCACGATGGACCCTCGTGACGCTGATGTGCTTCGCCGCCTTGGTGAGGTTGCCAAGGAGAACAAGACGTTTATCCGTGTGTTCCTCCCTCCCCACCTCGGTGACCCTCACCGTCTCCTCAAGGCTTACAGCCTGATGGCCTACCCCATTCTCGATGAGAAAGGCGGGCAGCTGAAGGTCGAGATGGACGGCTTCAAGCTGGATGCGTTCGCGGATCCCGATGATGACTACTCCAAGGTGGTGATTCCCCACATTGAGCTCGTGGAGTACCTCGCCAAGTCCCTCCTGGAGACGATGAAGTGGGAAGCCACCCCCCGTGGTGCGGCCTCACTTCTGGAGTCTCTGTACCGTGGCGCTGAGATTCCGGACCACGTGTTCCAGACGCCGGCGGTCATCGAGCGCCCTGAGAACTACAAGGACGGAAACAAGATCATCAGCTAGATCAAGTAGTGGAAATCAAGGCAAATGCGTACGGCACGTGAGGCTTATGTTTGTTTCCCGAGTTGCGTGCAATCGTCACATGACGCCGTTTTTCCTTTCTCTTTTCTTCCTCCCAATCAAAAACACTCACGATCAAGTTGTTAAATGAGTTTAGTAGGCATTCTTTTTTCGTTTCATTCCATTTTCTGCATTTGTAGTATTTCGGAGAAAAAACTTTACAGCTCTTTCTATATATGAGGATCGACGAAAGCAAGCGAGTCGACTAGAATCGAAACAGTGCGGGAGGACGCAGACCGTCAAACGCGCATTCTCAGTGTACACGCGGAACTTGTGCGTTTGAGCAAAGCTGAAAATAGCTGACGTCGCGTGACGCGATTGTCTGCTCTTTATGAGCGCGTGTGCAGTTTTGTCCGAAAGTCTTATTCAAGCTGACGGGCTACTTTGCTTTCTCCCCAATATCCTTCGTCGACACGCACATCATGGCACTACCTTTATATTGCGACAACCAGGAAGCGACACAATAGCATGATTGTGACGCTTCTGCGCTGTCGTAAGAAGGCGGCCTTTGAAGTGTTGCTATGTTCCTCGTGAGTTCCGTCATCAATGCCCACTGCTTCTTTCTTCTTCCCCCCGCACACTGCATTTCTACCTCTTTTCATCTATCTATCTATCTATATCTATATATATTCGGTGGGAACAGCGGACCCACATTACCAGATGACAGCTTCCTCATCTGACACGCATGCAATGCTGGGGCTGCTGAACTCCAGTACGGCGGAGCGCGTTGCTGCACAGCACGAGTACATGTGGCAAGTGGTTGAGGGAGGTGTTGCCATGCTCGCTCTCGAGGAGGCCACAACACGAAAAGAAATCTCCCAGCGGATGCGCCATGAAGGACGATTGCTAGAGCTTCTCACCACCGTGCAATCACCGCCCACTCGATCTTCCTCGTCGCTCGTCCCACCAGTGACGCGGTCTGCAATTCCATCGCGGAGCTTGCGAGTCGATGCGGCGCATGTTTCTGCGGAGGAGTTGGAGGCACTCTGGGCTTTGGAAAAAACGCTGATGCAGCGCAAAATTAATGAGCTTCGCACGCGTATCGCGACGATAGAGCTCGGCCACACCCCAAATTAGATATCCTTCGCGTTTCTCTTGTTGCGTATTTGTCATTTTTTTCTTTTTCTTTTTCTTTTTCTTTTTCTTTTGCATTTTTTTTTTTTGCGTATTGTTATGAGCAAGACACACATGCACGAACGCGGATACAGAGAGACAAGAAGCCAATTGTCAAGGCTATCAGCGACACAACCCCCAAAACAGAAAATACAAAATTCTCATCATCATCTGCTATTTACATGCAGCAGGCCAGTGATTCCTCACCGCCCCTCTTTTCCAAATTCCGGTTTGCGTACCATACCTCTCGATATAACCTTCCTCCTCCTCCCCCTCCTTTTTTTTTGTCTACATATTTCTTGTCGTATCATTTGAGTTTCCTCCAGCTCAGCTGCTTTTTTGCCTGATTCAATGAAGCGGAGCGATAAGAAAAGTGAGGACAAGCGGCTGCGTGTGCTTCATCCCGGGGAATCTTTCCTCGTGAGCCACACACTGCGCGAGCTCGAGGTGATCTTGTATCGCCCCATTCAACGCAGTGATGCGGTGCACACCCCAGGGCCCAGTGTTGAGGAGACAGGCACAACTAATGCTGCTGCGCCGGCCATCACTCTGGAATCGCCTGCGTCCGTTTCTGAGGTAGGATCAAGTGAAATCGAAGACCGACCTCTTTTTTTTGACACAACAGCGTGCTTTTTCTTGGACGCTTCTAACAAGGTGGATTACGTGACACCCGGTCACACTGGCATCAGCACACAGGGTGCGGTGTACTTGCCACACGCCGTTGTCACAGGTCGTGAGGCTGGTATACACCACACAGGTCTGCTTAGTGCACCTGTGGCTGTCACGGAGGACACCGCGAACAGCACGTGGACTGTCACTAGCCCCCTCGCGCCGCAGTCTTATACCACGACAAAGCAAAGCGGCGTTGTGATGGCACCAGGTGATGGTGTCCTTTTGACTTTCAGCGGCTTGAATACCTGTATTGGCGCGCTCATCTGCGGGACACTGTTTACCCCAGGAGTCTCCTTGTCACACGTAACCAATACCTTTTTCGTTGTCCGAAGACCCAAGGCGGCCACACCGCTGTGCTTTATACCCATCACCGTCAGCAGTGACGCGTGCAACAGCTGCGTGGCGTTGATGCTCCGACACGTCCGCGTGAAAGGCGAGGTGTCGTGGGAGCTTGTCAACGTGGCAGAGGGCATTGGACCGACAGATGTCAAGGGGGTGCTGCGCGCACTGCAGATGCGAGGGCTGCGCGATCCTAGTGGCTATAGCGGAGGAGCGCTGCTTGCTGCAGACAGTGCGTCAGACGACTCCGGCTGCGACTCGATTTCGGCAGAGTCCAGTAACACACAGAACGAGGCACAACTCGAGGAGGCGGCGTCCCAGTGTGGGCAGGAATCGGAAACGCCGCGATCGCAGCCGAAAGTGGCCGAGCTCACCGTCAACCACACTCCTCGTCTTGTCCGCTGCGGCAAGCACCAATACAACGTAGGTCGCTCTGCCGCCCGCCCTGACTCCTCGTCCGAGGAGGACGAGGCCATGGACGATGTGCTGCGCGCTGTTATGCCACGCTATGCGGTAAGCGAAGTTGTGCGCTACGAGACTGGTGCGTACAACGTGGGGTCGAGGCCAACTACACTGGCGGCACACTACGTGGAACATCGGGAGCAATACGCCGTTGAAGCATCTGGCATCACCAAGCACGACACGATGACGGCACGCAAGAGTGCCCCAGGTTCCAAGCACAACTCATTGGGGCCGATTTCTCACTGTGTCCCGACAAATACGTTAGCTGAGAACCGACGTGACAGCGACAACGTGCCGCAGGACTCCGCCTCGCTGCGCCCTCAGATGCCATTGGAGTTGCTCTCGCCTTCAGCTCGTGCAGCTGCGCTTGGCGCACAGCAGACCCGTGAAGGCACCTCACCACGTCACCGCACAAGTCGGAGTCGGTCGCGCTCTCACTCAGTGGCCACTAAAACTGCAAAGAAAAAGAGTACCAAGCGAAAGCACAGTGGCAATCCTGATGCCACAGTGGCAAAGCGACCACCGTCTGCGCGTCGCGGCGTCTCTCCTCAGCGTACGACGTCGAAGAAGAAGCACGCTTCCAGTAGCCGGGGGAGGTCCACCAATCGCCGTAAAGTCGCGGCATAATCACACACTATCATGTAAACTACTCCAGTTTCTTTGTTTGCCCACGAGTATTTCCCTCTTCTTTCTTGTTCGCGCAACGCCTTTTTTTTCAAATCTTGTGCGATTGAAATGTCTGTGCATGTTGTCTCTCGCTGTGGTTGTTTGCTTTCGAACACTACCATCACCTCTCTCCGTCACTGCTTCATCTTCCCTGCGTGGCCATCGCAACCCCGAACGCACAACGTCAATTGGGAACGGCCCTATTTTCGGATTAACTCACCAACACCACCACCACCAATAATCGAACATGCACTTATCGTGATGCGTACAGTTCCGCATCGTTTTGAACGCGCGACGCGCACATTGGTAAAGAGAGAGAGAAAAAAAAAAAAAGAAACCATGTAGCGTAGTTGAGCCGCGCATCGCAGGTATGGTTTTTCACTTCCATCTACCAGAGGTGGGTTACTGACAAGTTTTTTTTTTTCTACATTCACTCACCTGCCGTACTTATTCTATAGGTGCTTACAGTACTTCCCTGGTTCTTCTTGTCTTCTGAAAGCGCGCAGGTGTCTCAATCGAAACAAGGCACGAACACAAGCAGGCTCCACCAATGATGTGACTAGCGCTTCCTGTCTATTTGAACTCGCCCCCTCCTCGCTTCTGCTCTCTACCTTCCTCACTAGCCGCCGCTACCATACACGGAGCAGCTAGACATTCTTTTTCTTTCTCAATTCCGCTCCGTGACGGCCCCCAAAGCATATCTCATTCAACTGCTGTGGTGACTGTCCGCTTGCTCTCTCTCTCTCTTTTTTTTTTCCCTCTCTTACGTCATTGCTCTTCTTTTATTGTTTTGTCTCGTGCTTGTCTGTATCTGCGACGCACATACAACGACGGTCGCCGTGAACAATGCTCCCGCATCCTATTCTTGCTTCGAAGGATGACGAGGAGTACATTGTTCGAACTGTTCTAGGTCTTCCTGAAATTCTGACTGAATTCTTCGACTGCGTCAGCGCTGTGTACATTGAATCACGTGGACCCGAATACAGAAGTAGGGCGAACACCCTTTACTACACCATTCAACGACAGCTCCTCGTGCTCTGCCAGGTTCCTAGCTCTGCGTTTGAGTTATTTCACCCATACTCTCTATCGAAGCGGACAGAGGCAACCGTTGAGAATTCAGGCAACCACAACAACGGTAACACGACGCACTCGGACAATCACACCCTGAGCAGCAGTAGCACCACCCCGGTGAACAACGAGCTGCCGAAACTCCTGAATCGACTGTCACATCTATTTCTCGCGGATGTGGTTGGTGTTGGCCCTAACGCACTCTCCTGGCGACGGCCTTGCCTGAGAATAGCGGAGGATTGCGCTGACCACATGCGAGAAGTGCAGGTCCACTTTTCGTGGCACATGCGCCTGCGCCGCCAGCTCTCCACCCACCACTCAGTGGCAAGCACAGTTTCCACCACGCTGTTCGCCGTGCTTGTCACGTTCTCCGCGGTGGCCAACATCGTGTTGCCATCGGTGCTCCCTTCCCGCGCGGTCGGTATCCCGATCGGAGCGGTGGCAGCCGTCCTGTTGTTGCTCATTAGTATTGTCATCTTTTTCCAGCTCAGACAAACCTTGCGTGCGCTTTACACGTTGTACAACCAACTGTGCACCGATGCGCTCGTTGGCTACCAGGCCCCCGAGGAGCACCTTGCCTACCTCCAAACGACTAGCGAGAGCATCAACAAAAACAGAAGCGATGGTTTCTCGACGCAACACGCCGTTTTTTTCGCCCCCGATGCCCAAACCGGCTCTCCCGCGGCGGGTGGCACGCAGGTGGTGAAGGGGAAGCAAACACGGCGCGGTTTCTTTACGATCCCATACAACGGTGACATTGGCCACATTGACGGAAAGCAACTTGACGCGCAGGTGCCAATGATTGCGTACAACAAGGACTTCCGGATCACACGATGGAATGCAGCGGCAGAGCAGCTGACGGGATTCCTTGAGGAGGGCTGTGTTGGAAAGCCCATCACGGAACTGGTTCTCCCCGCCACGGGCAACATCTCCATCGCTGATCAGCTGCGCCGCGCGAAAAAAGGCGACATTATAAAGGTGAAGGTACGTGCCCTCGCAACGTTGGCCATTTCGCTCTCCACCAGCGTTGCCTCCATTGTGAACCCAAACGGTGATCAAGTCGGCAGCATCCTCATCTGTGCGAACACCCGTGATGATTTGCGGCAGTACCGCTCTTACATCCTCGACTATCAGGTGGCGGAAGCCAAGTCGAATGTGGCGCTGTTGAAAGAGCAACTGGCGCCGCTGCTGCCCGAGAATGAGATCCTCGTTGTGGCCTTGGAGCACTTCTTGTCTGGCTTCACGGCTAGTCATCTGGAAGGCCTCGCACGCGACATGGTAACAGAGTGGGAGTGGACCAACGTGGAGCATTTTCTCGGCAAAGCGCTTGGCACTGGCACCACTGCGCACGACATTGTCATCGACCCAGTTTTTCCGACGGTCATGTGCCTCAGCCCCCTTGTGTCGGAGGCGCTTGGCAAGCTGGTGGCTATGGCGCGTGGCGCGTGCTCCCTTCAGTTGAACATGCTGAACGTGTCAGGCAGCATTTTCTCCCTCTCGGTGGCGGTGCAGCCTGGGCCGAAGTCCCGGCCGTGGACGACGGCGAAGGTGTATCCCGTGATGCAGCCGTACCTGTACAGCACCACCGGCCACATGACACTTGGGGAGACCCACGCTGTTCTACACTTCCCGTGCCAGGTGACATCCCTCCTCGACTGCGACGACAGCGCGGGAGAAGGGGAGGCCACCGCTGATGGCCCGGAAGCGTCCGCGAACGGTGGCATGCACCTCGCTCAGGCTCGCACACTCATTAACGGGACAATCAACGTGGTCACGGCGATCCACAACATGGTCGATCAGCACAATCTCTCACTTATCCTCCTCAAGACCATGTTCGTATCCCTCACGAGCGTCCGAGAAAAGTCAGATCTGGACCAGCGTATTGCCTCGGGCGAGGTGGACGTCGTCATTTGCGACAGTGATTGGCTTTCTGTCATTCGCGACTCGGTCGGGTCTGGTGAAGAGGGGCGGCTAATTGTGCCGCTTGTCAGCCACGAGACACCGTTGTCGCAGAACTTCAAGTACGTCCTGGGGCTGCCCATAGACGGAAAGGAGGTGCTGCGAACCATGACCGAAGTGGGTAAGGAGATTTCCATCAAGAAGGAGGCCCTTCTAGCCAAAGCAGAGCGTGAGCGCATCCTCACTCTCCGCCAGGACTCCCCGTGGACCAAGGGCAAGCTCCTCGGCCGCGGCAGCTACGGCGCAGTCTACGAGGCGACCAGCGACCTCACAGGCGGTAAGATGGCTGTGAAGATGTTCTACTTCGACGCCAATCGCCAGGATTCAATTACGCAGCTGCTGAATGAAATCAAGATCATGTGTAGTCTGAATCATCCCAACATTGTGCACTACTTCCACTGCGAGCGCAAGGACAACAATGTCAGTCTCTTCATGGAGCTCTGCGAAGCGTCCTTGACAGACCTCATGACATCACGGTACAAGAAACCGCAGCACTTGACGGTTGTGCAGATTATTCGCCAGGTGCTGGCGGCGCTTGTGTACCTCCACAGCCGCGGCATTGCGCACCGCGATGTCAAACCACAAAACATTCTCCTCAAGGGCGAGACCATCAAACTCACAGACTTCGGCACTGCCCGGCAGGGCGAGGCGGTCAAGGAAGTCAAAGGAACCTTCCGATACATGGCCCCTGAGGTGTACCGTGGTGAGCCACACTCCCTCTCCTGCGATATCTGGTCCATTGGCTGCCTTGTGTGTGAGCTACTTGCATGCGTGCCCAAGTTCATGGAACAGGCGGCACTGCTGGGGGAGATGACCACCGCTGAGCCGTATCTCAAGCAGGTCCCACAGAACCCATGCCTGGTGGACTTTTTGAGTAAATGCTTCCGCATGAGAGCTGATGAGCGACCCACATCGCATGCTCTTCTCATGCACCCGTCGCTCTCGCAGAGTGCTATTTCGGCTGAGATGGCCAGCTTGCCAACGGTATTCGACCTGGGCATGACGGCAAAAGGTTCCAGCAAAGGCTCTGCCTTCACGTTGACATCGGTGTAGCAGCATACGCCCCCCCAACCCCCGGGGGTGAACGACACGTGAAGAGAATTCGTGAACCCAATAAGAGCTATGTGCACCATCTCACAGAAGAGGAAGAACAGCACACATTGGCCGAAGGATCTGACTGGAACGGGGACCCCTATCCCTCTGAGACGAGATTCATCCAGGGCAATATGCTGGTACGAAAAACCGATGCAGCGAATCTCGTCTGGCGAAGATCACAGTGGAATCGAATGCTCAGGCAGTGACACACAGATATCTGTGAATGCTCATCCTTCTTTTTTATTCGTTCCCTGCTCCGTGCGTACGTCCCCTGCCCTTTTTCTCCCCTTTTCTCCCCTTCCTCCCCTTCCTTCCTCACAGCGACACGCGACGTACTGCTTGACGCTGAGGACGCGCAGGGAGTTGTTCATTTCAGGCTTAAAAGCGAGGGTAAACGGACAACCACAATAACACATTAGGTTAAGCACCGTGCCCCTCTCTTTATATTTTCGCTGTGTTTTGTCCCTAGATGGCTTCCTCGCTTGGGTGCCTTGGCTACTCTTTATTGATTGATTTTTGCTTTGTTGGCCGTTTTGTGAGTGCACGATTCAAATCGCTTTTTTTTTTTTTGCATGTACACTCACACTCACACTCACACTCACACACACACACACACGCGACTGAACACATGCCAAAAAACAACGATGGCAGATCGTCGCCATCATGGCGCGCGACGTAGAACAGTACGACACCTTTGTACCGTTTACGTGGTCGGAAAGTTGCATGGAGAGTAACAAAAGGGTGCCATTGCACTCTCATTTTTTTCTTTTGGCGCGTACACTTCGTCTCTCTTACCAAACTAAAACCTCTCCTCCCTCGTTTTTGTTGCCCCTTTCCCACCCACATTGAAAAACAACAATAACGACGAACAGACAAACAGACTCACTCCATTTACCCACGTACACACGAGCGCGGCCACAGCTTTTCACCGGTCCCCCTCCCTTCTGCGCTTTTTTCTTCCCCGTCTCGGATGGTCGACTCGTGATTCCCTCTCCACTCCTCAGACGGACTGTGGTGACTCCTTTGGTCGGCGATGCGGCGCACTCTCACACGTGCATCACAGCTAACGCTGTGGCGCCCGGAAACAGCCCTGTCGGTCTTGCCTTGTCCACAGACAGCCCAAAGGACTCTCATAGATGAGCCACTGCTGCGTGATAGAGACACCCCGCGGCGCAGCGCGTTGGCATCGGCTGTGGAGATGGCCACCACCCTCGCGACGTCGCCGCCACGCGATCACACAGATACTGTTTTAACTGATGCACGCCCGCCCGCATCTCTTTCATTTGTCGAGTACTTCATGGCCCACCACCCGCGAGCCTTCTTCTACGACGTGGTCATGGGCTGGACTGCTTTTCTGGCAGACGGCAATCACAAAAGCGCGGACGAAGTGCTATCCCGCGTACCACTGCGTGAGAGGCAGTTGCTAAACGGCAAGGTTTATGATCCCTGCTTCAGTATGACGGACAACACATGGTCATGCTGCACTTCGGGCGCGCGTAGCAGCGCGTTTGTGGATAACTTGGATCACAGCACCGCTCGTAGCGCATCACGCGGGCACCACAGACTATCTGCGTCTACGCACGCTACAAGGCCCCCTGAGGATGACGGGTGCGTCGCTAGTTCATACGATGATGTGGATACCCATGCGGCAGCGGCTGCGTTGGTGGGCACACCACAACTGCCCAATGGTCAGTCCTGTTCAGAAGCCCTCAGCCAGCCGGGCGGCTTGTTCTACGCCTATTCGCTGGTGCACTTCGCCGCTGAACTCGGCAGCATGTCCCTCATTGACTTTGCCCTCTCCCGGCTACCCAATGGAGTGCCTTTTGTACCCCTCTACACAGACGCAGCTGTGCACCACGGTACGCCTATCCTGCTCCAGTCGCACCCCCGCCGGGATCTGAGTCCGTCGGTGGACTGGATCGCGTGCCACGGGATTGATTTTTCTGGATCCTACCCGTCACACCTCGCCTCTATCAACGGTGCGACGAATGTACTCGAGTGGCTAACCGACCGCTACGGTGCCACGTTCGTTCTCCAACAGCAACAGACTGTCCGCACGCTGCGAAGTGGTGGAGGCAGGCGTGTGCCGAAGGCGCCAGCTGAACGTCCTACACGCACCAACCAAGGTCTGACAGCGATAGGTTGCGCCTTGGCGTTCGGCCAGCTCACCACGCTCGAGTGGCTTCACGCAAAACACCCGGATCTGCTCCGCGAGGCCACGCAGCCCCCGCAGCTGGTGGCACCACTACTCTCCGCCGCCGTACGTCCAGGGGGTGCATGTGCGCGCAGCCTTCAGTTTCTCCTCGCGCACCGTCTTCTTCACGACGATCTCATCTCTCTCTCTGCCGCCCCCTACACTGCCACACCGACAGCAATTACGGCTGCGCTGCACAACTCAGGCTGCCGCGCTGTCGTTTTCGCGGCTGCAGAGGCTGGAAATGGCGCGGCTATGGAGTGGTTCCTGCGGTGTTGTGGGGACCAACTGTTGCTTGTCACCGATCGAGTGGGCGCCACCGTTGTTCACCACTGTGCACGCGGTGGCCAACAGCACCTTCTCCGTGCCCTGCTACGGCCCCCTACGAGTGGCTCTGTGCCTTCGCCGCTGCACTGTGTGGAACAAAGTGACAAACACCCCCCCGCTGCTCCGTCTAGCGGCACGACGAGCGTCACTGAGGATGTTCTCAGTGCTGATGTTGTCGCGGCTCTATGGGCTGTGCTCCCACCGGCTGAGCGATTGGCGCTGGTGGATGCATTGGATGATCGCAGCCGCACCCCAGCTGTCTGGTGTGTTCTGGGCACCGCGCGGCCGCTTTCCAAAATAGAGACGCTCACGACCTTGATCACCTTGGGGTCGGTGTGGCCGCAGTATCAGAACGAGCAGGGCCAGACTCTGCTCGACTTTGCCCGCCTCAAGCACTCTCACTTTTCGTCCTTGTGCCGGTTCATACGCAGCCGCCTTCGGTAAGGCTGCATCCGCCAAGCGTGGACACACAGTTTCTTTTCCTTGTCCTTCCCCTCTCTTTTTGTTCTCTCCCCCCCTGCTCTCTCTTGCTATTTTTCTCATTCATCTTCCATTCGTCTCTTCTCTTTCCTGCAGATCGACCACGTACACACAATCTTCAGTGGGCACGCATATCAGACGCCCGTAAGAGTGCAAACACGGATGGAAGCACTGACGCGAACACAGGAACAACAAGGACGGCGCTTCGCGTCAACACAGACTCTCAGTTTCCTGGTTTGATTCGCTTCTTTCCCTCCTAGTGTGGCCCACCCATCCACTTCTTTCCGCTCGTTGAATTCTCCTTCTTTTCCTTCTCCATCTCACTCTCTTCCCTCAGGGTACTTGTTACTGATTCCTTATCTTTCTCTGTTTTCATTTTATTGTATTAGACACCGTCTTGTCCGTGTGAAGAACGCGCACTCACTAAGGCGTCATGTCTTCTGAGACGGCTCTGGCGACAGCTTTTAATACTATTGCAGACGAGGAAAAAATTCGGCATCTATCACGCCAGCCACTCTCTGATGTGCCAAAGAACGACATTGGCCTGAAGATGCTTGCTGCGAACGGTGACTGGTCTGCCGTTGCGGAGCTTGCAGACAAGCTTGAGGATGAAGCCGCTGCCCGTGCGGGATCAAGCTTGGATCTTGATGGCGAAACAATACTCGTCTCGAGCTCCACAGCGGCACGCGCGTGCCGCCTGCCGTATGTACTTGTCCAGATCACGGCGTACTTCAAAATGGGTCGCATTGCGTCTGTGAAGCAGCTTTTGGAGCAGCTTGGTGATCTTGAAGGCACGGGCTATCAAGTACCGGAAACAGGACAAATCTTCACGCCTTTCTCCCTACGCTTTGCCACGGCAGTGCTGCCACACTACCTCGGCTCTTCTGCCGACGCGTTGCGCCGTCTTTACGTGCTCTTGGCTGAATGTGAGACGCGCGCCGCCAATCTCAGCAACCCTGCCGCCTCCTCCACAACAGCCTCTTCACGGGCACAACAACACTTATGGCAGCAACGATGTCAGCGCTGCCGTCGCGCGCTCATTCAACTGCACTTTGCCACCAAGCAGCACGCCGCAGCCATCCACATCTTCGAGACTCTCATCACCACGGACGAGGCATTAGTTGATGCCGCTACCGTCAACACCACAGCCACCACGCCTGCTCAGGCGACGCCCACCGTACCTGGCTTTTCTGCGATCAAACAGGTGTTGCAGCTTCAGCAATTTGCTTGCTTGTGCCTGCACGCGGGCAACGCCTTTCTCGCTCAAGAGGCCTTCCACCACATTAGAACCCGCGCTGAGACCGACGATGACCAGTCCGACGACGAGATGCGGAGCGTGATGAGGCAAGTCGTCAGCATGAACGAGGCCTTCACTATGGTCTTCTACGGCCATTTTGAGGAGGCCGCTGAGCGCTTTCGCGCCATCGCGGCGACCGCTGATGCCGAGCGTGCTCGACTCGCCACCGCAGCAGACGATCAAGGCGGTGACGTCCGTCGCTCTTCCGTCACGCTGGACCCGTCGCTGGGTGCCGCGGTGCTCCAACACGTGCGGACTTGCGCGCAGACATCGTTTCTGACGTGCATGCCCTATGCCTACGGCATGTGCTCGCGCAATGAGGAGGCCTCCAACGCGGCGATGGCGCTGATGCCGTCGATCGTCTCCGTGCTTGAGGAGTACTTGTGCAGCAACGGTGATGGACTCGTTCAGTCTGACGCGTTCCTTGGCGACGCCGTTCGTATCTACACGCTGGCAGGTGATCGACGACACAAGCTGGAGAAGTTGGCAGATCTGATTGAGGTGTTCCGTTTCGAGCGGTCCTCGATTCCACCACTCGAGAAGATGCTGTAACCTGGACACTAGGGAGTGATCTTTTGTTTTCTTCCTTTCTGTTGGTACAACGTTGCGCACCTGTCGTTGCGACTATCTGCGCTTGTTGCTGACATGCGGTGCCAGAACTCGTCAGCAAGTGCGGCCACAACATGAAGAGCAACTGAAACAGAGGTGGGTGTGAGCTCCAGAGCCCGAAGGAGGGTCAAACAGGAGACGAGTACCAGCGGCCGTTGCGTTTCTGCCCGAGAAGGGAGAATGTGGTCGCTCCCTTTGTTTTCCCAGCGCCTTGGCACGCTTAGGGACGCAGAGGATGACGTGTGCGAAACGCATCTTGTGACGGCGCCGAAAGTGATCACACGCTCGCGGCGGCGGCATCACCGACTCCATTCTTGTGTGGCTTCCTCTGCTTCGCCTGCTTCCCACGTGACCTTCACATTCACATCGCTGCTTTTTCTTTTTGCTGATTGTGACGCGCGCGTTTGGTCATGCACCACACGCACACACACACAAATATGCTGGTGCGAAGCGTTATTCTCTAGTCAACCAACGAGATCATCATCATCCACTGTCGTCAGAGATCACCTTCCCCCCCAAAAAAAAAATGGCAAACAGTGACCAGGCTGTCATGTCCGAGGCTGTGGATCTGGCACTGGCTGGCAACTGGGACGGCTCGCATCGCGTGGTGCAGAACTACAGCAGCGACACGGCCTGTTGGATTCACGCTGTCCTGCACAAGATTGAGGGCGACGCGTGGAACAGTCGATACTGGTACGCCCGTGTGCCCGAACGCGATTACGAAGATTTCAAGGATGCTGTCCAGGAGCTGAGAGCCATCAAAGCCAGCCTGCAATGACAGTAAACACTAGGAACATGCGACGCGCTCGACTATGTCTTTGTATTTTCTTCTGCCACCCGGCTGTTCTCACCGCATTCATACCGCACATACTACCGCCCATCAATCCGCAACACACACACACACAGACAGACATACGTTTATACAATTTGTGCACCTGACGCTGATCTGTGCGTCGCTCACGTGTGTCTTTCCCCACGCTCCTCGAAACCCCTTGCGCTTCACCCCTATTCTCCACGAACGTACGCTTTGCTTGAATCTAAACATTGCCGATGTACACACACACACACACGTATATATGCACACGTCTATACAGAAACGAAGAGAGAGAGAGAATCGCGTACATACACAGTTTAGACCGCCCTGACCCGAAGACGCAATGTTGCGCACGACGCGGCCTCTGTACCCTCCTGTGGCGCCTGCGGCTGAGCAAAGAAGCTCGGCTACCGTTGCGGCGGAAGAAGTGGCAGAGCGAGGGTCAGCAGAGAACTCCGCTCCGTGCCCAAGGGCCTTGTCCACCGATGAGGTCGACTTTTTCGCTGGGAAACCTGCCTCCTATCAGTACGGCACCATCCTGCGACCGTCTCCACACCTCGCCGCGAAAGCGATGAGCACTCTTCATGCAGTGCCCAATGTATCTTCTTCAGCCAACGCCGCCGCTGACGAGGCAGCTGCGCACCTCTCGTGCTCGACCGACCTCACCACACAGGACGCCTTCTGGAGTCGTTTGCGCGATCCCAACCGCACCGCTACCAAGGAAAATGAAGCACGTCAGGTTCTGCGTCTTCAACAGCTCATCGCCGTGTGCTTGGAGACTGCGCGTAAGGAGGCGATCGCCCGACACGACTTGACGCGCGACGCACTTTGCCGACTGGAGGGACTCTACGCGTGGTGCCTCGACGGCGTCGAAGAGGACGCCCGACGCACGCGTGATAAACGCGATCCTCTCGCGTCCTTGGAATGTCGCCTCTCCGCCCGTCGGGCCGCGGCCGATGCTGCGCAGCTGTGCGCTGAGCGCGCGTGCCGAGAGGAGGGCCGCCGAGAGTGGCAGCGTGCGGTAGCCCAACAAGTGGCGAGTGGTACGCAGAAGGTGGTGCGCGCAGAGACCAACAAGTGCGATGACGACGCCTTCCGCGCAGCGACCGTTTTCCTCATCGTCGAGGAACGCAAGCGTCGTGCGTCGCTAGAGACGAGCGCAGAGGAGGCCTACACGACACTGATGGACAGCGAGACGGCGGCGCGCACAGAGGCGGCCCGCCTTGCCTACGAGCGGTTTATGAACGCACCAGAGCAGCTCGCGATCACCGCTGCTCTCCAGCGCCGGGTGAACACACTGAGGAAACGGTGGGCCAAGCACGAGGCGGAACAGGCGGAACTGGTGAACGGCTGCCATCACGGCACTGGCGGGCAGTCCGTCTTCAGTGGCGCACACAGCCGCAAAATATGTGCGCGTTGCCGCGTGCGGTTCGACGAGGCGCTGGGCTTCTACGTGCGACTTGACCGTCCCCTCCCGGTTCCGTTGCCCTCTCTTCAGAAGGCGATTGAAGAGATGGAGGCAAAGTGCTCGCCACGCGCATGGGCTATCGCCAACACTACCAAGACAACCGCTGAAGGGCGAGGGTCGCGGAGGCGGTCCGTGGGCTCGAAGCCATCGTCCGCGACGGCGCACAGTCGAGCAGAGGCGCCGCCGCTGGCCGCACGCTCTGTCAGCGCGAAGGGTAAGACCACCTCACGGCTGCCGTCTTTGCAGCCGACGAAGACAACGGGACGCAAGGCGGAGCGTGCCGAGGTACCCCACGCCACCAAGACAAGACAACAGTCTCGCATGTAAACTAATGCGTCCCCTCCCCCACACACCTGGAAGGGCAATACTAAATCGCACACGTACCCGTCAAAAGGCGTTCCCGCGCGCTGCGTTTTTGCTGTTTTTCATTCACACCGTTGCCTTTTCTCCTCACTCTATGCTTCTTGTGTCCGCTGCTCAGTAGCCTCTCCACACTTTGCATTTTCAATACTATCTCCCCCCCTCTCAGCGAGTATGCTCATATAAAGGAGAACCCACGCATCACACTGGCACATGAGCGCCCCCAGATACTTGTGTGCAGCATGCTGTACTGCCAGTTCCCCTCTCCCCATCACACACACACACACACACACGATATGAAATCAACGTGCTCTCTCTTTGGATAGCACATCTTCTCCTTTGGAAACGACCCATTCTACCTCGGACTCGTGGGCAAGCGGCACTACTGCCCCTCCTCCATTTCCCACCATTTCCCTCCCTTTTATTCTATTTTATATGCGGCTGACCATCACACAGAGCAGAAAAAGAAAAATAAGTAAAATTACCATCACATCAATCACAATTTGCGGTGAAAACAAGAACCCACTAGCCGTCAACGCACATATCACAACAATGGACAAGTACCAGTCACACTATCGCGAGGATCAGGAGTACCTCAAGCGAAAAAATGTCCGTGGCATTCTCGAGGACTTCGTGAAGGACGTTATGCAGGAGAAACCAGAGGATATTTACGTCTTTATGATGTATTGGGCAGAAATGAGACGCCAGCAGCTGAAGAAGCGCGCCGCCGCAGACACCCACGATGAGCTATAAACGAGGGGTGTGAGGGAAGGTGTGCGCGTCTTGAGATGACATGATCACACATACATACACCGAATGTATACCACTCTATACACTTTCTTTGGTACTGCTGCTTTATATGATTTTCTCTCTTCCCTTGTTTCCGTTCTTGTTTTAATGCCGTACAGCGGCGTGACTGTACCTGGACACGTTCACGCAGATCCTACATACACGTACATATATGCTTCTCCAGCACGCACTCTCTCTCTCTAGCACACACATGTCTATCACACACAGTGCGCGCACGCATCTCGCAGCCCACGCTCTCGCTCTTGTTTTTCCCCCTTTTGAAGACGACTTTTCTCCTGCAAGCAGTTGCCCTGGCAGAGAAGGTGAAAAACAAAAAATGCACAAAAAATGAGACTTGCGCTATTGAATCAGTAGTCCACACTTCTAAGAAACCAACAGCGACGATGAGATATCACAAATTCCCAAGCGAACAAGTACGCGAAAAGCAAAACTAGTGAAGAGCTACAGTAGCGAGTGGCAAGTGCACATTCGGCACCCACGTGGCCATTCAACTTGGGAGGCATTCCAATGCGCCTCTCAAGACTCCACGAAAACGGATCGCCGCACCGCTGCCGGTCGACTCAGTCTTCGGCCCTGATTGCGCTGGGTCGCAGAAGCCAGAGCCTTTGCGGAGATGTCGACTTCCACCCCCCACGTGAGCTGTGAGAAGCTCTTTCTTTCGCCTCTCACTCATTTTCTCTCCCTGCACTTTTCGGACACGCGTACCTGTCGACGTCACCCTCCTTCCTCGCCCTCACCCTGCGCTGAAGCGGCCATTTTATTTCTTTTCTTTTTTTCCGCTCCCCCCCTCCTTCTCCCCCGTTTTGCGAAGCTCCGTTCTTCCCTCCCCTGCGGCCACCACGTGCACAGGGACGATCACCATTTCATCACACATGAGTGACCACACGACGGTGCTTGAAGGGGATAGTGTGAGCGAAGCGGCGCAATGCACAGACGAGCTGGCTGCTTCATTGGCAACGCGCGACGCCGACACCAAGAGTACCTTCGGAACAGCAGCCGGTGTCCAAGCACCAACCTATCAGCCGACTATGCCCTCACCACCTGCACTGCCTGCGCCTGTCAGTGAGAGGATGCACCTTTCTGCTGCGGATCAGGAGGCGGGTGCGGCCAGCCAAGAGACGTGCACGCCGCCGAGCATGACCACAGTGACGCTTCTCGTACCTACCATGTTCACAACAGCGTCCGGCCGGCCACTGTGTGTGCGCGAGGTGCGGTCTGTGCGGCGCGACTCTGCCGAGTGGCGCCTGTGGAACTGCACGTACGCACAGGCCGCACAACCAGCGGATTCGGGCTTTTTTCGCGGAGCGGCTTCAGTGGCGTCTCACACGGGTGGTACAGACAGCTGCGGGAAGGAGGGATCCCCATCGCACGAGCTGCAATATCTGCCGCATTTCCAACCACCTTGGCGTCAATGCGTGAGATGGACTGCCCCGCACGAAACGCACACGCACAATGAAAACCCAGATGACGAAGCGACTCTGCGGGCGGCGGGTGTCAAGCGCGCTCGTTCATGTCCAATGCACCTCAGCACAGCAGAAGCGGAAGCGCGCGACTGCCCGCTCATCTCCCTGCGCACACAGTACTCGGGCTTCACGCGAGCTGACGGCAGTATGATCTTTCTGCGCTAGGTGATTGGCCTGGGGTTGCGAAATGGAACAGACACAATCAATCACTTTTGTTTTCTCACTTTGTTTTTTCGTTTTCTTTTTTTCTGTCGATATCTGTTTCACCACCTGCTCCTTCTTCTTTTTTTCTTTTTTAAAGGTCAGCTTTTCTGCTTTCTCCTTTCCATAAATATATAGCCTGTCTTCCGTTCGTGACCTTACGCCAGCTCATATGACCACGCCTGCGTGAGACGTACTGCATACAAGAAGAGAAAACAAGCCCAGAGAGCACGTTGGACGAACTCACATCAAGTGCCTATCAAGGCAGTAAAAGAAGCTTTCGTTCGCTTTACAACCCCTTCACTGAGTTTCTTCCTGTTCCCCCTCTTCTCGAACCACCTCGCTCTCGTCAACCCATCCATTTCCAGTGTTTGTACGTGTGTCATTCTAATACATAGCGAGGCAAACAGGAAGAGAGGTGTCGCATCCCTTTTTCTTCTTCGTCTCTTGTCTCTCTGCACGTATCCTTCTCGGCGCATACCGGTCTCGTCTCCGTCGCCGCCCGAACTCCTCGTTGTCTTCAGGGGCCGCAGCTTTTCCTTTGCGCTTTGATTTCTCACAGCATACTCTTTCTCTTGTTTTTTTTTTTTCAAAATCTTTTTACCTTGCACCAAACGATGTCTACTCTCCCTGCGGGCCTTGATGTACGTGATACGCTGGTGAAGCTCGTCAATGATATGCTCGCTTCGCAGCCGGAGGATGTGCTGGGGTACATGCAGGAATGGGCAGAGTCGCAGAAAAAAGAGATGAAACCGAAAGTCAAGGGCACCACATCGACCCGAGACGCCATGCGAGCACGCCATCTACGTGAGCTCCCGTCGTGCTACCCCACGACGGAGAGTGCCGTTGAAGCACTAGCGGCTTTGTTCGCCCGCTACAAGGCCTTTTTCCACGAGAAACGTGAAGGCGCGCGTGATCATTACATGATGGCACTCGAAGATAGCGGGTACGATATCTTCCAACTGCAACTGCTGGAGGCGAATATTAAGACGGCTCGCGAAACCGAGGCGCGTGTGATTGCGAAGGAGAAGCGAACAAATGAGTATGTACAAATCATCCTCGCAGATCCAGCGCGCTCGCCGTACACAAAAGTAGAGCGTCTCAACCAGCTTTACATCACATGCCGCGATGTCCTCATCGAAGAGAGCGCATAGATGCCCACCATGGAGCAACGTGACCACGTAAAAGCGATCAGCGTTGGTGCAAGCAAACATCAAAAAAACATTAACAAAAAAGGAAAAAACGATGGAACTCATGAGTACACGCCTCATGACCACCGGGATCCCTTTTGTATCTGCGTTGCTGCACGCGTCGCCGTGCGTACATCCCATCTTCCTATTGCTGCTCTGCGAGTCAACGAGAGGCCCGCATGTGGCGTGCAGAAAGCAAGGCTCCCGTCCCTTTCTGTCCAAGTGGCTCGCCCGTCCGCACGCGGCTCTATGTACGCTCCTCTTTCATTCGTGCTCAAGTGTCTGGACCATGTTGATGTCAGCGCGATGCGGTTCACGAAATGTATGGCTTCTCCTCTTTGTGTTCTCTTACCGCTGAGCTGTCCTGCTGTCCGGATGATTTATCTGTGGTGGACCCACAGTGCTGCTATGCGTTCGCCCGCGTAAACACAGAGAACAAACAATGTAGAACACACACACACACACACAAACGTTGATGTCATCCTTCCTGCTCCCCTTTCTCGTCTGTCGTTTCATCTCGGTTACGTGTGTGTGCACAATCGCGATGACGGCAGTCGCTTTCCCACATGCCACGCTCATCACCGTTGTGCACCTCGATTTAGATCCTTGAGTCGACGAGCGGTACCGGTCCGCACAAAAAACTCACACGTCTGTTCTTTTGGGCCAGTCACACGCCCTCTCCTTGTCTGGCAGTGCGCAGGCTACGGCCTCCGCGACACCACTGTGCACGCTCACGTGTGTGTGCCTTCTCTGCCATCGTCTGACGGTGTCTTTCTGCCACTTTTTCTTCTCCACCGCTTTCTCCTCCCTGCTGCTCTCGCGTTGCTGCGTTTTTTTTTTTCACCCGCTGACTCTCTTAAAGGACTACATTTCCCCCTGGGTTGGCTACTCTCTTCTCCCTTCAACTATTTTCTTTTTTTAAAAAGAAATACTCTCTTCCCCCTTTTTGGCGCGGCTGACTTTGACGCCTCTAGATACACGTTTCCCTCTCGCACATTACCCATCTCGACCAGAAGCACCACAGACCCCGTGTTTTTGTTCTCCAAATTCTCGCTTGGCGAGCTCTCCTCGTGTCCATCTCATTCCTGCGCGTGTCTTTGCTGATCCCCGTCTGCACCTTTACTTATAACAAAACAACAACAACAACACCACACGTGCGCACGGTGATAGCGGCAGAGACAAACATATTGATCTCTCAGTGAAAGTGCCACCACTACCGGTCCTATCAAAAAGCGAACCAAACCTTTTTCGTCACGCTGTCGTCGGTGATCTCTGGTATTGCATGTCCGCGCGCCTATCCGCTTGTGCGGCCCCGAGCCCTATTTCTCGAGAGGCTAGCCGCGTCTTTGCGCAGAGGAGCGACCTGCGTGGCGTGCTAAACGCGCTATTGCTCGAGACGACCGAGGAGAAGCCGGACGATGTGTACGCGTTCATGTACGCGTGGGCGCAGCGACGCCACCATCCCAACCCTGGCGAGACCGCCGCGCGCGCGGATACCGCAGCAGTCGCAGAACAGCGCAAGCAGGCCACACCTCCACCGGCCGCACTGACTCCGCGGCCTCCAGGCACCCCACCACCCGGAGACCTCCGACGCCCTCGGCGGTGCGACACAAACACACCAAACCAGAACCTCACCGCATCCGAGGAACAACCCAGAGCTGCTGACCCGTGGGCCGAGCTTGGCGACGACGAGGAGCCCGCTGCTGCTGCTGCTGCTGCCCCCGCTGCCAGTGCACCGAACACCGATGTGCTTGATGGGTTCGCGCGCATGATCAAGGCGAAGAAGGCGCGCGCTGCGCGGCAGGACGCCGTGGGCGACTACCTGCAGGCGAGTCACGAGGCGTTCGAGGCGGAGGAGCCCGTGCAGGCGTTGTGTGGCAGCGAGGGGCAGGCTGCGTGCCATGCCCCCGTCGCCGCGCCTGCACCCGCACCCGCTGCTGACCCGTGGGCCGAGCTTGGCGACGACGAGGAGCCCGCTGCTGCTGCTGCTGCCCCCGCTGCCAGTGCACCGAACACCGATGTGCTTGATGGGTTCGCGCGCATGATCAAGGCGAAGAAGGCGCGCGCTGCGCGGCAGGACGCCGTGGGCGACTACCTGCAGGCGAGTCACGAGGCGTTCGAGGCGGAGGAGCCCGTGCAGGCGTTGTGTGGCAGCGAGGGGCAGGCTGCGTGCCATGCCCCCGTCGCCGCGCCTGCACCCGCACCCGCTGCTGACCCGTGGGCCGAGCTTGGCGACGACGAGGAGCCCGCTGCTGCTGCTGCTGCCCCCGCTGCCAGTGCACCGAACACCGATGTGCTTGATGGGTTCGCGCGCATGATCAAGGCGAAGAAGGCGCGCGCTGCGCGGCAGGACGCCGTGGGCGACTACCTGCAGGCGAGTCACGAGGCTTATAGCGAGGCAATCCCTACGCGCGACGCCGCTCCCTCGATTTCAGATGAGGCGGAGCTGTGATTTGCTGTCAATATTGGTGCGGTCTGCGCGCGAATTCTTTGCTGTTCCTGCTGTCCGTCGCTCGGTACCCCATCCCAATCCAGAGGACTAAGGGTGATGTAAATTAACATGCAGCATGCTGTGATGGGCGTTCTTCTTAACATCGAAGTTTCTACAGACAGAGAACACAATTCAATTCTTCTTTTCTTCTTCTTCACACCAAGTAGCACCACCACATATGTGCGCCTTGTGTGTTGCAGGGACGAAGGGGACCTGGTCCACGTACCGTCCATGCCCCGGGCGGTGTGCGCGGGTTTCATTTTGTTCTGCTCGCCAATCGAGAGGTGTGTCACTTCGCGACGTACGGATCGTATCTGGTCGATGTACTCGCCCGAGGACACGAGCCACAAAGCGACGATGCGTTCTTCAGCGGAGGTGGACACACCGACATCGCCACGCGCGCTTGCCTCTTTCGCTATGCCTACCTCAATGTCCTCCGCCCCGTCAAACCCTGCGGACACCGACATCTACAACGCTGCACTCACCACACCCGCGCGCATCTCTATCCCAACCTCTCTCTCTCTTTCCTTCGTTGACATTCTTCGCCTCCCTCCTCTCACTCACGCTGTACTCTCCTGGTGAGGCAAACACCAGCTTCAGTCACCGACCGCGCCGCTGACACTCCACTCTCGCTCCTGGCGCGTCGGCCGAGAGCAGCAGAAGCCATGTGAAGGGACGGACACATAACACACGGAGGCGCCAGCATCTTCGTTCGCTATCTTTTCTCTGTTGACGCCTGTCACGATACCTGATTCGCTCCCCCACGATGCGGTGTGTTCACGCTACGTATGTGTGGTGCTTGTGTGGTGTGGTGTGCTGGCGCGCGCGCATGATGACAACTCTATAGTTTCCTGTCAGCCTGATACCCTCTCGTGAAGACATAACTTCAACTCAGCTCACACTGAAGCGCTGCGCTGCCGCTGCCGCTGGAGCCCTGCTCCACTGCGCGTTGTCGCGTCCCTCTCTTTGTTTCTCTTTGTCTCTCTTTGTTTCTCTTTTCTCCGCGTCTGCGTGCCGCCCTGCGTGATGATACTGACCCTGCTCCGCTACTGACATCGTGAACCCATGATCCGATACTCTTCAGGGCAACTGACGGTGCGGCATGCGTACGCGCGCTCGCTCTCTTGTTACTCCCTTGTTACTCCCTTGTTGCGTTGCGCGTGCTTCGTCTTTCCGTTTTCTCGCGGTCCGTGTTCCGCTGTGTCGCCCCTCCCGTTCTTCGCTCGCCCGCCTGCTCGCTCCGCACAGGTGGCGCTTGTGCTGCTCGCGCGCGTGATGATCCGCGTTACACCCATCGACACTGAGTCGGACCCGATGCTCATGACGCACCGTGTAGCGACCGCGGATGTGCTGCCGCCCCGTGCGGTGGTGTCTGATGCGCGTGCACGCCGGCCTGCGCGTGGCGACACGTCTTTTTTGTGCGTGTGTGTTTGTGTGTGTGTGTTGAGCTGTGCCGCGCGTGATGATCTCGCAACTGAGTGTACCTTTTTCGATTCTGCGGGAACGTGAAACTAGCAACTCGCGGTAGCTGTCGCGTGTGCGGCGGCTGCGTCTGATGGCGGCTGATGGCTTTTGTGCTGTGTGCTGTTTGTGCGATTTGTGTGTGCGATGGCGCGCAGCCGAAGAAACCAGCGCGAGCCTGAACCGGTGCTGCGCTGGTGCCGACACTGTGCAAGATTGTGCGTGCGTGTGTGTGGCTGTGCGATGCGGTTGTGGCTTGTGTGAGCGGACGTAACCAGCCGTGCGCACGATCAGTTGCGCTATTCGGTCTTGTCGTCGAGGAGGATCTATTTTTCGGGTGTGGCACCACGTCCGAAAGCGGCGGCTCTCTCGGGGTGGGGGAACATTAGATGTGTTGTTGCTTTCTGTGCAAGGTCCCGCCCGTTTGTAGTGTTCAGCAATTCTGTGCTTCCACGTTTTTTCTCTTCAAGGACCTCCGTCGGATACCAACAAACATTGGTCTCACCGCTGCAACACTCAAGCTGTGATGTAAAGCAGATGTACCGGCCCACGTGAGTACGGGCTATTCCCTCGCCGTGTTCTTGGTTCCTGTAACCTCGAAGTGTGTCGCTGGTCGATGCCCACGCGGCGGCTCCCATTACCTAACCAACTACTACCACGCCGCTCATTCTCTGGCTTCTTCTCGACATTGCTCAACCTCTCTCTCTCTCTCGTCTGGAACGAACTCTCTTTGCACAAGTTAGTCTTTTGCGTTCTCGTGCTTTTTTTTTCCATCTCCTCTCCCATACCGATTCGTCCCGCTGTGCCGTGCCTCTCCTCTTGTGTCCAGAAGTTCAACTAGTTTGCACTCAGAACACATCTTAGCACCGAGGATAGTCGTCATTCAAAGGACAGCACCACTGTCGCATCTCGCTCGCGCCCATCAATTTGGGTGTTCGCACTATCGCTTGGTTTCACGCATCGAAACCAATACTATACACGTTGACAGACAACGTAAAAAAACCCCCGGACTGCAAGCGCTCACAAATGGCCTCGGAGAAAAAGGCAACAGAGGATGTGCCAGTCTATGCGCAGAAGAAGCAGAGGTCTGAGAATCCAACGTACGAGCAGATTCTTGAGAATAACAAGCGTTGGGCCGCGGCACAGAAGCCAGAGTTCTTCGCCCGTCTCCGCGCTGTACAAGAGCCAGACTTTCTCTGGATTGGCTGCAGCGACAGTCGCGTCCCGTCGAACATGGTGACCGGCACCACCTCCGGTCAAATTTTCGTCCACCGCAACGTGGCGAACCTGGTCGTACCAACCGACTTCAATCTTCTTTGCGTTCTCAACTACGCTGTGGATTATCTTCACATCAAACACATCATTGTCTGCGGTCACTACGGCTGCGGTGGTATTCACGCGGCGATGAGCAAAAAAGATCACGGCCCTCTGCTCAACGGATGGCTCCACTCGATTAAAGAGGTGTACAGTCTCCACCGCAGCGAGCTCGAGTCCATCACAGACCCCAAAGCACGCGAATTGCGACTGACGGAACTCAACGTGCAAGAGCAGGTGCGCCATCTCGCTCAGACTTCCATTGTGCAGCGCCGCTGGAAGAGGGCGACCAACAATCAGCTGTCTCTTCACGGTTGGGTATACAGTCTCGACAACGGTGTTGTGAAGCCGCTTGTGGATATGGACCCCGGTACTATGAAAGACACCATCTACGAGTACCACTTGTAGCGTGGCGACTTGAAGCCCCCCCCCCCCACTCAGATCTGTGTGCCTTATTTCTTTCTTTTCTTTTTCCCTCTATCGTGTCACGCCTCCGCACGTTGCAGCATACCCCCCCTACCTACTGTGCGCCGACTAGACTTCTCATAACTGTTAGTTTCGCTGCGTTTCTTAACTTGTCCGTATACCCACAAGAAAAAAGGAGCGGGTGAGTGCACGCACCATACTCGCGCTCCTTTAGCATTGAGACTACGCTGAGATGTCCTTCTTCTTCTTTTTTTTTCTCTCTGTTTCCCGTCTTTACCTGTTTTATTTTTCAAATGTTTCTTTCCGGCAATACAAACAAACACTTGTGGCTTTCGATCGCGCTGCCTCCCTGAGCTCGCATTTATCTTTTCTCTTAGCCTGCGCGGTGAATTTGAGAGAAGCTCAGTTGACGGTAGTAGGAATGGAAGACTAAAACGATATCGATGATCAGGAGCGGTACTAAAATACATGAGATGATAATCCAGTGACTAAAGGTAAAAAATATCATCTCCACTCCTTCCCCTAGGCCATAAGGCAGTCTTTCAATCCTAGTTTTTTTTTTTTTTTTTGGGATACCACCCACCACACCCGTACCCGCCTTCGCGTTGCGGGCGGATTTCAATCCTGCCACATCGAGAGTTTACCCTCAGCTTATCCAAAACAAAATATATAGTTTCATCCTGTCGCCCCCAACGGGTGACAAGTATCCAGTTTCAACGTCGTGTTCCACGAGCAAATCCGGAACTGACACTTGTACCTTTCAACATAAACGTTTCCCCTTTCGGCACTACTCTGTTCTTCACACACACACACACACACACACCTCTTCTCCATCTCCGCCCTAGGAAAACCTGAATCGTAAATTCTTTTCTTTTTTTGTTCCACGCTGGTGAGAGTGCACGTGAACCGTATCCACGCGAAGTACAGACACAATTGTGAGCAATAGAATCAATCTATCGACCCCCCTCCAAAGAACGAAAAAAAAAAAAAAGAGAACACTCAAACAATTATGAAGTCCACCAGTGTTCGGGATCGCGTCATGGGCGCGCTTGTTGGCGCCTTCGTTGGTGACGCCCTTGGTATGGGTGTGCACTGGTACTACGACCTCGACGACATGCGTGCGGCACACGGCGAGTTTGTGAAAGACTACACGAACCCAGTCAAGGGCCGATACCACGATCAGTTGAAGGCCGGTGATGGCACTCAGTCCGCTTACATTCTGAAGTTGATGCTCGAGACTGTGGTGCGCGATGGCGGCTACAACGTTTCCTCGTTCCAGCACACGATGGAGAGGGAACTATTTCCGAAGCTTGACGGCACCCCGATGGCCGGTCCAGGCGGGTACACCAGCCAATCTATTCGCCATGTCTACAACACCCGTGTACGCGAAAACCGTCCGTGGGGGCAGACCGCGAGTAACGCCGACACCACAGAAGCGATTGAGCGCAACCTTGCACTCGGTGTGCTCTACGCGTACCAACCAGCCAAGATGGCCGAGCTCGTCTCCACCGACACGCTGCTCACACAGAACGATGAGATGATTGTCTGTTTCACCGTTGCCTTCAACGCCGTGCTTGGCCAGCTTGTACGTGGGTCTCTGCTGGATGAGCGCATCACGGATCGCCTGATGGCCGAGGTGGAAGCAGGCGTGCTGCCGTTTTACTGTATCACAACCGGTACGAACCACGCACCACCCCGGACAGGAGCCGCTGAGCCCCCGCGCGCGGGGTGGTTCGCATCACCTGATGCCCTCCTCACACCAGGTACGTGCGCCGCCTCTGCTGCACTCTCCACGCAGCGCGGGTCAGGCCTTCAGATTGAGCCTGCTTGGCGTGTCTGTGTGCTGTACGGGCTGCCGTGTGCCGCCTACCACGTGCTGCCGGCGTGCTACTACCTGGCCTCTCGCTTCCCTGCGTCGTTTGAGGACGCTGTTCTCCACGCAGTCAACGGCGGTGGTCAGAACGCGGCACGCGCGATGCTAACGGGTGCCTTATCCGGCGCGCAGGTGGGCTTGTCTGGCATTCCTGCGCGCTTCATCGATGGCCTCACAGAGAAGACGGCTATTCTCAAGCTAGCAGAGGGCATCGCGGACCTGGTGGAGCAGCAGCTCGCCCACACGGATGACGGTACCCACTAGTGTAGACGGCGCTTTGAGCATCCGCTCTACGTTACCCACCTTCTCGCTTAAGCGGTGCCGTTTCCGCTGCAACCTCTATATCCTCACTTTTGTCATTCACAAAAAAACAACAACAACCAATTATTTATTTTTATCCGTTCTTTTACTTTTCTTTACCGTGCGCGTTTTCTCGTTGCTTATCGCCTGCGCTCCCTTCCCCACTGCACTTATTTCTTGTCGCGTTCGCCTTTTATGTTGACTGTGGGGCACCCACAGCTGATGAGGTGGAGAAGAGGCGCGCGGCGCACTCGGGCAAACGTGAAGAGCGACGGTATGATCATTTACAACACGAACAACCATGCTACAATAGCACCCACCAACCGCCACACGCCAGTGCGAACACAATGGAGAGCCCGCGCCGACGGACACCGCCGCGCTGTGATCGCAAAACACCATGTTGCCTCTCTCGTGTGACGCGCGGTGCATTTGACTTATTTTGTACGCCTGGCACGCGGTCCAGTCTTTTTGTTTTTTGTTTTTCATACGTGATGATCCCAACGTAGTACAGTTCGCGTACGCTCGCGTCCATCGTCTCTTCCCACCGTACTCTACTGTTCTCCGCAATGACCTGTGCTTCCCTCTTTTTCTTTTCTCTGTACGCGTTGGACCGGAGAAATTCAAAAGGCGCCCGCCGTCCGCACGCGCTCCCGTTTCCTATTCTTCGCTGCCGGCCAATCTCGTCGCTACGCTTCCCACTTCCGTGTTTGGAGGTGTGACGCACCCAGACACGCACAGACACACAGACACGCAGACACACAGACAGACACACACACAGACACACAGGCACACACACACACACACACGTCTGAAAAAGAAAAAGAAAAAAAAAAGCAGCAGAGGACCGTACACAAATAATGCCCCCGCGTGCGTCAAAGGATGCCCTGCAGTTTCACCTGAGCGAGGTCGACGCGCCTGTACCGGCTGCAGTGCAGAAACAGCTTGCTACTATTCTACACCAACGTGAGCTGCTCGAGTCCGCAATGGCAGAAACGGACATGAACGTCTACGAGCTCGAGACCAGCTATCTGGGACTCTGCGTTGAACTGGGTGGTTCTCTCTTTGATGGGTTCGGTCTTGAGCGATCATCACTCGTCCATGCCGGAAGCAGCGCTGGCAGTGGCAGCCCGAGGAGTGGCGCGCGGCTTGGCCTCACGCCCAGCTCTCCAACGGCTGGACTGGACACCGCACGCGGGTTTCCGTCTTCGCCGCTCACGGATGAGACGTCACTGTCGCGCATGGCGGGCAGTGGACCGGGCAGTGCCGCACCTGTCATTGGTGGCCTCGCTAGCAACATCCTCAGCAGCAACTTGGCGTTCCGTGCGCGTGTGCACGCGTTTTCTCCAGCGGAGCGCGTCTTCTCTTCCTCTTCGGTTGGAGCGATTGGGCGCGTGGAGCGGCTCAGAGCAGCAGGCCGCACCGGCGTGTACGGTGGCCAGGGCCCGTCTTCTTCTTCACACATGTCGCGTGCCGCGGCGGGCGGTGCGGCGTCGTCGTCGGCTTTGCAACTGCCGACCGGCCACGGGAAGAGCCTCTGGACGTCCACCGGTCGTCGGCGAAGCGCACGTGCCGTTAATGGGGGCAGCGATCACGGCGATGACGAGGACGATGACATGAGTGCGCGCGGCGTGCATGCGGTGCTCTACACGACGGCAGGGCGCCGCAAGCGTGCGCGTCGCGCGTCAGACGATGACGAGGAGGGGACAGGCAGTCGTGGAGGCGGCAAGCTGCATCGCGGAGCTGGCCGGCGCGGTGTTACACGGTCGTAAGTACAGATGGTCAGCTCTCTCTCTCTCGTCATGATAACGCCACGCGTACATACACACATACACATACACACACACAAAAGAGAAACCCAGCCACATCATGTGAGGCTCTTCGCTACGACTCTCAACCAGCACTATCCTTTGTCGCACCTTTTAGGCAGTCGCAGTGCATGCAACACAACACTCGGCCGCGCGCGCAAGGCGCGCACTGCACAGCTCTCTCTCTTTCTGTTGACGCTTACCAACGCGTCTCTTTTCACATCGCGGCAACACGACGGAGCCGATGCTGGTGAGACACGAGCACTTTTCTTTTTCTCTCACTCTTCTTGACAACCACCCCTATTCTTCCCTCTCCATTTGCCATCGCTTACGCTCTCGCTGACCACGCGCAATGACCCTGCGTCTCAATCGAAGAATTACCTTTAACTTTTTTTTGTTGTTCTTCTAGGTGTGTTTGTTTTTAACTCGCTTGAGATCATTCGTCGACACCACCTCCTCTGCGATTAAGATATTTGTTAACTGTTCCTGTTTTTGATCCAACTGGGCCTTGAAGCCACACCACCGCCGCCACCAAACACAGCACTTGCGAAACAAGCAAAGCGACACGCCTTCACACACATCCCTTTTTCGATTTCAGATCAAAAGTGTGCGACCGCAACCGCAACTTGAGAAGAGAAAATATCAAAAAAAGAAAAGAATCGCGTGCTGTCCGTGACAAAGGAGAAGAAAGATAAGCAAACAGCTCCCCTTTCACGAATAAGTCAGAGCACACATCCAGTTTTTTTTTACACACTCGCAGGCACCTTCGCGCGTCGGCGTCATGACCTCCCAGCTCGCTTCCCAGCTGCAGCGCCTTCAGCAGCGTCCTAGCAGCAGCAAGCACCTCAGCGTCTCCTTTCTCTTCGAGAAGAACGATGCACGTAGCTTCACGCGTGAGCAGATCCACCAGCTCGCCGCCACCGGCTTGCAGACGCTCGTCGTCCTGGACAACCGCTTCCACGCTTTCATTGAGCCTCTGTTCAGCGCGCAGAAGACACGTCTTGAACGCGCGCGTCTGGGCACACAAGAAAACAAGGAGATTGACCGTCTCCTCGATCATTTGCTGACGCTGCTGAGCCCTCACTTGTTCCTCACGGCCGCGCAGCAGGTGTTCGAGTACCTCGTTCGCGTGTATGAAGTGCACGTGTACAACGTCATGGCTGTGCTGCGCACCTTTTTGCCTTACCACGATCACAATTTGTTCGCGCGTGTGCTCATGATGCTCGACCTTCGCGATACCGGCTTCCAATTCATGACCACTAATCAGGAGCGTGGCGCACCACTGCTACGCGAGCACCTCATCCTCGCAGCGGCTGAGAGCCGCAAGGTCCTCCGGCTCGTGGGCCTCACCATGGCCTTGTCTGTCCGGTACAAGGTACAGAACAACGCTGCCAACGCCTTGTTTGCTGCTGTTGCCGTTGGCTTGTCCACACACGCGGAGGCCGAGTCGATCTGGCGTGCGTTGGTGCCCTTTGTGCTCGAGTGCCTCAGCGGCGAAGTCAACGGCACTGAGCTTGGCGAAGCCGACGCTGTGCTTAACTTCCACGACGAGGAAGAGGACGACGCGCAGGTCGGACGTGCACGGCGTAACACGGGTGCGGAGCCTGAGAATCGCGAGGCCGTGTGCACCGCACTGGTCGTTCTGGCGAGCTGGTGCTGCGAGGTTCAATTTACCGCACCCATGATGTCCGCGCTCATGAAACCGCTCCTGCAGTTTCTGCAATCGGGTACATCCAGCCGACCCGTGGTGCCGCTGATAGACCTCCTTCACTTGCTGGATCTTCTCTTCACCACTCAGCTGTCTGTCGTGCAGGCGCTGCCCTTCGCCGGCCACCTCGCCGCGTTGGTTGACATGCCGTGGGCACAGTGGATGCCGCGGCTCAGTGAAACAGTGGCCCAATACGAGAATGTGCAGGCCGCGACCCGCGCGGATGTGCCACTGCGTGCGTTGGTGACTGTCCTCCTTCAGTACGCCCTCGACCGCCTCGCCGTCGCGCAGTCGCTGGACGTGGTGCCGCGCGCCGTGCTGAGTTTTCTGCAACTCGCGGCGGAAGCGCTGCCCCTCTCACAGTCGGTCGTCAAGTCGTATCTGCACCAACTCATGACCTACGATGCGAAGCACGCGCAGGACGACGGGGAAGAGACCCAAACGCCGGCGTCTGCGTCGGCGACGTCGAATACATTTCTCAATCGTGTGACACTCGCCTTAGAAGGCCGTTACCAGCGGACGTTCGACGAGACGCTCTCCGAGCTGCTCCAAACCTCTTCGATGGCGGAGACATCGTCGACGATGACGCCCGTCACTGCAGCCGAACGTGCAGCAAAGAAGGAAGCCTCAGAGGGAGCCGTGCGCTTCCTCGCACGTCACCTTGGTGGGGCCCGATACCAGATGCTCACCGTGAAGACGCGCGGCAGTGAAGCGGAGCGCTTGCCGCTCTTCACCTGCCTTCTGCACCCACTCCCTGCGGTACGTCAGACCGCACTCGAGGCCCTCCGCCAGACCCCACTGTCGGACCTTTGCAGCAGCTCGCGACACGCCGGTCAGCGTGCGGACCTTACACACAACGAGGAGGAGGAAGAAGCGCCACAAGACGGTGCTGAGCGAGGCGCGGCGAGCGGGACACACCCGCGCTACCCGCCCGATGCCAAGGGTTCCTTGCTCGAGCTCCTCGCTCACGTGACGGAGTTTGAGACAGACGTGCCGACGGCCCAGCTCGTGGCGGAGGTCTGCGCAGGTGTGCTCGTGCAGCTCAGCCACGGCGTCATGGCAAAAAAGGCCGCCGCGAAGTCGAAGGGCAAGCAGTCCAAGGCACCATCTGCCGACGCAGCGATGCCCGACGCGACCTTCTGCGCCAATGCCTGCTGTCTTCTTCTGCGCGCGCTGCACCACCTCACCGTCACTCATACCCAAGCTGTCTGCCGCACGTACCTCGACAAGGCTCTCCGCCCGCTTCTCGTCGAGCTGGACAGTCACAACAACCACAAGGCTGCTGCTTCTGACGCGTCGACGTGTGCGATGGTGCGTTCCTGCGTGGTCTTCCATGCTGTCCAGATCTATTTGCTTACTGCCCACGCAGTCGACAGTGAGAGGGCTCTCGCGGAGGAGGCGGCAGCGCTTCTCAAGAAGGCCTACCCTACCTTGACGTCCTCGTCCTCCACAGATGCAGCGCAACTGTTTACTGTGGAGACGCCCAGTGCCGTGGTGCCGAGTGAGAGCAGCGGGAGCAACTCTGCCGGTCGCCGTCGCAAGGCTGCGACCTCTGACAGCTCCGACGACGACGAGGGTGACAAAGGGAAGGATGCACACGCAGCGAAATCGGCAGCGGCAGCCAACACGTCCTCTCTGTCACTCTGTGCAGGTCCAGTGCTCGGTGTGTGGATGTGTCCAGCGCTATTGCTTGATGCGTGGGCTGAGGCGGAGCACCAGCTGCCAGGTCTTCACACACGTGTTGAACAGCTTGCACGCGCCGCCAGTGCGGCCTCTTCGTCATCTGCGGTTGCTGACCACGCTGCGCAGACCGAAGCAACCGAACTCGCGCTGTGCTTGGCTGTCGCATCACAACTGAACGCTGAACCAACGGCGGGTGCGACTGCACTCCAACAGTTCCTTGTCGGCCACTCACCGTCGTCCGCAAGCGCCGAGCTGAAAGGTGAGGAGGACGAAGAGGCGGAGGCGAGCCGCGACACAGCGACCATCTCTCTCCGTCGCCGAGGCTATCTTGGTCTGTGCGCGTCGCTTCAACGTCTCGCAGCGCGTCAGGCCCTTAGCAGTGAGAGCCGCGCCGCCGTTGGCCGTGGTGTACAGAACAGCGTCCTCGCCGCAGACTATCTTCCGCAGGACGGCCTGACCAGGCGACTGGCGGCGATCGCGCAGGCGACCGCGACACTGTGGCTGACGAAATCTAAGGTGCCTGTGGCGACGCTGAAGACACTGTTGCAGACGGTGGGCCTGCTTGGTGGTGCACTGCCCGCGCTCGCGCTCAACCCGAACAGCCTCTCTCCGGCCTTTTTTGAGCTGATCCAGCCGTCGTCGTCCTTCGCGACCTCATCGTCGCCGCTCGAGCCCGCCCTCATGGCCTACCCCGTGGACTGGTTCTACCTGGTCTACGACGCACTCGCTCGCCACGGAACGATGACGTCCACCACAGCACCCACCTCGCGCGGTGCGCTGGCGCTCGTGCTGCTCCTTCCCCTCTGGGCACCGCGCGCACATCGTACGGCATTGCTCCAGGAACTCCAAGGGGCTCTTCTCCAAGGACAAGCCAGCGGCAGCAGAGCGGCGAAGCCGACGACACAGTCATCCACGCGGCTCGTGCTGTGCGCCGCGATGCAGGACAAGACGCTTGCGCTTTCACTGACCGCAGTCTCCTCTGTGATCGAAGCCATGGCGCGTGAGGAGTCCCGCTTCCAGCTCACCAGCAGTGCCTCTGATCTGATCGCTCAGCTCCTCGTGGAGCCTGTCGAGGTTGTGGAGACACCCGAGGAGCGCGAGCGTGCGACACCAGCGTGCGGCTACGTCGTACCGCCCGCCATGGCAGCAGATGTCATCACGTACTTCTTCGCGCCTGTCGAGCAAGGCGAGACAAAGCAGACAAAGAAGAAGAGCGCGTCGTCGTCTTCAGGGTCTGGTGCACAGCTCAACCTCACCATCCTTCTTCCGCGCTTGCTGTCTCTGCTGAAGAACTCGCAGAACGACCGTGATGAGGATGAGAAGACGAAGAAGCGCTCCAAGACGGCGCACCGAGAGCACGCGCGTGCCTCAGCAGAGGTCCCAATGGAAGCGGCACTGTTCTTGGAGGTTGTGTGCCGTCGCGCGCAGCTGGTCCCTACTTCCTCGCTCGCAAACGATGGGGCGGTGACCTTGTGCACGGCGCTGCTCCGCACCCCATTCCTGTCTACGCGTGGGTTCGGTGGAGCGGTGTGCCTGCGTCCTGTGTACCGGCTTGCACTGACGATGCTGGCCGCAGCGATGCAGCAAGGGCAGTTGTTGGAGAAGGCGGCGAACAGCCAGTCACAGGCAGGCCCACTTATCTTCACCCAAAAGTCCAAGGCTGCCACGGCGTCTGGCCACGGCGGCGAAGCGGCCTCCATGGCGACAGAGGAGGCCTACCTGTGTCAAGTCGCCGCTCTCCTGCGTCCCTTGGTGCTGTCAGCGGTCAACACAGTCGGCAGCGATGTCGCAACGTTCTGTGTACAAACCGTCGGTGGCTTCCATCGCTTCTTTCTTCCTTTTTTGACTGATCTGACGACGACTCAGCCCGGCAGCGCAGAGCGGGCAGCCTTGACACACGGTGGCGAGGCACCACTGGAGGTTCTGCTCGAGCTCGTGCGTGCGTTGGCGCCGAATACGTCCTCTTCCGCCGCCCGCCAGATGAACGAGCTGACGATTACGGCTGAGCAGACCGACAGTATCGGTGACGCGTTTGCCGCTTCTTCTGCCGCGGCCGTCATGGCTGCCTCGCACCTTGCTGCGACGCGCTGGCTGCCGTCCGCGAGCTGTGCGCTGAGCAACCCGCTCACGTTCGAACACGCCATGACCGTCATGGACGTCGTTTCTAACAGCCTCTGCCCACCCGCTGCGTCCTCTCCCAATCAAAAACCCAAGAAGAGTGCCTCGCTGTCCTCTTCTCCCTCTGCCGCTGTCGTACAGTGGGAACAATCAGGATCGCACTTGGTTTGTCTCGATCTTCTCTGCGCACTCCTGCAGGCGTCGCCCGCTATCGTATTCGATGACGATGAGGAAGAGGAGGGCTCCCTGTTCACACTGGTTCGTACCATGCTGGAGCGATTCCCCGTCAGTGGCATGTGTCCACTCCTGATGCCCGAAGCCGATGAGGTCTCTCCCTTGGACGCCGCCCCGACGGCCGTGGACGGCAGTCATCGACTAGTGACGCCGTCCGTGAAGCGGGTGCTGCAGCTTCTGCACGACCTGACCTACCTGTGCGCGCATCAAGCGGGCGCCCTTTCCGAGCACAACCCGCAGAACCCGTCGAAGATTCGCAGTACACTGATCAAACAGAGCCTGCTGGTCATGGCGACCATGCTGACGACGAGCGCGCCGTCCGCGCGGGCAGGCGATGAGGTGGAGGCGGCGGATGACTGGTCACGCGCGCGTATTGACGTCATAACGGAGCTGCTCCGCGCGCTGGCGCCACTGTTCTCGCTGCGTAACCCACTGGCGCGTGGCGCCGCTGGCGACCACACCGCCACTGTCGGCGGTGTCAACGCGTACCTGCACATCCCACTGGCGGCGTTGCTCATTCGCCTCGAGCCGGTCGAAAGGACGGAGGCGCTGCGGTACAAGTCTGCGGTGGAAGTGTGTCAGGAGGTGCTCGGCAGCTTCGACGTCCACACACAGATTGTGTGCCTTTCGCAGCTGATGCGTCTCGTCGTCGATCCAGCAGCCCAACTAGCACCTGAGACACTGAACGAGGAGGCGATGTCATCGGCCACACACGGCGGCACAGACGATGGTGCGCTCGAGGCAGTGAAGGACACACTCCACTTGTTCCGTCGAATGGTGAAGCCGAACCAGGTGATCAATCGGCAGGAGGCCATATTGGCATTGGTGAACCTTTCTGTCAAGGCGGATAGCTTCTTGGGACCGTTTATTGAACTGCAGCACCGGAGTGTGCGTTCCGTCGCCAAGGCGCGTGCCGGCCAGAAGGATGGCGCCGAGGACGCGGAGGACGGTGATGACCAGGAGGCCACGACGCGTAAGGCAGAGGAAGGCACACACACAAGCGAGGAGTGCATGCAACTGCTCGTCAGCGCGCTTGAGCTCTTTTCTCATTACAGCGACCTGAACGCGCAGACCTCCTCGGATGAGGCGACCCAACCAAACGGTGAGGTGACAAACAGTGAGGAGAAGTCGTACGTCATGCTTCTGGAGCTGCTAGCCGGCAACGCGCTCGCATGCGTGCTCGCTGGTATCAATGAGCCGACTTTTGTGTCGTGCCTACAGCGTCTTCTGGCGGACCGTCGCACGGCCCTGCAGCTCAAGGGTCTCGAGGTGCTCCTCGATCGCCTGCACCACTCTTTGCCCACCGTCGAGAACACCCTGACGGACGCCGAGCTTGAGCAGCATCGTCGCGAGCTGCGCGATCCGCGCAAGCGGCTGACGCTCGCAGATCTGATCCGCATCAAGGCCCGCCCTCTCACCACGAAACGCTCGTTCAGCTTGTACCCGCTCGTCGAGACTGTTCTGCGCGCGGCCATTCGCAGCTTGTACGCCGCCACACGAAGCAGCCCGGCGTCCGCCACGATGACAACGAGCGCATCGGTGCAGCTCACGGTGCCGCTGAGCGCGCTGGACGTGATGTTCCAACTTGCACAGCTATCCTGCGCGTGCATGGAGGAGCTCGTCCGCATCGTCAGTAGTGGCGGCAGCACGCAGGCGGAGAAGACGTTGCTGAACACGTCGCGCAGTAAGCGTGTGACGGAGGCGATGCTGTCCAAACTCTTTGGCAACAAGGCCCGTGTACAGGAGGTGCACCACACCGTGAGCGCGCTCTGCGCCGAGTGGCTCCCGCAGCTCACGCAGTGCACACAACGCCTGTACCAGTCGTCGCCGACGGCCTCGACCTCGTCACACGCGGCAGCCGCTGCGGCAAGCTCAGGCGACTCTCAGCCTGCACGTCACTCATCGAGCGCTCCGAGCTTCGACGCCGCGCCAACGCGCACACCGTCGCATACCGAGGCCGCATCCCCCGCTGTCTTCACGGCGCCGACGGCTGACTACCTGCGTCTGGCGGAAGACGGCTTCTTGGGTGTTCTGACGGTGCTGCTGACGATGCTGGCCTCCACGGTGCAAGCGATGGGTGTCGCCTTCACCGCACCACACTGTTTGGACGTTTTGCAATCCATCGTTGCTGCGTCGGTGTTCCAAGTCGTGGAGCTGCCGTCGCTGGTGGCCCAGAGTGCGATGGGCTCGCTCCTCCGTCGCACCACGCTCTCCGCCTTTGTGCGCTGCTACTCGGCGTGCTGGCACTTCAGTCAACCGTCGCTGCCTCGCATCATATTCGCCGCGACGCACCTTGTGAACGTGAGCGACCCGGAGACGAACTACTTGTCGACGGAGCTGCTGACCGTGCTGGAGGCGCTGCTGGATCCGCAGCTGTTTCTTGAAGCGTGTGCGGTCTGCCTGCGCGGCACGCCGTACGTAAACGTGGCGGTCATCGTCGGTGCGAATGAGCAGAACGCAGCGCTGTCAAAAGTGGCCGCGACGAATCCAACGAGCCGCCGACCGACGCCACAGCTGCGCTTGCTCGTGGCGACACACTCCTTCTTCGTTTTCTTCCAATGCGTACAGCGCCGGGTGCAGAGCCTGCGCAAGGAGGAAATGAAGCACATACCCATCCTTGTCGACGGTACGACGCCGGCCGATAACTTCTGGCTCTCCGCGTTCGAGACGCTCGCGACGACGTCGACCATGCCACCGGCGGAGGTGCTGAAGCCCGTGCTGGACACCTTCACCACCTTCTTCCTCAAGTTCAAGCCCAAGCACTGCACCAAGTTCCTGCGCATCGTCTGTGAATGGGCCTTTGCGGCCGCGGCCGGGACGACCAACAAGAAGAAGGGATCGGACAGCGATGAGGAGGGTAGCAGTGCCGCTGCCGCCGCCGCCAAGCATCTCTCCCGCACGTCAATCCACCGCTGGCTTGTCTTTTACGCGCTCGCGAATCATCTGCTCGAGAAGCTCGGTGCGATCCTCGACTTTGGTTTCCCTGTGCTCGTGCCGTACGTGACGAGCACACTTCACACCTATTGCAGCGCAGGTACCCACCCAGCTAAGCAGCATGCATCCCTCCTCGCACTGGCGCTCGAGGGTGCGTTGGCGTGCGTGCGTCGCATGGCCGCCGCGCAGACGCCTGGCCCCGACTACGATTACAGCATCCCGCTCGATATCTTCTTCGCCACGCCTGAGGTGTTCAACGCGCTGATGCCGGCGCTGGTGCATCAACTCACCAATCTCGCGCTGCTCCAGGATGACGTCCACAGTTACAGCTTCCGCGCGGAGCACGCTGTGATCCCCGCCGTGCGCGCCTTCTTCGCTTGTCTTCAGTCTGGGAAGTTACAGAGCAAGACCCAGGCAGAGCTGGCGCGTGGCCTGCGCCACCCCAGCCGCGTCGTTCGCTGCCAGACGTTGATGTGCTTGGACGGCATCTACGCGGACGGCGGTGAGGAGCTGGCCTCTCGACTTATGGCAGAGGTTCTCCCTGCCGTTGTGGAGCTCACCGAGGACCGCGACGACGACGTCGTGGAGGCCGCGCGCACAATGTGCACGAATTTGTCGAACATGACTGGACAAGACGTGCTCCACGCCATGAGCTGAGCTAAAGTGAAATAATCTCCCACAGTGCGCTGTTTCTCTCTCTTTTTTTTTTGTTAAGATGTGGTTGCTTCGACATGTCAGCTTGAAGAGACACAAACCACATAAATAAACCGACGACTAACCGATTTCTACACAAGAAAAAAAAAATCATCTTGTCAACATAAAAGACGACTGCACCGTTAGCTCACATACAATCAGGACACAATCCCGAGATCCATCAACTCGCTCTGAAGGATGCGTCGATTCGGCACCGACGACTACAGGGCACCTGGATCTGTTGGACACATTGTCCAATGCATCTCTCGTCCGCGAGGACAGTGATGCACTCTCCACGTGCGTTCTTCTCCTTGTGTGGTCGCCCTTTTCTCCTACTTGAAAGGTATTGCAGACTAACAAACAATCAAACAAAAAAGAAAAGAAAAGGGGAGAGGAGAGAAGCGAGGAGAGGCGCTTGGAATGACAAGTGACCCGACCGCAACATCAAAACGAGAACGAGAACAAGGCGTGCATGCCTAAAAAAATACCCACACAACCACACAACCTCCTCTGCTCTAATTTCTTCTTTTCTTTTCTTTTCTTTTCTTTGCCTTTTTGGGACGCTCACACCAACGCCGGTGTCTAGGCGACGAAGACAAATCAAATTCCCAGCGACAAACCAATCAACCCACGAAGAGCGCACGCCACTCTCACAACCATCCATTCTCCTCCAAAGCGACATCATGCGTGCGCCTGTCCCAGCAAGCGTGCGTCCTGTGGTGCACATGTACCGCCACGAGGTGCCCTCTCCAGTCGGTCCCTTCTTCATTTACACGAACGCGAAGGGCGAGGTGTGCTGCGCGAACTGGACGGAAAACGAACAGTCTACTCTAAAGGCCATTACTGAAAAACACTTCAAATCCTGCGAAGTCGTGCTGCACCGCGATACGCAGGGTGCCGACGCGCCTGGCAGTGAGGCTGCGAGCCTCCTCCGAGCGTATTTTGCTTTTCACGGCGAAGAACAGAACAGCCGCACATCGGCCGCGGTGCCGGACTCTGTTTTCGCGGCGTTTGCAGATCGCCGACACGGTGCAGAAGCGGCTGCTGCGTCGATACCACAGCCTGGCTCCATGAAACGTCAGCGCGAGGATGGGACCCAGGCGTCCATCACCTCCTCTGTGCGCGCCTCTCTGGACACGCGCCTCGCACAGCAGGCGGCGATGGACGCGTTGCTGCGCCGTGTGCCCATCGCCCTCGCACCAGACGCTTCGGCGTTCCAGCGTCAGGTGTGGCGCACACTGCACGCGAAGGTCCCGAGCGGCACGATCACCACTTACAAGAAGCTCGGCGACATGTCATCTGAAAGCAAAGGTACGAAGAGAGGTACCTCTTCCGCGCGCGCAGTAGGCGCAGCGATGCACGACAACCCTCTGTGCGTCCTCGTGCCTTGTCATCGCGTGCTCGCGTCAAACATGGGACTTAACGGCTACGGCTGTGGCTTGTACCGCAAGGTGTGGCTACTCAGGCATGAAATGGCCCAGGAAGTCCCTTCTGAGAAGCTGCGTCGTGTGGAGACAGAGGTACGCGTGTCGACACCGGACTCGCGTAAGTGATCTGTGTGTGTGTGAAACGAGATGAAGAGCGTCAGTGGCGGAAGCATATGTTTCTCTCTATTAACACACACACACGCACACCTAGGCACATCAGATTAAACACGTCCTTTTTTCTTAGAACCTCTTTCCTTTTCTCTTCGCTTCTGTCATTGCGCACCTGTTCGTGTTTTCCCTCTTTTCCCTCTTTTCAACACGACATGTAAATGACGCACGCGTCCGTCGTTCACAGACGACCCACTTCTTTTTTTTTTTTTCCTTTTTGACGCAACTCGTTCTTTGAATCGACCCTTCCCTCTTCTTTGATCCATCTTTTTTTTTTCAGTTCTTGTTTCACTTTTATTCTTTCTTGTGTGTTGTATTGTCATGCTTCTTCTGCCTTTTGAACTCGAGCGAATACGAAGCTCTGTCAGCGAGTTCAGTAAACGCGACTCAGCAACAACAAACGTGAATGAAGGCACAAACGAAAAAGTACGGTCAACACTGGTGGCAACAATCGCTCACTTGATGAGAACAAACGATCGACCCGATGGAAATGCGAACGGCACTGGTGACCCACAAGCGCGCGGCGCACAATACACTTCCGCGCACAAACACACACACATACACAAACACACACGCAGATGGGTCTCTCACACTTCCTCTATCGCTTTCTCTCTTTGTTGAAGCGCCGCCCGTGGGCAACCACTCACGCTAGCAGAACATGGCAGAGGACGCGCAGATCCCACGCGAATACATTTGAAGGACTACGCGAAACAGTAGCATCGCTCCCATTTTTTTTTCTTTCTTTCAACTAAACGAGTAACGCCACGAACACGTGAACACGTGAACGCGCGCACATTTTGAGCATCACATTTAAACATTGTGCAATGCCCCGGAGTCCGGATGATGATGTGCAGGGTGCAGACGCAGACACCTCCGCAACATCTTCATCGCCGCGCTCCTCTTCGCTGTCTTCGTCAGCGCACCTCGTCGTCCCGGCAACCCGCGCGTCTGAAGAGGTCTCACCTGCACCGACACTGACACCCGCGGCTGTCAAGGGCAATCGTTGTGGTCGCGTGACGCTCACATGTCCAGTTTGCCAAAAAGTGTTCGATGGCGACGCGAGCCTCAGCGGTGTGCGAAGCAACTATGCGAGGCACCTGCGCACACACACGAAGGAGAAGCCGTACAGATGTCCCTTCTGCGCCGATGCGTTCAGCACGAGCTCAAACAAGCGGCGCCACGTGCGTGCACGGCATGCGGAACTCGCCAGTCCGGCGACTGGACCACGGCGGACCTCCAGATCCGGGGCAAACGCGCGGCAGTCAGACAGCGCGGCCCCCAACGTGTTGCGCCGCCGTCAAGGCACGCTCTCCTCGCCCGCACTTGATCACACAGAGGAGGGCTCGATGCATGGCGTGGAGTCTCACCGCCGTAGCCGCACTCAACTACGCGCGCCGCCTCCTTTCGCCCTGCCGCGTGCCACAGCCGTGAACGCCACCACCCGTCCTGCGGATGTGGACAAGCCGACGCCAGGCCTCCTCAGGAAGACGGCGCGCATTCCGCATCAGGAACCGCACGCCACTGACAGAGACCCACTCAACAGCGAAGGCGAGGCCTCTCCCTCCACCCCACAGGCGGCTGCCCCCGCGCAGTGCCGTCATTGTGGGAAATACTTCGCCTGGCGCTCTACGCTCACACGACATGAGCAGCACTGCAAAGAACTTTGTCCGCGACGTTCGACGTCGCCCACCACACGACATACGGAGACAACGCAGACCACGTCACCGGCCTCGGCTCCGGCAGCTGTGCGAGCTTCGCAAGACTCAGGAGCGCAGGGTGCGAAAGGGGCAGTCGTCTTCACATGTGAGTGGTGTGAGCTCGACGTGTCGAGTGCGTCGCGGCTGCGTCGACACATGCGCTACTACTGCCCGTTCCGCGACGATGTGTTTGCCGATCCTTTCGAGGATGCCGACGCTCGGCAGGGTTCCCCGGCTTTGACGCACGCGCACGTGCCGAGGACACGTGCAGAGGTGGACGGCGAAGGCGACTCTGATGCGAGTGCTCAGGAGCGGGATGCCTTTGTGGCTTTGGGACGCACGACGGGCCTCAAGTTTTACGAGGATGCCAATCGAAGCGACGGGGAGGCTGAGACCGACGAGGAGGCGGCCGATGAGGTGACGGCTGACGGCAGACCAGGTCGATCTCGACGTGCACTGCGTGCACGGGGCAACGATACACTCTTGTGGCTCTTTGAGTCCGCCGCAGAAAACGAGGAGGACGACGAGAACGAGGCGAGTGGGGAACACGACCCGGACGAGGCAGAGGCACTGTCAGGCGGGGAGGAGCGAGAGACGCGAACGATCACGTCGCATACCCACAAACATACGCATGACACGGGCAGCGTCCCACTCGTCGCACCGGAGCTCGTCGTTCTCAGCAGTGCGACCGCCTCTTCGGGCACATCCTCCGCGGCGTCTTCTCTATCATCATCCTTCATCTCAACGGAGACATCGCTTACACACCCACCCGCGCGCCGGCGCCGGCGTCTTGATGACCGCACGGCCTCCTCGTTACGTCCCCACTGGCCGGCCCCGTCCGCATCTCTCGACGATGACAGTGATGAGGAGGATTTAGAGGAGGTGAGGGAGGACGACGACGAGGACGATGATCTTTTACCACAAGACGGACTGCAACTCGACTTTAAGCGGCGCCCGTCCCGTGGGAACCAGAAGCGCTCCAGGCGCATCATGCGGCAGCGTCTGCGCTACCGCGAGAGGGAGCGGGACAGTGCGCCGCACTCGCCCGCACCTGCATCGTCCTCGCCGCAGCGTCAAGAACACAGCGAGACAAGTGCGGAATGAGGCGAAAAAGAAAAAAAATCTGACCCCCCCACACACACTATAATCGACCACACAGAACGAAGCGCAACGACAAACACGCAACCGACAACAGGAGAAAATCAAAATGACAAAAAAGTTCGATGAGAGCCCCCTCCCCCAACCTGAGTGATCGACCCCTCTTGTTGCGCTGCATAAATCTCTGCGCGTCTGTGCGAAGGCAAACGTGGCAGACGAACAGGGATACACCGTGTTTCTCCGTGCCTTCCCGTTTCCGTCCGTGCACACATCTTATTTCCTATTCCTCTCTCTCTCGCGCGCTGTCTTGTTTCTTTTAACGCCTCGCTCTTCCGCGTCCTCTTGTGTCGGGTCACCATCTCGGAGTCATCGAACGCACACAGTGGAGGCGACAGCTCACCTTTCAAGTTGACAAACGATCACTCGATAGGGTACGTATACCAACTCTCTAGACATAGAAACACTCACACACACACACACACACACAACACGATAGTTTTGGACTCGGTGACGTGCGAGTGACTGCCATCGTTATCGTCCAACAAACCGCAAAGAAAAAAAAAAAGTGCAATTGGACAGCGAGGAACCCTCACTCCAGTAAGCACAAAGAAACAAGGAACATTTTCGACAACATCGACGTAAAAAAAAAACCAAACGCACAAGACAGACGAACCATAGTCTGCTTTTTCTTTTCCCGTCGTCTACTCTCTCACGCTCCACTTCACACTCCGAACCTTCTCACTCCGCCCACGACAAGGTGATGCTTCAGGAGCTGGAGATCATCCCATCCAGCGATAGCCGGATGGAGCTGTTAGCGTGGTTGAATGAGACGATGCCGCACACGGCACCGAATGGTGTGAGCATTCCCACCGTGCGTCGTGTCGAGAGCTGTGGAAATTTCGTACCATACCTGCTCATGCTCCCCCAGATGCTGCCTGTGCCGTATCCGCCGCTGCTCGCGCCGAATCGCATGAAAATTCCCGCTCGCCTGGAATTCGAAGCCGTCGCGAATTTGAAGCTGCTGAACGACGCGCTGCACCGAAATGGGGTGGTGCGACCAGACGTGCTCGTCGACAACTCCGAGAAGCTGATCCGGGGTAATTTCCAAGCCAACTTTACGTTTCTCCAGTGGTTCAAGGGGTTGCACGACGCGCTCATTGATGCGAGCATCGAGGCCGGTCAAGGGCGTGTGGCCGGATCCAGCGAGATCGTCGTGCGGAGCACCGACAGCGAGGATAGCGCAGCAGCCGTGCTGGGCCCTGGTATAGGTCGCGCCTCCGCCCAGCGGCGTAGGTCCGTCTCCAGTCCGCGCGAGGATAGCCGCGGCGGGTCAATGCGCCGGTCCACGCCCTCACGTTTGCTCACGTCCAGCGGGGAGGTGCCGCCTCGCCGCTCGACGCCACTGTCATCGGGGGCTGGTCAAGCTCGCCGTAGCCCGACAGCGGGCAGCACCAACCACACTCCACGTGGCGCCGGACGCACGGGGGCCGCCCGCCCAACGATGAGCGCGACCACCTCCGCGACCAGGGCACCGCCTGTGCGCACGGGCTCGCACAACGGCACTAGCCGTCTGGTCTCGACGACGGGTGGCTCGGGCTTCGGTGGACGCATGAACTCTCCGCACGCCGGTGCGAAGCCTACCTACGGCGGTGCTGCCTCCGCCTCACGTGCCACGCGACCGTCGGCCTTGGTGACCAGTCCCAGCGCCGACCGACGTCCGCGGTCGGCGTCCGCGAGTGCGTCCACGTCAGCTCATACCCGCGCCGCACCTGCTGCCGCTGCGACCGCGGTTGTGAACAGTCCTGTCGCGACAGACGACGCTGTTCGACAGATCAAGCTCGAGCGCCAGTTCTATTTCGATAAGCTTCGCATGATCGAGAAGCTTGTCGCGGATATCGCGAAGCGTGACTTGTCGGGCGATGACGTGGCCGCCGTGACGTTGGCGCGGTCAGTACGCGATGTGCTGTACGCCACAAATTGATACGGCGAAGAAAAGAGAGATGATGAGAATAATTCAAAAAAAAAAAACAAAACAAAACTGCGGAAGTGCACAATCAGCCCGAAGCGCAAGGGAGAAAAGAGACAGACATGTGGAGGTGAGTGACGACACACCAGATTGACAGAAAGTGTGACCGATCTGGAAGACACCGCGACACGCGCACACGTGCACCAGGAGACGTGCGTGGACTAGGCAGGTGCGCAGTGCGAGGCCCCGTACCACCTCCTAGGCCACGCGTGTGCTGGTCCACCACTGCTCGCATTACCTTGTCCAACTTCTCCTCCTTCTCGTGCACTTCATACGAAGCCTCGAGGAGTCGATCACTTCAGAAAAGACGCTGTAGGTGAGAATGTGCACGCCAGCGACTTGTCAAGTACGGGCGTCAACGACAGCCGCTGTAGTGTCGACGCGGCCCGCGGCCCGCGGTTCGTCACCCAACGCGTACCCATTCTCACAGCGCATTTTGTTTCCTGGGTCTTCTTTTACATCCGCAGAGGGAGGATTGTGTGGCTCTCAACATGCCTTACTCCTGATCGTTGACTTCCCCGCTCTTCTTTTTTTTTTTTTAAATTGTATATTTCTTGTTCTTCACGTATTCACGTCTGACGACGACTTCCGTCCACCCTCACTCTCTCATTGTTCGTTTTTTTTCTTTCTCTCCGCTCCCCTCGCATCTGACAGCTGAACGCTTTGCACTTCCTCTGCCTTCGCGTGCGTGCGTGTTTGTATTGATTGAGATTTGTTTTTTTTCTTTTTGTGTTGGTGAGCTGCGCGTGAAACATGTCGTTCCATATTTTTTGTTTTCTCTTTTCTTTTCCCTCAGCAAGTGATCTCCTGAGGCCAGGTTCACCTCTCTCTCTCTCTCTCTCGCTTCTTTAGTGCTCGATTCTTTTGGTTTCCCATCTTCTCAAGTTCCCCTAGTTCCCCTAGCTCCACCTTTTTTTTTTTGTTTGGTGACGTGTGTGTTCAACCGTACTTGGATCTGACACATGTGCTAGCGGAGCGCACACGGTGAACTCTCATTATCACATTACTTGCCTTTTTTTACTTGTGTTGGTAGCCACATTTTGAAGCGCTGTGCGCAGTTGATCGGGCGACGTGCGAAAAAAAAAGAAAAAGAAAAGAGAAAACACTTTTACCATTTGGAACAAAAACGCAACAGCTAGCCACACCAGCGTCGGCACACGGATACTAATAGGCTCGCTTTCAACGCGATTTTTTTTTTTTTTTTTGAAGCATGCACTGAGAAATCGACGGATGCAGACGCAGAGACGTATTCTTACTTCCCTCGAGACGAGCAAACGCAATCAGACTTCTTTTCCTGGTTGATGCCACGCGCTGGCTGATATCCGAAGGATGCTCCGACAACGGGGGCACACACCAACCCACACAGAAAACACTACTGTACACTCCAATACTGTTTTTCCCCCTGTCCTTTTACCGCCATTACCGCACGCTGCGAACGCCGTCTCGCTGTGTGCTTCGCTCTATGGTTTTTGCCTTCTCCTACTGCCCCGCCTCCGCGCTATCGGCTCCTCACGATCTCGCATGATTTCCTCCTTCCTTTCGCATCTGCGCCTCTCTCTCTCTCGCGGTCTCCTCTCGGCTGTACTCGTGTATCCTGATTTACTACTGTCGCGCTCACGTACACGTATTGATGTTCCCTCCCCCTTTCTTTTCACACAAGGACGGAAGAAAAGAAGAGAGAAAAAGAAAAAAAAAGAAAACGCGGCGAAGACCATTTAGCCATTTCGCTGTTGTTTCGCTTAAACGGTGTAAACGACAAGTAAGGGTTCCCCGTGGACGCACTCACAGCTCCTTTTATTATTATCTGCTAGCCGCGCGGCTCCGTCCGAAGGCCTCACTGCGAACGACACCGCAGCTGAGGCACCACGTCAAGGAGACGCCATAAACAAACAAAAACAACAACAACAAATAACTCACTCTTTACGCGCGAAGGGCGTCTGAACGACTGCGAAACGTAGAAGAGGAGCGAACGATCCTCTTTTCACCGAGTCCACACAATTAATAAAAAAAAAAAAAGGAGCACACACGCACACACAGGCGCACAGCTCCATTTCTATCATGAGGCCCGGCAAAAGTTCGACAACAAGTCGACTTCCGTCTAGTGGCATACCTCCGCGCGTCCTGACAACGCCTGGCGCTTCCTCAGCGAGAAGTTCACAACTTACAAGCCTCGCCGGGAGTGGGAATAAATCGATCCAGGACGATGTGGCTGAGAAGCGCGCCGTGCCGTCTGCGTCCCCTGGTCTGGAAGGTGTGTGGGCTGGGAGTCGAGGTCAAGCCAACGGCCCGAGCGGCCCAGTGTCGCTCACGGTGACAGGCTCAACGGTGAGTGCGGTCTCACAGCCCCCGCCTCTGGCCTCCCTGACGTTGGCCGGCGTACCGGATCCAGTGTACCCGCACACCGCGTACGACCACGACGGAATGCACACGACAGCCGCACCGCACGCACCCGCGGCCGGTGTCGCGATCACTGGAATGGAGACGACGCCCGCAGTGGTGCCGCGTCGGTCAGACACCCAACCTCAGCAGCCGGTGCTATCGTCTGCTGTGGAATCGCAGGCGCCACCCGCGAAGCACGCTGACACGTACGCGGCGGTGAACGGTGAGAAGGATGTGCGTCGAGGCAGCCACTACCAAGACCAGCCGCTATCCACGTCGGGCTCTGCAAGAGACTTGGCCGCGGGGCAACGTGAAGCGATCGGAAATGGTCACAAGGCGGCCGAGACGCGTGCGCGCATGCCGAGACAGGAGGACGAGGATGTAACTCGACTTGTCGACGGCGGCGCAGACGACCAGGCGGTGGGCGATCCGTACCTGCACCCGTCCGTGAAGCGCAACACGCCGTCTGGACAGCCCGCCGGTGCGGTGCGTCACCACACAAGTGGCGGCCCCTCAGCACAGCGCCGTCCGCCATCGGCGTCGTCCACGTCAATGGCGCGTGATGCGGTTGTGGAGAATGCTGTGGCACAGGAGCAGGAGGTCGACAACGAAGACGGTGATGCAAAAGATGGAATTCGCGTCGAAGAGGAAGTAGACAGCGAGAGCGGACCACAGCCTCTGTCCCGTAGTGGCCCGACTGTGGCAGCCCATGCTATTGCGATGGCGATGCGCACGCACCATCACCACCACCACCACCATCACCATCATCAGTGGTATCAATCCTCACCGCTGCCGTCGAGTGAGGCCAACGGTCTATCGGGCTACCGTGCCACAACGGCTGGCGGCGTGCCATCGCCTAAACATGATGCGGCATCAATGGCCCCGATCGGCGCCTTTTCTTCATCCACACGGGAACAGCCGAACACCACTAGTAGCGTGTCACCGATGCGCACGGGCAAAGTAGATAGCGTTTCGCAGACGGTAGCGAGTGCGTCGACAACAGGCATCACTGGCGTCCCGCGCTTCCCGCCGTACCACCATCACCACCATCACACGGCCTCCAACATGCGCGTGAATTCTCCACCGACGGGCGCCAACACCCCGGGCATGGCGTCCCCGTATCCGTCCTCTTCACTCGCCCACCACCTTTCGTACGGCAGCAGCCCGAACCGTGGCGGTGCCTACCACAGTAGTGGATATGGAGGTAGCGGTAGGGCCGACGGCACCGTCGCGCAGGTCGGCCCACACAGAATGCTCTCCTCTCAGCCGTTGTACGGCGGCTACCCGGCTCAGCCGCCCCAGGTGTACGCCCACCCGCACACCTACAGTGGTGGCTCGTACAACGGCCAGTACAGCGCTGCGGGCGGTCCGACGATGGCGTCCGGCGCGCAGACCGAGGCCGACCTGTCCTTCTCCGCGTCGCCGTCGACGGCCGTGAACGTGTCGAGTACGATTACATTTCCCCCGGGCAGCCTCCCCTCACCGACGACAGAGGCTTCGCCAGCTATGTCGACCGCATCTGCACAGACGCGTGCGCATCCGAGCGTCTCGGCGGGCACACCCACGACCTCGGTCGCACCCACCGCTGCCATGCGCCGCTCGCCGACCCCACCCGCGGCGCTTTCTCCGCCGCTCTCCGCGAGCGGGCCGCACTACTCCTCGTCCCCATCTCACGGTCCCCTCACCCCCGCACAGCACTCCATGCCCGCGATCCCACCTCTCCCAGGTTCGGCGGCGTCCATGCATCACGCGGCCTTGGCGCGGCCGTTGAGCGCGGGCCCATCACCGGCAGAAGGTGGCGTGCGAAGGGATGGACCGCCGTATGGGCGTGGCGGTGGGGGTGTGCCCGGCCGGTACGCCTCTACGCCTCCTCCTGCACTGCACTCGGCACACAACGGCTCCCCGACGGGTGCTGGCCCTGCACAGAGCATGTCCTCGGCCTCTGCCGCCGCTGTTCTGCTGTACGACCACCAAGTGAACAGCGACGAGCTCTGGGTGGAAGACCGCAAGTCGGAGCTTCCCTTCAGCGCGGACGTGTACGGCAACATCGCCTGCCTCATCAGCGCCATTTCCCCCCAGGTCTCCGTCTCGCATGAGCTCGAAATCCCATCGCAGTGCAATGCGACCTTCGACAACGGCACGGGCCTTTCCGGCCCTGTCGTACCCACACACCCACAGGACGTGGACTCCGCGACAGCGGGCACAGGGGAGCTCTCGGAGAGCGACGCGGAGAGACCGACGCGCAGTGGTGGTGCCGGCGTGGATGACCGCGAGGGGGAGAAGAGCGAGACCACCGGCTGCTCGAACTGGGACGCGTTGGGCCACTACCGTTACTACCGGCAGTTCAGCGGCCCGAGTTTCTCCGAGCCGGTTGCCCGTCTCTGGGACATCTGGGAGGGATTTGACAGTCCTTTCGGCTACGTCGTGCACCTGGCGCAGCCGGTGCAGCTCACCGGCATGAAGCCTCCTGAGGACCAGGTCGTCTACGAACCTCTGCTTAGCGGATTTCGCATCGGCTTCCACGATGCCGCGCCAGCCTACCATCACGTGGCGGCTCTGCGAGGTGTAAAGACGGATCGATTTCCCGAGACGCACGCGAGGCACAGCAGAGCTGCTGCTGCTGCTGCCACGGAGCTCAAACACGCACCAGCCAAGCCGCAACCAACACCAGACACCGAAACCGCACAACCTGCCGACCCAACTGGGACCGCTGATGAAGACGCCTTCTCCGCGGTGGATGTGGGTGTGCTGAGTTGGAGTGCAGCCGAACGGCCCGACTCCCGCTTCCTGGTCACACGCCAGATCCAAGAGCTTGCGCATGCTGATCCGCTCTTTGAACCGCTCCTCACGGCCACAACCGCTGACATTGATCACCGTTCGTGGGTGGCGATTCTCTGGCAGCCCGTGTTCATTGGTGGTCACTCCTCCAAACACAGTTGTGGGGCCTTCTTGGCGTACTACATGCTGCGGCCGCCTCGACATCTGTTCATGCCTTTCGCCGAGCGCAGCTACGGCGCGGCGATGAACAGTGCGTGGAGCAGCCCAGCTTTCCGCGCCGACCGCGCCGTCATCAATTTCGACATGTGGAGCTTCCACCGCAACTACGATGTGGGGCGACCTGTGCTGCCACCAACAGGCAGGACGTTGTCAACCAAAAAGACGGCATCGACACAGCCAAAAGGCACCGCGGACACTGTGACGAGGACAGCGGAGGAGACTGCCTCGCTCGCCGCGATGGACGCGGATGACGAGGTGAGCAGCCACCGTTCCGTGGAGGGTGTGGCCGCACGACGTGCGCGCGTGAGCCCGACGGCCACAACCACGACGACCATCACAACCCCGCATTCCTTCTCTGCGGCAAACGCATGGGGCCAGGAGGGCACCGCCGCTCCGGGCGGCCGTGACGGCTGTGGTGGCCAGCGTCCTCTGCACGCGACCGCGCCGCCCGTCGCACCGGCCGCGAGCGCGCCGTTCATATGCATTCCCGTGGTAGGGTTGGTCCCCAGTCGGTGCCGAAGCGACGCGTGGTTCGTTCTGACCGACTACCCCCTCGATCCCAACCAACTCCCGAGCAGGCAGCTCGAGAAGGGGACGAGCGGAGCGGCCACGTCACCCTGCCACGTGAGCTCCCCCTCTACGAGTGGCGCCTCTGGTGGGGGGCTGATCTCCCCAGGTGGGGCGAGCCACGCCGGCACGGGCGGCGGTACATCCGGTACTGGCGGTCTCACTCATGCTGGCCACAGCAGCACCACTAAGAACCCGAACAACGCGGCGTCCTCGAGGCCGCAGGACTTGGTTTGGCCGTACCGTGCTCCCCTCTTCTTTTTGGCGACGGCGCTGCAGCTCATGTGCTGGAACGCGTACGAGGAACACCTGCGCCGAGGACGGCTGCGGCGCCGCAAGGCCGCCTCTTTGGAGAGCCGGACGGCTACAGCTTCTTCGTCCACAGACCCCACCTCCCCCACAAGACAAACAGCGACACAGCAGGGCGAGTGTGGCATCGCCGCCCGCCGCGGCTCACTGCTTCCCCCGCCTCTACAGGCCGATGCGGTGGTCATGGCCAACGTCCTTGGCTTTGCCGGCGTACCCCACGGCGACGGTACCGACCCTGTCCTCGCAGCCGACGAGGTCAACGGCAGCAGCGATGAAGAGGTGCCGTACTACCGGTGCGGAGTGCAGCTTATGAACCGCTCTGCGCAGGCCTATCGCCAGGTGCGCGAGGCCGCGAAGATTGACCAAGCGATGGAAGAAGTGGCGGCCTCGTCCCACGCTCTCGCACGCCACGGCAGTCGAAGCAGTGGGGCGACGAAGCGCCACCAGAGCCGACAGGACTGCCCTATGGCTGTCGCCGGTGGGTGTAGTACCGGCATCGACAGCGTGGTACGTGGAGACGGCGCGTACAGTGCGTCCTTGGCCACCGTTGTGGGCCTCCTCGATTTCTATCGCTGGGTGCAGTTCGATACGTCTTTGCAAGCGTTTGCGGAGAATTACTGCCAATCCTAGGGCAGACGTGTACACAAACGGCTTCATGACAGTGAGCCACCCAAGAACGACACGTGAGAGAACAGGAGTGTCCAAAGAAGAGAGAGAGAGAGAGAGCGATACGGAGGAGCAGAGCGTGGGAGAGGGAGCGGAGAGAAGAAGGAAGGCGTGAACACGAATATGTACAACGCGGAAAAAAAGGAGAGGGCAGCATTAGTCCACGTACAAACGGGCGCAGCGAGCAGTACGGAAAAAGCGCACCGAGTGCCAGACAGTTTCGGCCGCCCATCCTCTTTTCCTTTTCCTTCCGTCCAACACTCACCGATAGCGCACCGCCTTGTTCCTTCTTCTTCTTTGCACGTGTGGGTCGTCACTTCACATCTCTCCCATGCTGTCAGCCTTCCATCCTTTGTGGAGTGTCCTCTGTGTTTCCCCCCGCTCTCTCCCTTTTCTTTTGATCTTTTGGCTTTGTTTTAATTTGTTTTGTTTTGTTTTGTTTTGTTTTCTTTCGCTCTCTCGCTTGCGTGCACACAGACCGGCTACTGTGGTGGCGCGCCGAGGATCGGTCTACTCGGATTGTGGCTCTCAATATCTTTTTTTTATTCCGCAGCTTGACTTCCCGTGTTTTTTCTTGTCTTGTTCTGCGCACGTTTTCTCTTCACCATTGACACAAGGTCACGCTCATGAATGCACGAGGCCACAAACTCCATTGCCCCACGCATGCTCACAAACTTGAAAAAGAAAAAAAAGCCGAAAGAGAGTTAAAATGAAGGTTTTGACCCAGTGTGACTGAAGAGACGTACCGGACAACAACAACGACAAAAACATCATAGACACACATTCAATCACATGTCTAGTCGCGCGACATGCGTGCTCGTGGTTCGTCGAAATGACTCTCGCTTTCCTTGACCACTGGTCATCGAGGCACTTGAGATGTGTTTTTTTTTTCTGTCTTCCTACATCTCTTCTTGACTGTTGCTGCGTAGATCGCACAGCGAACGAAGCAACGAGCCAACGATGCGAACGCTGTTCCTTTCCCCCCTCTTTCACGCCATCGTATGCTATCATATCTACTCCGTCCTCACCACTCATCCACTGACGCATCGTCTTCAATACCTATCTTTTTTTTTTTTAAATTATTTATTCGCCAATTTCTCACGTGTAAAGACACCATCCGACATAGACAGACATACGCAGACGCACTCCACTTGATGTTCCGCTGGACAGCCGGCACACGCGCACGCGCAGAGCGCACGGCACGAGCAGACGAAGTCGTTGCCAAACCCACTCGCACGGCTCTCAGCCCACCAGTGAGTGTGCCACCGCGGCCTCCATCGACCATGCGATCGCTGTCGCCGTCACCGCTGACAGTGCCGGCCGCCACACGACGAGGCCTCACCACAACGAGCGCAACCTCTTCAATGACCAAGGCCGAACAGCTCCTGCATGCCATGCTCCACCCGCCCGCATCGACGCACGTGCGCATCGGCTTTGAGACCGCACCCACAGCAGAGTACACACACCGCAGCGAGCAGTCTCGTAGGGGAGAGAAACACCGACCGAGTTGCCATGACCGCGCTGTCGAGCAGAGGAGAGCACATCGGGCACGGCGCTCTCACAATCGCTTTGTTCATGACAGACGACAGGCCACGTCTTCCGCCCGACGTGGCCGCTCGCCCTTTTCCTCCCCCTCGCGGACGGATGGCTCGACTGACTTCTGCTTCACTCACTCTCAGGAAGAGGCCCGCCATGCACCGATGCCTTTGTCACCGTCCCCACAGGCCGCAGACGCTCAGCAGCCCATTGAACACGCGTACGCGTATCCCGCACCAGCCGCGGGGACTGCGATGGTGAACGCCGACACAGCGTCTTCTGTCGATGTCCGCGCACCGTCGCTTGCGTCCACCAGCGCGCTCTCGTCATCGACGGTGGACTGTCTCTCACTACGCTGTGCCCTTGTCGCCCCCGCACATCATCCGCCTCTCGCTACCACCACCGACACCGCCACCGGGACATTGAACGACACACGACCGGCGGCGTATAGACGCCTCAACCCGCACGGCGTGGACGGAACGCTGAGCGAGACACTCTGGGACGCTGAGCAACGCGTGCCGGCGCATCTTTTACCGCTTGTCAAAACCTCGCGCGCGGCGCAAGCCTGGCCCAGTAGCTCTGCACAGGATGTGCTGTCCGCCTCTGCCGGAGGTGCAGCGCGTGCCGATGAAACACCTACAGCTCAGGGCGTAAACGCCGTCGATGAGCTCTTCTCTGAGATGCCTCCACTGCCCGGTGCCGGCAATACCACCACACCCTTTCCGTGGGAAGTCGTCGACGCCGCAAAGGATGATGGTGGGGCCAACGCTGAGGCGGGCACCATGCCACTCATGCTGCTCAGGTCGCCGGCGCAGAAGACAGTCGCAGACACGCCCTTCACTTCGACGGGTGATGGCGAGGGCCAAGCGGCGGGCGTGGTGGAAGCAGATCCTTGGACAGCGACCTCGACTGAGGGGAAACCTACTCCCCGCGCCTTCACCACAGCTGACATGGGCGATGCGCTGGCCGCACCGCTTGCATACACGGAATCGGAAGCCCGCCATGCCTGGGTGCCCGATGAGGCGGCGCGCGCGACAGATGGGTGTCATGATGGTACGCGACGCTCGACTTTACGGAAGGCTGTTGTTGGGACATGGCCCTCACCTCCACCTCAGGCACCACCATGCTTGTGGTCTCCCGAGGCGAGCGAGGCCGATGCGTTGGTGAGGCATGAAACAGCAGCCCCCGCTCCTCTCTGGCCCGCACAACCCACGCGTCGCTTTTCCGATCCTTACCCCGTTGAGGGTCCAGCTGGATGTCGACACGCGTGCGATGCAGAGCGCTGGCAGGCGAGTGCGCAGGGTACCTGTCCCCCACTAGACCCAACTTTTTCTTGGCCGGCGTGCCTTGATGCTGACCAGGCGTGGTACACCCCGCAGGCGCCATTCGACGCATCTGACTCGCACGGAAGCCGGCACCAATCTCAACATCTAGTGCCGCGTGCAGCGCAATTGTGGATGCCCGCACCTGACAGCTCTGCACGCCCGCATCTCTCTCAGGACGGACCGTCAGCGTACGCCTCCTCCACCGTTGTGCCTCCCTCTGCCTTTGGTTTTCCGACGACTTCGGTTTCCGGTGCTGCCGCTCCCAACGCACGACGCGGCCGCCCGCCGGCGTTCGCTGCCGTCGGTGGCACTGGTGGTGGCCGGCATACGCGCCGCTACCGCGAGTTTCAGGCGATGTGCTACCAGCGCGGGCGCGGCGGTGGCCGAGGAGGACAGAGAGGTTACTGGGCATGATGATGGTGAGTGTGCGAACAACAACAACGAAACATGTGTAAAACACTGACTCATTTTATCTGCTCTTCTGAGTGTCATTTGTCTCTCTTTTTTTTTCTTTTTTTTTTCTTTTAAGACTGCTTCTTGTGCGTTTCATCTCATTTTATCTTGTTCGCGCCGTCTTAGACTGCAGATACACTACAAATCGAACACAATCGAACAAACGGAAAGGGAAGCCGCCACAGTGATACGCACCCGCGCCGAGTAGCAGCGATCGACTTGACACAGTTCATCGACTCGACTGTCCTCTTCTTCTTCATGAGGCGACTGATCTCTCACTGTGTGTGCGTTGAATAGTATGCCCTCTTCTGTGCTCATTTACCTTCCTACTTCTATCCCTCTCTCCATCCTTCTCACTACGTTTTTTTTTGTTTTGTTTTGAATTGTCCTTTTTGGTGCTGCCTCCCTTGTCAATTCAATTGTTGGCCGTAGTTCTGTGAGCTCCTTCAACACCACTGTGTCGAAACAACAATCTCTTATCCCATCTCTGTGTCCCCAACTCACACGCGCGCTACGAATTCTCTCTCGTCATTGAATGAAAGCGGAAACGAGCGCGTGACACACACACACACACACATAAACACGGCACGTCCATCCACACACACGATTTAAAACGTAGCCGCTGCGCCTCCTTTTGTTTCTTTTTTTCCCCTTCGCTCCGCATTCGCTGGCCCAAGCATATCAAACGGTTGGTATTTTGAGAGGTTTCGCCTCAGAAAATCGTGGAATCGACTAGCTTGTCGTCCTCTCACACGGCGTCTGATCTTTCTCCCTTCTTCATTGGTGTTTTTTTTTTTTTTTGAAAGCCGTTCTCGTCGTAGCGAAGAAATTATTAAAAAAAAAAAGAACTAGGCCTCGAACGGTTGTCGCCACCGCCACCACTACTCGCCTAACTTGGCGCGTGAAAAAAAAAAACACTTTCACAAGACTGGTTTCTTCTTTTTACCTTCTTGTTCCCCTGTGGTTCACTACCGCCTACGCAGAATTATCGTCACAAGTAGCTCTTCCAACAAATATTTATTTTTATTTTATTTCTTGAGCCACTTCGCTTCCCCAACCACTTTTTGTTTCTTCTTCTCGTCCTCTTCTTTGTTATCTTCTTCCTTCCCCTCTGTTCTGTGGTCTCTCTTCCGTTCTCAGAGAGTGAGACCTACTTGTTCGCTTTTGCCGTGCCGCTCGGTCCTCTTGGCTGTCCCCGCCCGTCGCGCACCTCTTGAGGACCACAACAGACAGCGCCTGTCATTGACACCACAACACAACGGGAAAAAGAAGGAAAAAAAAAACAAAGACAACCCTCCAGAGGAACTTGCGAGCGAAACAAACTCTAGTGGCCACGAAGAAGAGAGCTGACACAGACGCAGGCCCATGGAGCCCAGTAACAGTGGTAGGACTCTGTCCCCTTTCGGCGCGGATCTGACCTCACCTGACACACCTCTTCAGCGCTCGTTTACTGTTTGCGGCGATACCGATATGCCCGCTTACGTGGATCCGGTCGTCGTCGCCGCGGCCGCCACCATCTCTCCAAGTCGCCGTGCGGCCGCGCAGCACAAGCCTCGTCCGGAGCCCCTAGACTTACCGCCGATCGCAGACAGCTCCGCTTTTGTTGTTCCCGAAGCGGAACAGGTGCAGCAGCGTCAGCAGCACCATCTCCACCCAGTCGAAAACAGCGCGTCTCGCGCATCACCGATGGCACCAGCCACGGATGCGGCGGCACAGCCACCCGACACGGCGCCGCAACCGACGAGCACCAGCAGCAACGGCGCAGGCCGCCAGTTCCACAGCGCACACAAGAAGGCGCCGAAGTCTTGCGTCGACATGTGGTTCGAATACATGATCGCTCTCAGTGAGGTTGTCTTCGTGTCTAAGCTCAGCTTGTATGAGGAATCGTGCGCGCTACTGCTGGCACACGCAGCCCCACGCAAAGGTAAGAGCAGCAGAGCGAGTCTGTGCCGCTCAGAAAAAATAGCCCTCGATATTCTCGAGCGGATGCAACTCCGCCGACCTGTCAAGATGAGAAAACAAACAGGCCTGCTGGATGCGATCGAGGAGGAGAAGGAGTACGTGTACGAGGGTCTTGAGGAGGGGTACAAGGTCGTCGATGTGGATGTGGATGCTGTGCGGCACTACGGCCACCGCAACGGCTGGCTCCCACCCTCGCACCCAGAGAGCCACCACGACACACCCCTTGCGCAACCTCGACATGCGCTCTGCAGCGTGGTGAACGCTGCCGACGTGGAAACCGACGCCGCCGTCACGCCCAGTGCCTTGAGCACCACACAAGACCCCCCATCGGCTCTCCACCGAGCGCTGGCGGATGTCCACGGTGCGGAGGTGTCTCCCAAAGGTGCCACCGTCGCATCATCATCCCCGCCGGTCTCCCCACCCTTTGCATCCTCTTCTTTGTCGCCCTTGAGCGGCGCGGAGGACAAGGCAGCCGAGGAGGGAGCGACACAGGAGATTATTGAACAGACGCTGCTCTACGGTGAGCTGACGTCACTGGGCGTGCGGCAAGTCGCCCGTGTGTTTCACGAAGCCGTTCTTCACGACAGCGCGGAAGATTTATACTCCCAGGACTATGGGACGGTCGTCGTCGGTGTCGATATTGGCTGCGGAACGGGTAAGATGCTATTTGAGTGGTCGCGGCTCGCGACCGCGCAGGTACAGATCGACAACGCGGAGAAGACACCGATGGATGCCAGCGTGGTGAGCAACTTCCCCATCGCGGCGAGCGGCACGTCGGAGGTTCCGACGGCGCTGCAGTACGCACGCCATGGTGGTAGCTGGCGTGGACTCACCGCGTGCCAACCATGTGGTGGCAGCCCTGCCGCCCCGCTCAACACGCGCCGGCAACAGCACTACATTTCTCGCATGCCTGCCGACTTGGCCCCGCCGCAGGACTGGTCCTTCTCCTCGCTCGGCGCCGCCACTGCACCAGCGCCGCAGGCACAGGCACAGGTGCGCTCTAACCTTCGCGGCTTCCTCGGTGTGGGCATCGAGGTTGCACCGTCGCGCATGTTCGTCGCCCGTAAGGCCATGTCACCGAATTACCTCGACCTGATCCTCAGCAACCCCAAGCGCGGGAGCCACGATGACAGCTCACCCAAGAAGGCGTCCGGCCGGTCAAATCCCGCGTTTGCTGGCCCACGCGAGGCGTTCGCCGTCGGTGACCTGAACAGCGCCGAGGAGGCGAAGAAGCTTGTGCGTCATCATGTGTCCGTGGCGACCGCGCGCTCGTTACTGCCCAGGTACGATCCCGCCCCTGCCAGCGCCGTCGCCGCACCATGCCCAGATCCCGCGAAACGACGACCGGCTGCGTGTGTGCTGTTGCACGAGGGTGACGTGTTGTCCCCGGGCCTGCTGCACAATCAGACACTCTTTCGTTTCCCGCCGCCGAACGTTCTGTACCATTCGAACCTGTCGTCGGCGCGCGCACCTGCGAGTGCCCTCGCGGTACCGCACGACTCCGGTAGTTTTGGCGCCGCGCTTAGTCTTGGCGGTATGGCGGCTGGGATACCCAGTGCGATGCGCGCCACGCACGCCCCTGCACGTGAGAACTACTACCGTCTCTGCCGCGTGCAGCGCGGTCCGACGCCGAGCGGCCATGAGGTGCCTCATCTGAACATCTTCTGCTGTGGTATTGGCTTCGACGAGCCGTTCGTCCGCGCGCTCTGTACCGCCATCGAAGGCCTGCTGCAGCCGCTTCCGCCCGATGAACCCCATACCGCGACGACGGCGGCGGAGGTCATGCCCCTCGGTGTGGGGCTCGCCGGTGCGTTGGAGGGCCCCAGGTCACTGAACCACACTATGGCACCGCCTCCCGCCGCCTCGTCGGTGACGGCAACAAATCACGCGAACGTGTTCTTCCCGAAACTGCTCAGACCGAGCGCGTTAGAGCACTGGAAGAGCATCACCTGTGTTCTTCTGCTGCGTGACTTCGACGTGGAGGAGACCCTCAAGCAGCCAGACTTCCCTCTCTTTTGCTGCTGTCGTCGCTGGCACGTGTCCACCCGTCACGCCGGCGCGACGGAGTCGACGACCTCAGGAGAGCGCTCGGCCGCCTCAACGCCCATGCCACAGTTCGCGCTTCCCGGAGTCAGTGAGGGCGGTCTTGTTGGCATGCCGGAGGCGCTTTGCGAGTATGAGGATCGCTCCATGAACGTACCCAGCTGGTGCACAACGCGGGCGTCATTGCGGGACAGCAGTATCCGGCTCACGTACCTGGAGACGACATGGATGACGAAGGCGCCGGCGTGGGTGTTGAATTTCCGCTTCTAAGTCGCGGTCAGCATGGCTCCATGGTGGTCTTGGCGCACGTGGGCGCGTTCACCTCGGTGAGACTCGACCGCGAAAGAAAAGCACCCACGCACACAAAGAGGGGGGAGAGAGAGGTAAATAGAGTGCGCACTCGACGACGAATGAAATACAACAAGCTCGCGCGCGCCACACACATACTCGCACACTCGCACATACTCGCACACTCGCACATACTCGCATACTCGCACATACTCGCATACTCGCACTGACACAATCCAGTGTGGTACTTGGTCTTGCCCCGCTTCTTTTTTTTTTCTCTCACTCGTAGAACCCACCAGTTGCAGACTATTGTCCCTTGCATTTTGTTTTCTCTCGCTCGCTTTTACGAGGCTCTCTCTCTCTCTTTCTCTATTGAGTAGTGCGTTGTGTGTCTTCCGTCGGAGTCGTACCGGACGTTGGCTCTTTGTGTCAGCAGCTCGTGAGTGTCATGACTGTCATTCTATTTGTATTGCGTTGATATGCCCCGTTTTTTGTTTTGTTTTTATTTCTCCTTTTGCCTTTTGACGTTGGACGCGCTGTTCCTTGGGCTTTCCTTCTTCGCCCCTTTTTTTTCCGTCACCTCTCTCTGCGCGCGACCTCACCCATGAGCCGTTAAAACATACAAGCCGGTCCCATACACTTGCACGCACCGACAATTCAGCAGCGCTGTACCTCATCTGCGTTGTGAGCCGACGTCCTCGTACTTCGTTGTTAGGACAACAAGATACACGTTTCTTTTCTTAGTGCAAGCGATTCACGTCGTCGTCACTACCTCGTTTCTTCTTCTTGATGTTTTTGAGCTTTTTCCCTGTTCTTGTGCGTCCCAACGACGTTGTTGGAAGTTGATCTGTTTCGTTTTGTTCATTGCTTATTTTTGCCCTGCCAGCACGAAGAGCTTCACACCTCCCTTTGTTTGTTTTTCCCGCTCCTTCTCTCTTTCTCTTTTTAATTCAACCTCTCACGTTAATTTGAGTGCGCCAAGGTGTGAACTAGTCCCCCGGGACGACCTTTCCGCTCATCGTTTTTTTTTGTTTTTCTGTCTTGTCCTTCCGCCGTGCAAGAGACTATCACTCACAACAAGAGAAAAGGAACATACACACTCAACGACAACGGAGTGCGCACGGGTAGGCAAAGTCTACCCGCGAAGCGAACAAGAGGCGTGCTGCTGTGGTACAAGCAAAGAGTGTGAAGAACAAGAGAGGACCACACACACGCACACAAAAACTGTTGTCGCCTGTTGCATTCGCTCATCATCAACACCAACGGGAGGTACGGAAAACAAAAAAAGAAAATGATGAACAAGAACACAGCTGCATCGAAGCTGTTCGAAACCCCCAAATGCTTTTTCTTTAATTTGTTGGTTCAAGGTTATTCTCGTTTGCCTTTTGTCGCACTTCTGTTCGAGAACAAGTTTTGTTTTCACTCTTTGTTTGTTTTATTTCTCCAAACACACACGAATACACACAAACACACACACGACGTTTTTTTTTTTCTCTTTGCTTGGTTCTACCACATTTTTCAAACTAGTGTCTCCGCAACGATGCGCGACAGCACACGACTGACTGAACATTGGAACAACGAGAACGAGCACAATGCTAAAAACAGCAAACAAATTTCAAAAACGGAACAACGACGCGTGTCTTGACATGAACACAATACAAGTAAAGGCTTTTATCCATCGCTCAAGCCGTATGGATTGTATTGAGATGGGAACGCAGCGATTCGGAAGGAGGCGTGCTCACACGGGCGATTACGAATAGAATGACTCATAAACGACCCGATGCGCGAAAGCAAGGACCCCCCCCAAAAAAAAAATAAAAAAATATCGGCACGCGTCGCATTCTATCGCCTCTTTTTCCATCCACATGGTTTCACCTCACCCAACACGATCACACACACACACACATCAAAATAATCAAAATAATCGACATAATCGACATAATCGACATACTCGACATAATCGACATAATCGACATAATTGACATAATCGACATAATCGACATAATCGACATAATCGACATAATCGAAATCATATCGCCACCTCACACGAACTTTCTCTTGGTGCGATCAACTTTTTCACCTCCCCTCATTGTCCCGAACGGATTGTCGATACGGACTTGAACGTGCACAACAGCGAACAAAAACAACTGAACATTTCTCCATAAAAAGCAAAAGCAAGCAACACACACACACACAAAGAAACACAACAAAATATCGTTGTTTCCAACTTCTTCTCTGTTTTTTTTTTTCCGTACCTCATATCGCCATGCCAAAAGTATTGAAAGAGGGCTCGCAGTCAAGCGAGGGCCGTGGTGCGAGTAGTGCAGGGCGCGCTGTGGTAGTGGCCGCCGTTGCTGCGGCCGCCGGCTCCGTCACAGTCTACCTTTATCTGCGCGCGCGCTCTGCCAATCCCAACGCCGGCTGTGTGCGTGGTGGCTGCCTTACTTTTCCTGTGGAGTCCAATCCGCGCCTGGCCACACAGCTCGCACTGGACCACGTGCGGGCACGCTACGAGAAATCGTTGGCCTCCGCGTCGTCTTCGCCGTCCTCTTCGCCGTCAAACAGCACTGAGGTAGTAGGCGTGTCTCTTGGCGCACTCGTGCATTTCCTTCGAGGCGATCCGTCTCTCGTGTTCGAGGGCAAGAAGGTCAGCAACGCGCACTGCCATCGCCTACCGCTGACGTATATTCAGTACATTGAGGACAACTTCCTGCCCAACACGAAAAAATCAGTCGATAGCCCATCCAAGTCGTCGACCTCCTCTTCTGCCGCGCTCACTCTCGCCGTTGAGCGCGGTATGTTCCAAGAGCTCGTCGAGCTCGACTTTGGCCTCCGCTGCCTCGAGAAGTATCGCGCTACGCCCTTCAACAACAACGACCGCACACACGTCAATCTGCTGCAGCAGCTGTGGGTCGCCGCGGGGAATTCCGCCAGCACCTTTCAGCGCATCTCCACGCAGTGGGCCAATTTCGGTTTTCAGGGTGAGGACCCTGCGACCGATCTTCGCGGTGCCGGCATCCTCGGCCTTCGTCAGCTCGTGCACTTCGCACAGACGTACCCCGAGGCTCTACAAGACATGATGACGTACAACAAGCGCACACTGGCCGCGAAGCGCGACTGCTGGTACCTGCTTGCGGTGGTGAGCCTTCAAATGACCGCGCAGCTATTGCTTCAGAAGGAACAACCGCTTTTCTTGTCACACCTGGAGCTCATCTACGACTCGCTCACCCCCATCGCGGCCAACAGCGGCAATCTACTGCGCGGGTCGACGGCCGCGTCCGGTGCGGTGACGGCACCAGGTGCGGTAGGCGCTGGTGGTGCCGGTGTTGTGACGCGTCGTGCAGCCGCACAGAAACTGGGCTTGTCGAGTCTCGCCGACCCGCGTCTGTGGCAGAGCGTCACGCAGACGGGTGCGACCGCGCCAGGCGCGAAGCCAGCGCCGGGCGTGTACTGTGGCGATGCCGAGGCCGGAATGAATGCGCTGCATCATCAGCTTCTCTTGCACTTCAAGGCGTGCTGGGAACGAGATGAGCCCCATGTGATGGATTACAACACGTACACCCCACAAAACGTTTACGCGACGTTCTTCTCCGCGTCGTGGAGGCCAGCGGATTCGACACAAAAACAGCCGTCGCAACGGGGCACTTCATCGTAAAGAGGGCACCCCGCGCCACTTGGCGGTGCGGCCCCCTTTCACTCTCTTCCTCTTGCGTTTTTGTTGAATCGCGTTCGTCTGTTTTTTTTTTTCGTTGGGATCCATCGGGCTGCCAGGTTGTGCGTGTGACGACTTCTTTAGGTCGCTCCCGTCCCTCGCACCTCCTTGTTTGAGTGTGGTTCTGCTCTCCTCTGTGATTACTCGGGTCCTCTTTATTCGTTTTTGTCTTGTGAGTGTTATCGGTTTCTATCCCGTCCGGACGTACAAGTGATGAAGTACGCCCGTCACACATTTCTGGTAAGGACAACACACAGCCAGGCAATCACGCGCGTTGAAAAAGGTAGATCAGGGAACGCTCGCGACTCCTCCACAGACTCATGCCGCTCTTGACTGTCGCTACGCACACGGCAATGAGTAGGCGTAACAACAGCGACTATCTAAGATTAAAAAAAAAAAAGAGAAAAATGTCGGATGTAACAGTGATGACAAAAGCCCCACACCGCTTCTTCATAGCGTCACTACTTGATTACACCACACCCACGCGTATCGACTAGCCGTCCTTCTCCCTCCTCTGCGTGCCCTCCAACTTGAAACAAAAATAGCACATCGCCGAAAGGTAACGCAGGACAGCAGCGACGACGCGATTAGTAAAATAGTGGACGTGTGTTGTATACATCCATACACGTGCACATACGAGTCAAAGGAAGTCGTTCTTGTCAAATAATCTAATTCCTTCTTGACTTTCGAATTTCTCTCGCTTTTTGCTTTTTGTTCCTTTTTGTTCCTTTTTCTGTTTTTGTTCCGTCCTCTCGGTATTTTTCGGGTTTGCGATTTATCCTGCGTGATATCCTTCAGGACCCGCTCTCATGTCGAGACTGGATGCGAATGCGAGGGAGTGGCGTCCTTCAGCCCCGCACATGGGACCACTCGAACTCCCCAGCAGCTCCGCCGCTCATGATGCGGACAGTGACACGTACCCCACCGAGTACCCGACCGAGGCCCCACGCACTGTGAAGCCCGCGTACAACGCATTGGCGCCCGAGTTCGTGCCAAGTTACGCACGCGCTGGGGCGATGAGTCCCGCCGACACGGGCACGTCGACACCCACACATGCTCACGCCGGGGCCGGACTCCCGAGCTACGCCACCTTGGCGGCTGGCGCGGATGGGAGCACAGGAATTGATTGGGCTGCCGAGTTCGCGGCTGTCATGGCACTTACAGGCCAACTAATCTACAACCAGCGGTTCGGTGAACCGGAGGCAGCGGCATCAGCGGCGGCGGCTGGCGAGAGCGGCCCGGCCGAAGCCGCGTCCACGAACACACCCGAGGCGTCGGCTAACGAAGAGAACACGGAGGCTCAGGCAGAGCAACCCGTCAAGCCCAGCTACGCTGCGGTAGTCAGCGGTAGCTCACCGGCACGTGCAACACCTCCACCGGCGGCGTCAAAAGCTGCTGCGCCGGCCACGACGAGTGATTCCAAGAAGAGTGGTGCGACCTCGTGTTCACCGGCCACTGCCACGCCCGCGGTGGCGAGCAGCGCCGCGTCGCTCGTCAGGAGTGTGGCTCCACCGTCCATGGAGGGAGGTGTGGATGGCAGCGTGAGTGAAGCGGGGCGTCCGCGGCACTGGAAGAAGCAGACGAAAGCGCAACAGCGTCGAGAGATGGAGCAGAAGAACGCGTTCGAGTCGTTCGCCAACGCGCTCCTGCACAGCGTCTCGCCGTTCATGGCACCGCTGCGTGCGCGTTGTCACACCTCTCTACCTCACCTCAAGCTCGATCAGCGCTTCGGCAAGAGCGGCATGCCTCAGACAGCCATCGCGCAGTTTGTTGTCGCACCGCTGATCACCAATTATCGTCCTCGTCACTTCCACGACGTCACGCCCGGCGACTTGATGGAGTTTCACTACGACCTTTCGCAAGTGCTGCGTGTCGTCACCTCGTCCAAATCGCTGCATATTGGCTACGGACCCGTGTGGAAGAGGTTCGCGATTCCCTACCTCTACTTGGCCTGCGGGCAGTACCGGAAGGAGGTGTTGTCGCTCTGCCCCGACGAGGTGCCCAACTCGCGCGCGGAGGCTATTTATGAAGACGATATTGTGAAGGACATCACCGAGGTTGTGCTCTCTGTCGAGGAGCTCAAACCTCTCCAGTCCATGTCTATTCGTCAGGCCATGAAGCTGCGAGTGAACTTGGCCCCACTCTACGATGCGTTCGAGGCTGTGTTTCAACCACTTGAGAACTACATGATTGAGATCACGGACTTCGACAAGGTACCGTCGACCTTTCTGCTCAAGACCTCTAAACTGGAGGTGGAGCAGAGGCCGCAGCCCATTGTGCTGTACGGCGACGAGACACTGTGGTATGAACTCCCTGCTGTCTCGCGCGTTTTGCAGCTCGGCGGCGCCGACTCCGATACCGGCGTGACTTCCTCAGCGGTCAACGGCGTTGGCTCGGCTGTGAGTGGTGCGGCGACGGCGGCAGCACCCATCGCACAGTCGCGCGGCGTGGCGCTGGCGGACGCGCCGGCCACTTCAACACCAGCGGCTAGCGCGGCCGCCCCGGCGCCGCGTGCCGAAGCCTCTGTGGGGGCGCCTGGCGCAGCGTCCGGTCACGGTGCGAACAGCGTGAACTGGGTGCTCGTGGCTCCGGTTGCCTTGAGCGCGTTCGCGGTGGCAGCGACGGCGACTATCCTCGTGCTCAAGAAAAAATAGTAGCGATGCTCTTCTGCTGCTCGTTTGTGGTCCTCTTTTTCCTTTTTCCTTTTCTTTTTCTTTGGCTGGTGCGCCGTGTTTCGCCTTGTGTTCGCCGCTCGGCTACCCTACGCACGCGCCTCCGTTGTGACGCGCACTCTTGAGTTGTCCTTGTCCTCGTTCGGCCAACGACACGTTTCTCTTCTTTGTTCTTTTTGTGTTTCTCTCTTTTGTTCCCCCTTCCATACCATTGTGTGAAATCCCAATGTGATGATGCTGTGGGTGAGTGCGCGCGCCCTTGCGTGACCTTTTGTTCCCCTCCATCTCCGATCTATTAGAACAACATCTCATGCTCTCTTTTCGGTGGTAGCGCGCACGACTGCCTTCACAGATTTTGTACGCGGAAAAGGAACGCCTGTCGTGCGCCCTTCCCTTTTCTCCCTTTCGTGAAACTCTATGCGTTCTCAAACAACCGACTACGCAGGCCAGTAAATGACATCAAAAGAAAACAACCGCAACAACCACCATTGCCGGCATTCGACTGAAATGGTACATTGTTTACGTTTTAAGGACGTCGCACAGAGCACCACCGTCCCTGTTTGTGTGCTGTGCGCGTACACACACACACACACACAAGAAAAGCGCATTGGACTACACACAAAAAAACAAAACAAAACGAAGGCTGATGCTCAATGATGAGATATTTGGCACGTCGTTTTTGTTTCTCTCTTTTCGAGCGCTTTTTTGACGTGTTCGAGAAGCACGGCACTGCAGCACGCTCGTGCTGCGGAACATGTCCCCTCCCTCTCTCCCTCTGCCTCTCTTCCTCCATCAACACATGCCTACATGTCTTGCGCCTCATTTCACGCGTATTTTTTCTTTTTCTTCGTCGCACTCCTTGGCGACGTGCACCACTTATTCTGTTCGCACAACGATGCACTACTGCTACGGCTCGGCGAAAACATCAACAACATCCACAACCTCCACCGCCAGCCCAATACGAAAGAGGCAGACAGGGACAAATAACCTCGCACACGCACACGCTCACAGGGTCGCGCGCGCGCACACACACACACACACACAAAGATATTCTCTCTAGACGGAGGCGGTGCTATTGATCTGCGCGTACCTGTTCTTTGTGCCCTTTCTTCTTTTTTTTTTGTGTAATACGTTGTTGTCTGTACTATTGCACCGTCTTACCGGCACGGCGTCCCATTTCGGTTTTTTCTTATAGCGTTGTATGTGGTGTGCACACGACACAGTAATAATACGGCCTTCGAATCTCCATTACCGTTGCCAGTGCCTGTCTGGCGCCACGACCAATGAGTTGTTTTTCTGAAGAGTTGGCCGCACCGGCACAGCTCCCACTTCAACGCAAACCGAGTGTGTGCTCGTCGTCCGCAGCGTCATCACGGTCGACCTCGGCCTCTTCGTCCCCTTCAATATTCTCCGCACCGCCCGCATCAGCCAAGCCCGTGCACACAGATGAGGATGGCTTCGACGCACAGGCGTCTGCCCCGCAAGACGCGTTCCACCGCGCGATGCAGAGCCCTACCGCCGTGCGGAGTCACAGTGGGGAAGAGTCCGCACCAGAGGCAGAGGCTGTACGCTTCGCAACCAAAAAATCGGACTTGGGCCTCAACGAGACGACGGGGAGCAGCTGCCCTAGCCCCCTCGATCAAGGGAGCCAGGCGAGCAGCCGCTCCCATACCCCACGCGAACGCCCACAAGACGGGGTCGCGCAGGTAGGTAGTGTGGACAGCCGCACAGACGCTGAGCGTGCGGAGGGACGTGTGCATGACACGGAGGCGGCGGATGCGGTAAACCTCGGTTGGCCGCCGCTTCCGCAGCAGGACGCGCCGTGGCGGCTTGCTTTTGGTGCCCCTGTATCCTCGCCGACTGCGGGAAAACACGGAGCGTCCTCGACGACCGCTGACGGCGCGACCAGCTACATCAAGGCACTGGACGGTGTCCAGCGTCATGAAGTCGCATCATTGGCTTCCTCCGGCAAAGCCACGGACGACGCACGCCACGACGACACGTTTCAAAGAGGCCGTGGCGGCGTCAACAGGGAAGCAAGAGGTGATCACAGCAGCGTCGCGGCACCTACTTCTTTTCCCGTGAAGAACGGAGGGCAGCCCAAAACCATTCGAAAAGAAGAGGAGGATGACGAACAGGAGCCGTGGCCGATCCGCGCCGCGCCACAACCGACCTCCTTTGTGGAGGCCTCATCGTCAATGAGTGGGACGCCAGCGCGTCCTTGGGAACGCTATTTAGCGGCCCATCGCCGCTCTCGTGCGAGCGGTGACCGTGTACAACAGGATGGGATGACGGTGCACAAAGCGATCCTCGGCGACGAGCGTGGTCGCGACGCCACCCCTTGGCGGACGCCGCCATCACCTCCACCGTTCAACAGCTCGCGTGACGGAGACGCGGCTAGTGTCAGCAACGATGGCAGCGGATTCGACGTTGTGGTCGTCCGCGCGGGTACGCAGACACGACGGCCTTCTCACCCCGCACCGCTCGCCTCCTCGTACACGCGAGGTGAGCGGACGGACATCAGCGCACGCACGCTGTTTGATGGCAGGTACGACGTGACGGATGGTGCAGATCCATACGCGCGACCATCTCGTGCGCTGTTACAGCAAGACTCTACCGACCCCTCCACCACCACCGCACCCCCCAGCGCATTGACCGGCGCGCGCTATTACAGCCTGGAGGCTCCCGCAGCCGCACAGTGGCATCCACTTGAGCGTAGTGCCCTTAGCGACCGCACGACGACGGGGCCCAGCCGCTTCGCCCCTTTGTTGCGCTACAAGGGTGATGGCCCATCGTCCAGTGCGATGCGTGGACAGAGCTCCACACCTCAGGTCTCGCCTTCCACGACGAGGATGTCCACAAGGCAGTCGCCCCTCGCCAGTCGTGCGGGTCAACACGAGGGAGACGCAGACGGAGCGGTTCACAGCTACCTCTCCACGCGCAGTCCCCTGCGGCTATGGGAGGCCAAGCCAGCTGAAGCGACGGTGATCAGGACACCTGTCGAGGGCACACACGTGGCGGCGCGGCTTGGTAAGCCTCCCACCATCGCCGTTGACAACACACCGCTCGCTTCTCAACGCGCGTCGGCATCTGATCGCCACGCGCGTGTGGCCCTCCCTCTACCGACGCCACTTCAACTCTCACGGCTGAAAACGCTGCGTGAGTCACCGGCACGCCTTGCCTTCCGCGGACCATTGCCGATGACGCACACCTCGGCTGCTGAAGCGCACAAGAGCAGCAATGACAGTGACGACGAACCACTTCCGCGCGAGAACCAACCAGTGCAGACGGCGTCGACACCGCAGAGAAAGAGGAGTACGTACATTGTACTGCCTCCTCCTATGCTGGCCGCACACGCTGATACGATGGACGACACTCATGTCGATGGTGACCGCGGTGATACGAAGCATGAGGAGGGAGGCGCGCACGTGCGAGCAGACTGGCTTCTCTTGCAACGTCACCTTCGTCATCGCACGCACACGAGCCACATCCAGACACTGGACTTGTCGCGCGTCTGTTCTCTCTCGCGTGATCAGTGGTGTTGGCTCTCAGAGGACGTACTGCCACAGCTGCGCGCTCTCGAGGTGCTCCTTCTACGAGATATGCGTTTGACAGACGCGCACCTCACTGTACTTGTACATGGCTGTCAGATGGACACGCCGCACACGGAGGGAACGGTGCTGCCGTCTTCCGCACGCCCAGCAGCCCTCCGTGGTGCGGAGGAAGCACCTCTACCGGCTGCCTTTTATTATCGTCGCCGGACGTCCACCGCGACGGGCACAACAATGGGTGTCGAGCCACCGTCTTCAGCTGCGTGCGCACCGCGACAGCCATCCGCATTTGATGCTCCACTGACCTCCTCCTTTTCCTCCTCCGTGAAACCCTCTGTGACGCGTGTGACGAGCACCTCACCGGATTCCGCGGCCCAGAGCAGCGCGGAGGCACCGACCGGGCGCGCCTCGACGCGCGGCTGCCTACCGCACCTGCGCGTACTCGATGTCAGTGGGAACGCGCTCACACATCAGAGCGCGACGACACTCGGACGCGTGGTGCTGTGGGCGGCGGACACGCTCGACGAGCTGCGTCTCGCACGTAACCCACTTGGCGATGACGGCTTCCACACGCTCGCTATTTACCTTGCGGCGTGTACCACAGAGTCCCTGTCAGCCCACGACGGCGGTGATCGCGCTCGAGCATCACGCGGTCAATGGGAGAAAGCGGATAAGCGCGTGGCGCGTGTCGCCCGGACGTGGACAGCGCGACTGTCACGCGCGTTGCGAGAGCAGTACGTCTCTTTGCAATCCGCACACGAGGCGGGCTCACTGTCCGAGGAGGCGTTTCGCGCTTCCGTTGCCGCGCTGCACATGGGCCCGTCGCTTCTCGATGTACGCGCCTGCGGGGCCACCGTGCGTGGCGTCTCCACGCTGCTCGCGGGAGCCAGCGCCGCGCACAGGCTCGCGACCATCGCGCTCTCGTTTAACGCGCCCCTTACGGCGGACGCGACGTTCAGTGCGGTCATCCGTGCGGCTCACTTGGAACAGCAACGAGAGGCACGTGCCGTGACCGACCGCGAGGAGGCGGAGAAGGACCGCGCCGACGGCGAGACGCGCTCTGCCATCGACGGACACGCGCCACGTCCGGAAATGGTGCTTTGGCGACACAACACGGCCTCTTCCTCGCTACTTCCGGCCCGGGAAGGAGGCCTGCCCGTGCCGGCCGCCGACGAATCCTTCTTATACCCGTCACCGATCGTCACGTCAGGGGTTCTGCTGACCTACACACCTTTTTCGAACTTCGATGAGCTGCGGGCGCCGAGCGCGCTGCGCCGCATCGGCCTGCGCGGGTTGCCGCTCAGTCAGATGTGCACACCGGTCGGCGTCCGCGAGCTGCTGCTCAACGTGTTCGTCTCTTGCGATGCCCTTGACGTGCTGGACATGAGCGACACGTTTGAGATTCGCCTCGTCGCGGAGGATGTGCGTGCGGCACTGTCTCAGTCGACCGCGCGTCGTCAAACGTGGGACGATGCCTTGATGGGCTCGGCGCAGTTGATGGGCTGGCAGCGGTTTCTGGAGGCCGAGGGGGAAGTCGAGTTCACGATGTCTTCGGTCACCGTCGCTGGGCAAACCTGCGTTGGCGATGTGGCGATGGAGCTGTTCGCCCACGCCGCGTTCAACGCCCAGGCGCGCGCGGCGCCGCTGCCCGCTGCCTTCCGCACAGTTTGCGAGCTCCACCTCGCCGCGAGCGGGATCACCGATGAAGCCATCCGCGGCCTCTGCGTCGCTGTCAAGAACGCCGCTCAGTCCGGTATGCTGGCCTCGTTGAGGGTCTTGGACGTCTCGCGGAATATGCTCACCGTTGTCGGCTGCGATGCCCTGCTGCAGGCCGTGGTGCGCGATTGGCCCGCCCTGGAGTCCCCTCTGGAGGCGGTGGCGCTCGAGCAGAACGACGGCCTCCCGGCGGGTGACCAACGGGTGTGGCAGCGGCTTCATCACACTGCGATCGCGTGCCTGGCGCGGCGCCTGCGTGAGTCGCTGACTGTGCTCAACGACCCCTCGACGAAACGCCGTCAGGACACACCGGCTGAGGCGGGGGCCTCATCTGCGTCAGCCTCAGGCGTGCAGCCACACACGTGTGATGAGCCGCCGACTGTGAGGCCACTGCGCATCCAGTTCGGCCCTGTTGCCGGTCCGCTGTACGAGTGCATCTGCGACACCCAAGGACGCGCGCTAACCACCTTTCCGGATGCGACAGACACGACCGTGAGCGTACGTGAAGGTGAGGCACACGTCGGCGACGTGCCAACGAGAGGTGTGCCCGATGTGAGCTCCATTCACGCCTCGGGCATCGTGGATACTGTCGAGCCTCCACTACCGTCACCACTGGCGCGTAACACGCGTGCCAAGGGCCGCCAGCTGTACGGCGCGCGTCAAGCGCTTTCTTGTACACGGCAGCGTCGTTGGGCGTCGTCGGCAACGGCCGAGAACGAAGGCGAGGAGGACGCTGCGATTGACAGCGAAGGAGTCGGCCAGCAGACGCCTTTCAATGACTCCGCGTACGCTGTGCTTGGTCCTCTCCTCGCCGAGCTCAGTCCCGCCGACGCGACAAGCGCGAACTCACAGGCGGACAAGAAGAGGCATCCTATTAGGCCGCACAGCAATGAGGACTGTCCCGCCGGTGGCGCGTCCCCGCGTCCAAGAACGCATCCTCGCCTTATCGCACAGATTCAGCAGCGCACGCCTGCGGAGCGTGCCGATGCTGCGGCGCACGCCTCGTCTCACGCCGTCAACGACGAGGAAGATTCGCCCCTCGCGTCCCTACCAGTGAAGCCTGATGACGAGTGGTGGTTGTCGACACCGCGCGGGGGTGGGCGGCTCGTCTCTCCTTCGCCGGACAGTGACGCTGATGCGCAAGAGGCGCCCCGCACCCCGACCGCGCGACGCTCCGCAGGGCGCTCGACAGAGGAGACTCCCTTGATAGCGGCCGCGCCTGACAGACTCTCCCCGCCCCCGCGCTTTACTGCCGCACGCCACTCGCACACCGACAACCACGGGGCACAAACGTCATCACGCAGTCCAATGCGCTCCTCACCGCCGTCGAAAGGGTGGCTCGAGGCCGTGGCCACGGCGCGCGACCCGTCAGCTGTGACGCCACCTCGCCAGTCACGCGACAAGACGCACACCGAAGACACCGACGCGCACACACCAGCCAACAGCACGCGAAGTCGTGTCAACAAGAATACTGCCGACGAGGCTCCCGAGGCCCAGGCAGAAGCGCCTTCGCCGCGCGCGACGTCCGTCAACGCAGGACTTGCTCACGCCGTCCCTTTGTCCGCGCTCCTCCAGCACAATCAAGAGGAGCCGGCCGCTGCTTTGGCAACACTGCACGATGTCACGCAGCGTCCTGCAAGCGGCAGCCTTCACGAGGCGAATAGCGCGCGGAAACGACCGTCTCTGCTCGCGTCTCCACCAAGCGAGCCGGCGCTGGAGGTCCATGGAACGGATGCCGTGATGAGCGCCGATGGGCCGTCCACCACGATGGACGAGAAGACGGCCGTGTCCACCGGTCAAGCTGCACCAGCCGCCGTGTTAGATGCCGCGGCTCGACAAGCCTCAGACAACCCCGCTGCCATAAACTTGAAGTTATCCTCTTCGCTTAGAACGGTGGACAGTGCAGCGAGGAGTGGGAGCCGACACCGACCACCGCGCGCGGTACGCTCCTTCACGCTGACCTACGTCCACCCGGAAGGCCACTTGTTCTGCCGTGCGCTTCATGTGCTTCAGAAGACACCCGAGGAAGACCCGATCGGTGCAGAGGCTCGAGCCGCGATGGAGGCGGATCTCTTGTGTGCTCTGCAACCGGCAACAGACAACAGCCCATCACGTCTTGTCGAGGTGCAGACGACGCAGAGCGGCGGAGTCTTGCCGGGCCCTGACACGACACGCACGCAGCCGTCCTCATCGCTGCACCGTCAGCACTCCATTTTGTCTGATGTGCGCACACAGGCGAGCACAGCCCACTCCACCCCCGACACCGGGGAGCTCGCGACCTCCCTGCCCGAGTCATTGGCTGTTGTGGCGAGCGTGCGATGCGTGTCTTTGTGCGACTCTACCCGCGTCGTCGGCGCCATTCGCTTCCAGGTGACGTCCAACGAGAAACGCACCGTTGTCGCACAGCGCCTACAGGCGTGTTTGAACGGCACGCTGGACGAGCAGCAGCGACGCTTTCCGCATCTCCTCGCGTGCCTCAACCGCTGGACGGTTCAATGCGCACAGCAGCCGCCGGAGCAGCGCACCGCTGCCGCTTCCGCACAGTCAGGGCCACAGAGGCGTGCCACACTGGAGGAACGGATGCGGCTGTGCAGCTGGGATAGCGCCGTCCGACTCGAGGCCCTGGCACAGCGCTCTCTCTACGCCAAGGCGGTGTTGGAAGAGCAGTACCAGTCGCGTGCGATCGCCGCCGTGCATACGCATCACCCCGCGGAAGAGATGAACGCACTTCTCGCCACTTTTGGCGATGCGAGGGCAGCGGGGGTTGACGATGCCCCCTCCTCCGCGGCGGGCCCGTCGGCGTCCGAGACCTACAACTCAGCCCCCACGCGCTCCAGTGAGGAAGACACAGAGGCCAGGCGTGATGGGGATGACAACGCCGAGTGCGTCAGCACCGTGGAGGCGGACGCTCAACCACAGGAACAGGGCGAGTCAGTGCTCAGCGTGACACCAACGGAGGAGACGTCAGCGAAGCGGCCTCTGCGCACGTCAGCGAAAGCTTCTGCCCTTGTGGTCTCCGCAGACCTGCCGCCTGCCGCCGCCAAGTTAGCTGGAATGGATGACGCTAGCGGTGTCCCTGCCCCTGATGGAGAGGGCGAGATCTTCACCGTGGTGGGCCCGCTGCAGCTCGGCTCCGCGAGTGATGAGATGGCCACATTACGCAACCCGCCGTTCACAGCCATGTCTGCCGACTCACCTTTGGAATCCGCCGTGCGTGAAGGAAGACCCGCAGTGAATGTAAGAAAAGAGAGCGGGCATGACAGTGAAGAGGGCCCCGACGCGCGTGGACAGGCGACTGGGCGTCAGCCGGCGCACGACGCGCTCACCGTGCGGCACTCAGGAGACGGCGCGACGGCGACCGCAGAGGACATGAACACGTCGATCGACGTCGACGCAATGCGGAAGACAAGCACCACTGGTGAAATGAACTTGTCATCCTCTCGGCGCCGACGACCTGATGCCCTCACGGGACGTGTCAAAAGCTTTCTCCTCTCTTTTTCGCATCTCGAAGGCACGGTGGTGTGCCGCGCGTGGGAGCTGCTTCACAGAAGAGACGACCTCGGGACACTCGCACGTGACGCGATGCAGAAGGATCTGCTGGTCGTGCTGCAACCGACTGGCGGCGAAGATGGCGCGGTCGACGCCGAGCGTGGCGTACGAAACGTCACCGTGGAGATCCCCGACGACGCGGATGGCGGCGCTGGTCGCACCGCAGCGGTGGCATCGAACTTGCTTTCGCTGCGGGTGGAGACCAACGAGCGGCGAGGCGACGTCAGCGCGCGGCTCCTCTCGATTTCCCGCCCGTCGGCCTTCCGCGAATCCCCGATTCGGCCGGCCGGGCTCGTCAACAACAGCCTCGCCGATGTGCACGTGTCGCAACGAAACGTATTTCCACATCTGGCAGCGGTGCTCGACACACACCCGACGTGGGATGCGCTACGCGTCATTGAGACGTACCTTTCCGCTAGCCCAATGCGTTTAACGCTGCGATCGCATCTGATGGAGCGTTACCGCTCTCTGGCGACCTTTTTTCACTATCATCACAGCACCATGGACACGCTTGTGACGGAGCTCGGTGCCTCCTCCTGGGAGGCCCTGCAGCAAACCGACACGGCGATGAACCCTGCTGTCCGCGATGACGGCAGTGATCGCAACGGTGGCCGCGCCAAGGGCACAACAGAGAACCGTGATAAGGCCAATACGCACACCGCAGAAGATGGCGATACGTCAAGAACGAGCAGAGCGTCTGCGAGCACCACTTCGACGGATACCCATTCTATTGATGCCGCCACCCCACCACCCCATGCCGCAACCAGGCACGTTGACAAAGTCCGCGACCAAGGCCGCACCAGCACCGACGAAAATCCACCACCAGAGCTCCAGCACACCGCTGTCCCGTCCGCCCGTCAGAGCCACGATCCGATGCGAACGGCACCGCGCACCGCGCCGCCGTTGTCACACCCGTCGGCGACAGCACCTCACCCAAGGCAAGCGAAACCGGCAAACCCGACATCTTCCGCGACGCCGACCGACGAGGTGGAGCGTGAAAGACTTCTCGATCAGCGCATGCGCCGGCTGCTGCGACTTACGTACGAAGGGACGGTTCACGGCGGCGGTGTCGCCCTGGACGAATCGAAGCGTCAGAAGCAGCTCGTCGGCAAAGGTAAATGGGGACTCCAGCGCGTGGCCATGACTATCGAGTGGGGCTTCTTATTTGTGCTGTACTTTGAAAAGAAGCACATTTTCGGTGGACGCACGGCGGCGCCGATGCTGATCCACCCGCTAATGGACGGCTTCCAGTGTCTGCGTGCGGACCAGGCAGGCGGCGAGTCCGACGTCCTCATCGTTCGTGTGGCGCGGCGGTTCTCACCCGAGGAGGTGGGCGTCTCTCGCCTTGCCCTGGAGCAGCGGCTCCATTCCAATGTGCGCTTGACCATCGCCACCGGCACCAAGCGGAAGATGAAGGCAGAGCTCCAGCGCATGACCAAGGAGGAGCGCGAGAATGTGCGTGAGGGGCGTGGCTTGGTCTTCGACATAACAGCACCCAACGACAGCAGTCACGTTGCGGCGACGACAGGTGCGGCCCCCACCAATGCCAGCTCAAACCCGTCGATGCTAGTGCAGCACAATGCGTCAGGCTTGCTCGCGGCTAGCCACACAGGCTCGTCCTTGCCAAGCAACGGCTCCGATCTTTCCTTCATCACGCACCTGACAACAAATGCCGTCGTTGACGCCGTGATGCGGACCTGTGTGGAGGTACGCGTCACTATGAAGGACGCCTCCAGCGTTGAAGAGGCGCGAGAGACACTGCGTAACGCCGTGACACGCTCTAAGGAAGTGCTGCAAAGCACACCGCAACGCAGTCTCTCAAAGAATTCGTTCGCGTAGTGTATGCACACACACACACACACACACAAGGAAAAAAGAAAGCCCCCTTCTCGTACTTTTTCTTCCCTTTTCGCTCACTGTTTCACGTTGTCCAACAACAACAACAATTGGTGTGAAGCGTGAGTGTCGAAGGGAGAGAGACAGACCGTCGACTATGTGTTCTAGATTGTACAATCAGCGAAACAAAAACTTTTTCTTGTGTCTTGTCAGAGACCATCGGCACATACCACTGACAAAGAGTGCCGTCGTGGCATCGCTCCGCACACGTAGACGTACACGTGCGTTCCTTTCTGGATGCTGACCGTGGTGACCCTCAACTCTTCTCCCCTTCTCTCCCCGCCTCAGTGCGAGCCAGCGGGGACTGGTGGCACACGCCTGCACCCTACTCAACACGCACCGCACAGACACGCTGCTCTCTCTCCATCGCTCGCATTCTGTTCCGCCCTGACCTCGGTAAACACACACACACAAAACACAGAAAAGCATTTGAAGGAAACACTTTGGTTTTCTTCTTCTCTTTTGCATCGCGTGTGTCGTGTACCGAAGCCATGTACAAGAAACCGTTGAATGCCTTCTTCCTCAAGGTGCACCCAGACTTTTTCCAGCACAACCGTCAGCTACAAGAAGCCAACGAGAACGCTGTCGCACAGCTCAATGAGCTGCTGAACTGGGCGAAGGAATTTAAGAGCGGCACACTGCGGCCGCCGCCCTCCACATCGATCCAATTCACGTTCTTTCGTAAAATCGAGCCCCAAGAAACCGCGCGCGATGACGCAGTCGACGCGAGCTCGAAGCGCACACCTCTCAACGTGCCGGGTGAGGAGCCGGTCGTGCCGATCCACTCTATGTTCGAGCTCCCCGACAGCTTCCAACCCAGTGAGGCCCACCGCGGCCTGGTGGAGCGCGCTGTCAACAAATTCTTACGTGACTTGCTGCGTCGTGCTGAGTGCATCGATGCGGTCGCAGAGTCCATCAGTGCCGCGGAGGATGCGACGGCCGCGCGGCTAGAGGCGAAACCGCTACGGAAACGCCCCGCCCCGCATCACAAGGGCAAGCGCGACCCCGAGAAGGCCAAATCGCTGCTAGACGAGGCCACAGAGGCGATGAACGTCCAATGGACGCTCACCCCGACGCCCACCATTGAAGAGCTGATGGACGCCGATCAAATCCTCTTTTCGCGTGAGCTCAGTCCGCTACAGTCGTCCACAGCGCTCTACATGCTACAGAACCACCTCGGCGAGTTGCACTACGAGATCTGGGAGTCGATGCCGCTACTCATCTCCGATGCATTCGAGATCGGCACGCTCACGGGGACCTTGACGGTGCCATGGGACGTCACGGCGCCGCAGTTTGTGAGCTTCTTGTTTCACAACCGCGAGGCCATCGACCGCTGTCGTGCCACCGCGCTCAACTTGGCCCAGTCGATCGAGGTGCTGATGAGTGAACTGTGCAGCACGTGCGATCTGGATGATATTTTGATCTCCTGTTCGCACCGTGAAGCGATGCACGTGCTGCGTGTGCTTCACCAGAACCGTGACATGCTGCGGGCGTACGGACTGACGGATCTCACCCTGGAGATTGGCAGCCGTCACGCGACGCGGGCGAACGGCGTCGTGATTGTCGATTCGGCGATGAACAGCGTGGATATGCTGCGCGCGTGGCTGAACGCGCTGCAACCGAAGCTGGAACTCCAGAAGAAACTGTACCGCGTGTCAAAACACATGCTCGAGACAACCATGTGGCACCTAAAGGAGTTCCGCGACGTTGCGGAGCCTGGTGGCATCGACGCATTCGACTCTAACGAGTGCACGTACGCCCAGCGGCTGGAGTGGGCGAAGGAGCTATACCGCATCGGTGCCTCGCTATCCCGCTGGGACTGGTCCGAGTTTAGCTTTGTGCTCAGTCCGGAGCTGGATCTGGACTGGTCGCAACACCAGCTCTCTCTTCCGTACAATTTTGACGGGGACGCACTCATCCGCTACATTGAGGAGGTCCAGCAAGAAGCGAAGACACGCAAGCAGGCGGAGCTACTGGTGCAGAGCGCGACACGTCGCGCGGACGAGGAGGCACGGCGCGTCCGAGAGCACGAAGCCGAGATGCTCTCCACGACCGACGTCCCCGCCTCGCCTGCGACCTCGCACAACACTTCCACGGGCGACGTAGAAGCGAAGAGTTCATCCACTGAGGCGACGCGTGATCTCTACCGGCGCACACATCCCCATCTCGAGGAGTACCTCGCCTCTAGCCCCGATGTCGTGGATCCGCTGACAGTCGAGCAGCCATTTTCCCACGCCGTTACCTTCAACTCCGAAGCGGAGGCCGACGATCAGCTGCGCTGGGAGGGCTTCTACGCCGAGCCTGTCGTCGATCAGGTGCCAACGGGCGACCTCGATGACATGGCTCACACGTACATGATGACCAACCGTTGGCACCGTGAAGCCGCCGCGAAGAAGCTGCTGGAGCAGCTCCAGTCCACGTACGGAAAGAAGAGTCGTCGCTTTGATTACCAGAAGATGGGTGATGTGCTTGAGATCAATAACGCCAAGGTGCAGCCAAAGGGCTTCCCGATTCTGACCCGTGGTGTGAGGAGCGGGTCGTCGTGACAGGACGCATGACCGGGTGAACTGAGAGGAAGCACTCACACCGCGTGTCCGCACTTCGCTGGTGTGACCGCTCTCCCGTTCGCGTACCCCTCTGCCCTTTTGTTTTGTTTCTGTTCGCGCGGTTTCTTCACAGTTTTCTTTTTCTCATCTTGTCTTTGTTATTAAACTCAAATAGGCAGACAGCCCCCCCCCCCTTCCATCCACACACTGAGACCCCCGCTTGAGCGGGATGTCGGTCGCGCAGCGGACGTGAGCAGTGCTCTTCCTTTTGGGCGGTCTCTCTCACACCTTTGAGAGTGGTGAGAGCGCGTTTACGAGAGCGGCCTTCACACTGTGCGCCGTCAGGTGTACCGCGGCTCAAATTATTGGACTCGTTCTACTGGGAACGTGTGACGGCGAGAGAGCCATCCGTGCCCAAAACGGCCATCACACGCACTCAGACCACATCACACACCATCTCAACGCCTCCTTCCTTCCTTCTTTTGTTTGGTTCGTCCATTTGATGGGTACGCGCTGCATGATCGCCTCGCAACTTCTCTCTAGCCGCACTCGCCATGCCTTGTGGATGAGCTTGATGGGCGTGATTTTCCTAAGCGACGCTGGTCGTGTTACCGTCCCAGTGTCTCGTACTGGGAGTGCGTGTCAAAGGCCAGCAAGAGTCTCTCGATGGCACCCATGTCGTGGGGCGTGCCTGCGTTCTGTTTTTCTTTTCTCTGTTCCCTCTCGCGGCCGTTGCGTACGTGACCTTGCACAAGATGATCAGCCTGTTATATACTGCGTTCTTTCTGAGTTTGCATTGACTGACAATTATAACTTGACATCTTCAACGAATCTACTACTCTGATGCGAGGACACACGCGTGCTGCGCGGCTATTGGTGTGTATGTGTGTGTGTGTGTGGTCTTGGTGCGAGAGTAGTGTGGGTGTGAAGAGAGAAAGGTCGGGTGGCGCTCACCTTTCGGTATCCGGTTTTCTCTTTAGCACACTGTACGTGCTATTGCTAAGCGACGCTGTTCGTGTTACCGTCCCAGTGTCTCGTACTGGGAGTGCGTGTCAAAGGCCAGCAAGAGTCTCTCGATGGCACCCATGTCGTGGGGCGTGCCTGCGTTCTGTTTTTCTTTTCTCTGTTCCCTCTCGCGGCCGTTGCGTACGTGACCTTGCACAAGATGATCAGCCTGTTATATACTGCGTTCTTTCTGAGTTTGCATTGACTGACAATTATAACTTGACATCTTCAACGAATCTACTACTCTGATGCGAGGACACACGCGTGCTGCGCGGCTATTGGTGTGTATGTGTATGTGTGTGTGTGTGTGTGTGTGTGCGTGTGGGCGGTCAGATGCGAGCGTGTTCTTGTGCTGTGAATGTGTACTTATTGAGAAAATCAGATCCATCAACGTGACGGTCGCACTATTGACAGGGCTGAAGATACGTAAATACGAGCAATAAAAGAACAGCAAACAAACAAACAAATAGCGTGGATGCGGCGAGTGGCCACTACGTACGGCGGGTGCGCACGAGCGTGATAGATGCCAGCTATTCGCACCTAAAACCATTTTTTTCTTTTTGAAAATCTCTTTTTTGATACGTGTACTCCTTTTCACCCGCGCACCACTCATCAGTCATCCCCTCTTCCCTCCTTCCTCCTCTCCACCCCATTCCCGTACTGGGCGTCCCCGCAGAAGTGTGGAACCAAACGCTCTCTCACACACAACTCGAAAAACGAACGAACGCAGGAAAAAAAAAAAGAAAAAAAAAGAAAAGTGCTCGCGGATGAGCGCCACGACGACTTCGACGGCGCGCACGCCGAAAAGTCCCACCCGCATCGAGTCGTGGGCAGTCGCGGCCGTCGGCATCGTGGATCGCTACGGCGCACCTCTGCTGGTGCGCACGTACACGTCTCCTGAACACGTCCTGACGTCAGCGGACGCGCCGCTGCAGGCTCACCTTCTCGTGACCCCCGAGGATGTCGTGAAGCTGCACTTTTTACTTTTCTCCTCGGTCGATCGGTGTAATGAGCTTGTGGAGACGCAGAGAGAGGTGCTGCGAAACACAAGCCGCGCCACCGTCGCCGCCGCCAAGGCCTCGGCATCAGCCGGCGCATCGGCCAGCCGTACTACTCTCCCTGCGGCGCCATCTGTTCTGCCGCGGCAGCTGAACGCGTACCAGTTGCCGCTTGACAACCCAACCTTCGCCCCCGGTCGCCAGGGCAGCACGCGCACCTACACGAGCGCTGCGACCTCCGCTGCCGCACCATCTGCAGCATCTGGCGGGGGCGGCGGCAACAACAGCAACACAAGTGATCCGCGCTTTGTCGGCAAGCTCATTCACGGCTACCGCTTCACATCCTACGGCATGGTCTCGGCGAGTGGAATACGCACCATCCTCATCACAGTCGGGGCCAGCGCGGCACCGCTCGACGCGGTCGTGCCCTTGTGCCGCACGATTTACGAATCAGCCTCGATCGCCCTCTGTAACCCGCTGCGTACGCCCACCATGTGCTGGCGCATGCAGGGTGAGCTGATGGAGATGCGACGACAGGCCTACTTGGAGGCTGTGGCACAACTACCCATGAGTTTACCCCCGTCGCGCACAACGCTCAAGTCGACTAGCGCGCAGATGACCCCACAAGAGCAGGGCGGCGCGGCGATGCCGAGTGACGGTCATGCGGACTCAGACGGGCAGGCGCTCGCCTCCTCTCCAAGCGAAGCGGTCGCGGAGGCGGAGGCGATCTGGCTACAAGCCGCAGCACTCCGACCGTCTTCGCTCGACCGTGCGCATCGTCTGCGACTGCCGGCGGGCACCTCGGAGATGGGGTGGTGCCGGGCAGCCCCAAGTAGTGCCGCCGTGCGAGGTTCTGGCGAGTACGAGCATCAAGAGCCCCCACTGGCGTACTCGGAGCTGCTGCGTGACCAGCTCGAGTCTTTGCTGCCTCCTTTTACGGCCACGGCCCGCAGCTGCATCATCCACTGAGGCCTCCCCTCCTGTGTGGTCACGCGTCACACGTCTCACGCAGGAGAGAGAGAGAGAGGTGGCATGCGAACGTACACACGTGAGATGAACACACAACCAACCAAAGAGACCACTCAAATCACGTCGCGACGGGCCGAGGCCGTCCTTTGACACGCCCCCCCCCACTCTTTACCTCCCATGAACGCATACGAATACGCTATCGACGGAAGAAGAACTAAAGCAGAAAAGAAAGCGGGGAAAAACAGTTCCGTGAAGTTTAGTCTCGCTGTCAGCGCCACGCTGTGGTGTGGGCTCAGCTCATGGAAAAAACCAATGCACCTTTCGCCACACATCTGTTCACACCTCATTCTCCCTGGAGGGTGTGCGAACGGGGAAGGCGAGCAGAGAGGCGAACGCTGCCCATGGCCACCGCGATGATTTCCTCGCTGCCCAACTCAACCGACAACACCATGCCGCCCTCACCATCAACTCTAACCTCTATCCCCCTCCCCCCGACAACCTCTCCTTCCGTGCGATCGAACGACCCAACAAGTATATCTCCGTTGACCACCGTGGGGGGAAGTGACGTTTCTCATCTACCCGAGAAGATCGCTACGGACGTACCATATTCAACATACGTCCGACACGTGCCCTCCTTTATTGTGTGCTAGACCAACTCCTTTTTTCTTTTCTTTCTGTTTCATTCGCTTTTTACATCAATTGGCTGTTCCCCCCCTTGGCGATCCCGATTAACCGGTGACTATCATTGATTCTCCGCTTTTTTTTTTTCACCGTCTCTCCCCGTCATTGCCGCTTTCGTTTGGTTCTCACAAGCATCACAGGCGTGGACGGCAGGGAAGTGTGCGTGAGAGAGAGATAGAGAGCGTCTGCGAGTAAGAGAAGAAGAGAGGTAAAGGAAACAGAAGAACATACGCTTCAGACCGTCGCTTGAGCTCAGAGAGGCGGCGCCGCGGGTACAGAAAAAGAAGAGCGAAAGCCGTGCGTGCCGAAATCGCACATAAGCAAACATACAAGCTCCCTTTTTCTTCTTTTTCTTCTTCTTTTTCTTTTTTTCCCTCTCCCTTGTCAGCGATATGTCGTCTGTGGCCGAGGTTGAGGAGCTTGCCCGCATTACCTTCGCTGACCCTCAAGCGGAGGCACGCGCCAATGCGCAGGCGCAGCTCGAACAACTCACCCGTGAAGGCGCGGACAAGGACGTCCTTGCCGCCGTGTTTGCCCAATGCAACAGCTCTTATGGTTTGCTGTTCGCCGCACAGGGCTCGGTGACCTGGTTTAAAAATAATCACAAGTACCTCACCCTAGAGGACCAGGAGGCTATGATCGTCGTGCACTGCGGCGGCTGCCTGAGAAGACTCGCGGAGGGCGAGGCTCCACGTAATCTGCTGTTGAGCATGCTAAACACCTTCGCCAAAATGACGAAGCTGACGTTTGAGAAGGAGCCCTTCGTGGTGGCCGCACCGCAGTTTGCCTTGGATCTGCTTTCGCGCAGTGTTGAGTCGGGTCAAACAGGGAGCCCCCTGTATCTCCTCGCTGTCACCCTGCTCAACACGCTCGTCTCGGAGTTTTCGCGGTACGACTCGTCGCGCCAACAGACGTTCATGAACTTCGCCGCGCACCGCCGTTGCAGCAACAACTTCCGTGATCAGTGTCTGCTCGATATTTTCAAGGCCTGCGTGACGGAGCTTGAGAGAGTCACCGTGATCGATTACAACCAGGCGACGCTCAGCGCTTGTGGCAAAGAGGTGTGTGAATGGGCGCGTGACGTGCTGAACTACGATTTTATGGCCATCATGGTCGATGAAACCGAAGAGGCACTCTCTGCGCAGTTCCCTTCGTCTTGGGAAGAGGTGATCCTCTCCGAGTACACCCAAAATGTGGTTTGGGGCCAGCATCGCGCTCTGCCGTACCCCCACTGTCTGACTTTGCTTACGGGCCTGACAGCCTTGTGTGGCATCCGTCGCACCTTCTTCCGCACTGGCGAGGACCGTGTGCAGTACCTGGATCGCACGCTCAGCATGCTCGTCGACGTGGTGCACAGCTCAAACGACGGGCGACTTCGCCACCCCGACTACGTCACTCTGTTTGGGGAGGCGTGTGTGCGCTTTATCGCTCCTTTCGGGTATCGAGACTTGCACCAGAGTTCGGCATTCACGGCCTGGACGCAGTGCGTACGGGCCATCTCTGCCGACATCTTCGTCGTGCCGTTCGGCGCGGAAGGTTCCTTCACGACCGCGACGACGCTGCTCAATTTTTGGAGTCGACTGTCGACCTCGTGCCGCATGTTTACCACACCGTCCTCGTCGTCGTCACCGAGCGAAGCCGACGACAGCCCAAAAATTCTTGAGCAAATGATGCCGCCTCTGCTCTACTCGTTCTGCCAGTCGCGTCTGACCAGTGCTGCGGCGACGGGTGGCAGCACTGGGCTATCGGCTGACAACCGCGGCCCCAATGACAATCATGGCGCCGCCTCGAGCTCTTTTGATTTCACAGACACCGAAGATTACAGCTCCTCAATTGAGACAGTGCTCTCGCAGTGCGAGTCGGTGGCTGCCATCACGCTGCTCGATCACGCCGCCACCTTTCAGCATTTGGAGGAGCTCGTCGTTCGCAACATTGGCCCCGCGATCCTCAACGATCCGCTCACCACTGGCTGGTTCTTTTACATCGCAGCCGCCTTGGTGCGCGCTGTGTTACCGCACATTGAGGACGTGGCTGTGCCTGCCGCCGCGAGCTTCTTATCGTTTGCGGTGGAGTGCGTCAATCACCGCAGCATGGCCGCGGTGCAGTGGACAAACCGCAGCCCCTTATGCGCGGACTTTGTGGAGGCTGCCGTGCTGACCTTCATTGTACAGGTTCAACACGCACTCACTAGCAGTCGTTTACAGTCGTCGCTGAACCAAGTCGTCACGCAGACCTTCCAGTCACGTGCGCAGCTGTTTCAATTCATTCTCAACAACACCGGCCACAACATGGTCCGCAGCGTTCGCGGTGACGATGACGAGGCCCTCGTGCAGATCATGCGGCTGTCCATTGACTGTATCGGTGAGGCCTGCCGCGACATCTCTTCCGATATACTCGCGGAACTCTCCTTTGACCTTCCCCCGGTTGTCGACCTGCCGCTCTCTCAGTCTGTCAAGACGTACAAGCTACGCACCAACCTGTACCAGGTTCTGTGGCCGCTGACACGCAAGGGCGGGGCGTACACCGTTGAGTGCCTACGCCGCTACTTGAACCCCATCCAGTTGTGCATGCAGAACACGTTAAGCGGCACCGGCGACGGCCGCGCGCAGTCGCCGAGCTACATCGCCGGCTGGCTACGTGATCTGCGAGGTGCCGCGGCCGCGCTGTCAAACGAGAGTGAGGCCTACGCGGACTTTGTGGAGTGGTTCTGTGGCGAGGCAGGCACCTTCTATCGCGTGCTCGCCAGTCCTGCGGCGGAGTCGACGATGGTGGTCATCTCGCTCCTACGCTTCGTGCTCGAGCTGGTGTCGAGCCGATCTGGGCGGTACTCGGCATTGACGACAAATCACAGTGTGACGGGGCTGCTCCTCTTCAAGCATGTCGCCGCGCTGCTCCAGCAGACAGTCGAGCGCTGCATCACCGACCAACATGTACAGGCCGTCGCCAGCGGTCAAATCATCAACGGCGTCTACGAGATGATGTTGAAGCCGCTCTCGCTGTCCATGCAGTGCCTGCGTCACTGCGTTCGAGACTCATTCGTCCCTTTCGCCGCCATGTGGTACTACCAAGATGATACGTATGATCGCACCCTGCTCGGGCTGCTGCGCATGATCTCGGTCTTCCCGAATTACCTGTACAAGGAGTACCCCAAAGCAACGGCGTCGGTCGTGGATCTGCTGCACATCGTCACGGAGGAGCAGACATACCACCCACTGGCACAACTCAGCACGAGCGAGATGGAGGTGATCATCTCCTTCGCCGTGAACGTAGCCGAGGATCTCGACACACCCACCGGCACGCTACTTCACGCTATGTCTTTTCTCTCCTTCATCGCCAGCCTCGTCAAGGACGTCAAAGCCAACGCGACGTCCCCGATCCCTTCGCCGAGCTTAGCAGGCCGTAGCGGGACGCCTCCGCCGCCCTCGCCGATGCAGCTGCCGATGATGTACACGATGGCAGGTGCCGGCGTCGTCTCAGGTACGCCTGGACGGAACGGTTCACGTGTGGCCGGCGGTGAGGCGGGCGGGATGCCGCGCTCTCTTCGACACGTGCGGCAGATCCTCGCGAACGTGCTCCAGCCCATTCCAAACCTCTGGACGCGACTCATTGCTGTCGCGATGCATATCATCACGCTGCAAGATCGCGCGCTGAGCGTGAGCTGCTCGGTGGTGTTTCCCATCTTCGAGGCCCATCCCCCGTTTTGGTACGAGTTTGTCGAAGGCTTTGTACAGACGTACCCGCAGCACAAGCACGCGACCGTCCGTGAGGCCCTCTCCGCCTTGGCGAAGGGCGCCGATTCGCAGGACCGCTTCTTCTCCGAGGTCTTTGCTTTCCGACAGCAGCTACGCACCCTCTAACAAGCCGCGTGCACAGTCATGTTGATGCCAGTAGACAGGAAAGGGGGGGGGGCGATAGGATCACACGAAGTGGTGTGTGTGTGTGTGCTCTCCCCCTTTTTTCTTCGCTCGGTCTGTGTCGCGGCTCTCATTCCGTCTCTGCTCATGACTCGGCAGCTTCAATGATATCATGCAGAACGGATTTGAAGTATCCGCGGCGACATTAACCCCAATCACACCAGAAAAAAAAAACACAAGCAAACAAACCAACAGAAAAAAAAAAAAGAAATGTCGACACACACACACACACACACAACGGAGAAAAAGGAGGGAATCAAAGCGGCAGTAAACGATTTCTGTAGCTGTGCAGTTGATGTGGACGGGTCTGGTGTACCCTTTCGTATCATCGCGGAGTCGACTCACCACCACAGCCACCACCACGACCACAATCTTGGGTGCACGTTGGTGATGATGCCGAAGTCTACTCCGCACAACTTCTCGGAGTGTGGGGGGACGAGCAGGCGCGCCGTAAACGAAAGACCGCACATTGTCCTCCACCTGACGCGAGTCAATCAAACACACATAAAAATATAATCTTCTCTCCTTCTTGCTGCGACTCCCTCATTCACTGTGTTGCACACATGAACTCTTTCTCATCGTGCTTTTTCTCTTCGCTCGCCTCCCACCAAATAAAAAAAAAAAGAAGAAGGAACAAATCAACACTCACTCACATACCTTTCTTGTCTTCTTTTCTTTGTGCGCTCTCATCTCATGTCCGACACCACCGCCGCCTCTGATGCGACGGCTGCGACCACCCCGACGCCCACTGTCGAGGAGCTCCGAAAAGAGTTCGCCCGCCTCCTCGACCCCAATGAACCTCTCGATAGCCGCATGCGTGAGGTGTACCGTTTAAAAGAGTCGTACCTGAAGACAGTCCCCGGCGTCATGATCATGCTGGAGGGCATCGACACCACCGATTCAGTTCTTCTGCAGCACGAGATGACGTACAACGTGGGTCAGAGCGGCTGTGAGGAGGCCATCCCCGCGCTCGAGCGCATTGTGCGCGACACCGCGTACGATGTCGTCACGCGACATGAGGCCGCGGAAGCGCTCGGTGCGATCGCGAGCCCCGCTGCGGTGCGCGTGCTTGAGGAATACGCCGACCCTGCGAAGGAGCCAGAGGTGGCTATTCGTGAGAGCTGCGAGCTCGCGCTGGCGAGGATCGCGATGAACGAGAAGGAAGGTGAGCGCGCGCTGAAGCCGCCGCAAGGCTGCCCTTTCGTCTCCGTCGATCCATCACCGGCGTTTTTGCTCGATGCGACGACCGACGACACCCCTGTCCCCTCCTCCGTGGAAGAACTTGAGAAAATCCTCCTGGACACAAGCGGCGAGACGCGACTCTTCCGGCGGTACATGGCGATGTTCACACTGCGGAACATTGGCACGATGGCGGCTGTGCAGAGCTTGAGTCGCGCACTGCGTGAAGACACTGTCTCTGCGCTCTTTCGACATGAAGTCGCGTTTGTTCTTGGACAGCTTGAGCACCCGTCATCACAGCCAGCCCTGATCGAGGCGCTGCGTGACGAAAAAGAGGCGCCGATGGTGCGTCATGAAGCTGCCGAGGCCCTTGGTGCCATTGCGGACCCAAAGACCCTTCCCGTGCTGGAGGAGTACGCCACTCACCCGGAGCCCATTGTGCGGGACAGCTGTGTTGTGGCCCTGGAGATGCACAAGTACTGGGCTCAGTACAACAATCTCGGCAAGTTTACCGGGGAGGGCGTCGCGACTCAGTGAACGAAGAACGCGGCCTCCGCACCAAAAGTGGCGAAGCCTGACAGCGTACACAGCAGCTGAGGGCACGCGTACACGAAATCCCAAAAGCACCACACAGACGGTCACTGCTTGACGCCGTGAACGCCACATAAATGCACACACACCCAAAAAAATAAAAAAAATGCAGCAGCAAACCAACAGCGGACAAGAGCGAATGGGGAGAGGACTTGGGGATGTATGTCGGCATCAGACATGAGTGTCTCGCATACTTGGCCCATCTCTCTCTCTCACACACACACGCTCACTCTCTCTGTTTCGTTTGCGTTCGTACTCATGTTGCATCGCTTTTTTTTTTCATTTCTCCGTTGCTTTCTTCCCCTGACCCGCTTAATATGGAGTAAGAAGACCCTCAAACAAACAAAATAACACACACACACACACACGTCGACAACAACCCACGCAATCAATGAATCGATAAGAACAAAAAGATCTCAAACAACAGCGGCAACGACGAGGCGGCTTTAAGAGCTTGTGCAACCGAAAGAGTTGTCAATCGAGATGGTACCCGGCTTTCGCTCGTTGCATTGCGGTCCTGCCTTGTCTTCTTTTTTTTTTCCTTTTACCGTTCATTTCCCTCTCATCAGGTTCATGGACAACACGGTACCTTCCTTTTTCGCTTTGTTATCTCGTTGTCGACGGTGCTGCGCGCCTCTCAGGTGTGTCCGCAGACTTCTGCTCCGCGCACGTGGTCCGACTGCCTTGTGCGCGTTCGTCTCTCCTGTGCTTCCATCATCCCCGCACTGACACCCACGCCTTCCTCCTCCTGTCGCTTTTCATCTGCCACTCTTGTATTGTACTTTGTGATATTATGTGTATGCGTGTGTATGTGTGTGTATGCGTGTATGCGTGTATGCGTGTGTGGGTCACAAAACTCTCCACATCTCACACAGAGCCGTGCATTACCTCATTACCTTTTTATTTCTTTACTTGCCGTTTAACTAGTTGCAAAGACCATCGCCACTCAACCTTGCTCGGCTTTTCGCACGCGCGAGCACACAACCTACTGACTTTTTTTTCATTTTTTTTTTCTTGACGTCGACCGAAAACAACAACTATAACAACTAGAACTCATGGGCTTCGCTTCTGCGTACGATGTATGGATCGCGCCGATGCGCCGCGACTGGTTCACGTTAATGCCAATGGTGGAGTTTTACTTTATGATGCAGATCGCACTGAAGCGCACTCTCCCCGGTCTCATCAAGAATTGGGGTCGGCTGACGAACGAGCAACGCGATGAGCTCATTATTCGTCTGTGTAGCTCGGCGAATGGCGCCATCATGGGATTTTCCGCCTTTGTGTTCCTCAAGAATATGTACCTGAGCGGTGGTACGTTCCCTGAGGACATGTACCTCCCTCTGCCACAGTACACATTCAATCGCATCGCGATCACAGCCTACTTCGTTTGGGATATTGTGATCTGCTTCTACTACAAGTGGAGCATCGCGTGGAAGCTGCACGGCTTCTTCAGCTTCCTCGGCTCATACATTCTGGACTTCCCTTTTGCGAATTACTACGCCTGCTACTACACTGGCTGCTTCGAGATGAGTAACGCCTTCTTACACATCTCCAGCATCCTCCGCCTACTCGCGGATACATCGGACAAGGCAACCGAGCAGGCGTCCATTACGATGTACAACACCATCGCGACCTACTGTGAGTACGTCTTTGCCTTTCTGTACTTGATGATTCGCGTTATTGGTGGCTCCTTCGTGACCTTCAGCTGGTTGAAGCACGCGGCTTCCAATCTTTACGTCGACTACGTCAATGGCTCCCACCCTGGACACAAGTTCAAAACCCACGACGAGCTCGCAGTCATCGTCGCTATGTGCTGCATCACAGGCATCCAGCTCCTACAGTACGTTTGGTTTGGTGAAATCGTGAAGCACGCACTGGGCGTTACAGGGCCGGCCAAGGCCGAAGATGCACCGGCCACCACCGACGACAAAACCGCCGAAGAGAAGAAGACCGATTAGCACAACAACCACAATACGAGCACGATTAATGGGGAATGACACTACCTTGAAAACAAACAAACAAACAAACAAACAAATGAACAGAAATTTCTCACTTCCCCCTCACATACGACCAGCCACTCGCACAGACGTAGGCGAGGAGAGCCAACAGACACGACTGCTGACTCTGCGACGACATGTCACGCGAGTGTACGGAGCAGCAAAGGCGTTTCTCTCATTCCGGTCTCTCTCCCCCCCTTTCCCCGGGGTGTTACGCTGATGCTCATCTCTTTCATTTCCCGCGCGCTTGGCGTCGCCATCGACAGTGAGGAAGTCAATCTCTCGGTTCGCAGCATCCCATTCGCCTGTTTTTCTATTATTTGTCTATTCATCCTCGTGCGTCTCAATCGTATAGAACTTGTCGTTTCCCATTCAACCCTACACCGTTACCGAAACGAATCAAAGAAAACACCCAACACCCAACACACCAACACAGACACATTTGTTCGTCATTGTGCAGCGTTAAACACGTGCTCTCTCTCTCTACCGACAAGCAGACGAACAGTAGCAGGAAGCAGCTTGGCCTCTTGTCGTGCGATCGGCTCCACGGTGCGATTGTGGTGCCGAATCCGTCTCTCTTGAACGCGACGTGTGGTCGAATTCGACATTGATGTAAACAGCTGCGACACAGCGGCACCATTCCCTGTTCAAAAGAAACACCACACACACACACAAGGAGGTGGGGAGACGAAGCACTGACACTCGCACAGATCGACTCGCATTTTCCTTGTCCTCATGAACGGCTCGCCTTTTGAGTCCGAGGGCTACACACACGTGCAGCCGAACTCACTCCAGTTTCAAACGAGTGACCCTCCCCACCTCGCCCTCGCCGATGCGGCACAACAAGCGCGGAAATTCAGGCAGCGACACCAGGCGCAGCGCACCAGCACCGCCGGCCAGACAAGCGGCGACACGCCCGCCACACCAGGCCCTCGCCAGTCATCGGGCATGGGCTCTCCATCCCGTCCGATGGCAGGAACGGGTGTGATAAGCCCCACGACATACACACTCCTCGGTCGCCTCCGCTCACCGCGAGTCTCCAGCGTTGGTGACGCAGCGTGTGCGGCTGGCGATGCACCACCGCACTCGGGTTCACCGATTCCAGCACAGGGGACATCAGCCTGCACGACTCACGCGAACGCATCACCCTCGCCCTACGAGCACGCGACCTCGGCTCAGAGTCTCCTCTCGGTGCTGAAGCAGCGCCAACAGGCGCGTGCCGCAGGGGTCTCGCAGGTGTACACAACACACAGCACACTCGGTGATCCGCTGCCAATACCGTCGGCCGCTCGCTCAGGCATGTCACTGAGCTCATCGGCATCGTCCTCACTGCCTCTTTTCGCACAACTACAGCCAAACACCAGCGGCCGCGGCATGGAGAGTGAGGTCCAGACTCCCTCCTCTACTTCAGTGTATCCTCAGATGCGCCCACGAGGCCCGGTCGCGCTGCCGACCACCACACGCACGGATGTGGCCTTCTCCCCGATCCCGTACTCGGACGCCGTCCCTGTGCTGTCTGCTCAGCTAGCGGCCCGAGAGGGACCCTCATCGATGCCTCCCTCGACGTTCGTCGCGAATCGCAACGTGGGTGCCGGCAGCGTGCCATATCGCGATGTGAACGACACAGAGGATGAGGACGAGGAGGCTGTTGCGCGCGCAGAAGGTGCCGTTGGGCTCGCGCCTGTCTTGTCCGCCACAATGCCAGTCACTCGGTGTCTGATGCTCAACCTGCTTACGACATGGGGCGATGACCATGAAGTGGGCCTCTGTGGGGTTGAGCTCTTCAATCAGCGAGGCGATCGTATTCCTTTGGCGCTCCCAGAGGCGCCTTCAGCGATCGCACCCGATGCGGCCGCGCCGGTGCCGGTCAACGACGTGGAGGTCGATGGCGGAACGGTGTGCAAGAGGCTGACCACAGCGGGCGGACGGTGCCTGCTCCTCTCGCAGTACGCCGGCACGCCCGATGACGTGCTCGATAGTAAACGCCTCGATCACATTGCGACAGACCCACGCAGTCAACTCGGCAGTCTCGTTAACGGGCACAACAACACCCACGACGAGGCGAACATGTACGTCATGCCATACACCCCCGGCGAGCATCACCTCATCTGCTTCGTCTTTACCAAGCCCATCACCGTGTCGATGATTCGCCTCATCAACTACTGCGGACGGGGTCGCGTGCACACAAACAAAGGCGCCCGCATCGTGGAGATCACCGCGGACGACGTCTGTGTGTTCCGGGGCGAAGTCGCCCAACACAGTGGCGATCTCCTGACGGGCGGGCGCGCCGCAGACGTCTCCGCAGCCTCGACGATGGACGAGCTTGACGCGGAGACAAACGCACTGGCTGCGAGGTGGGGTGTGGTGGACTGTGAGAACATCCTCTTCACCGAAGATCCCGTGGTGCTGGAGCGGGTCATGAAGCACACACGTGCGGATGCGGTCAAGGCCCTTCTTCAGGGTCGGGCGGGCCGATCCTTGGACTGCATTGATGGTGGAGATACCACAAACGCACAGATTTCCTTCACTGGCACTGCCGCGAGGACCGCAGTCGCGACGCCGTCCCGCAAGCTCCTCCTGAGCACGACGAAGGATTTACCACGTGGTGACCGCGTCCATTATGTGGGCGGGGAAGCGCCGATGAAGGTGTCTGCGCGGCTGATGCCGACCACTAAGCCATCCGACCTCACTGCTGTTCGCTCTGCGAAGACGTTTGAGCATCGGCAGTCAGCGCAGCTATCGCCGCCCCCCGCACCCACCGCTGCCACCAATGCAGGCCCGCCGCAGACGCGGCCGGTGCGCGCGGCGTCCTCCGATGGTGGGCGATCGCGTGCAGCGATGGGCGCGATGCACACTGGCGCCGAGGCGTGGTCTGCTTCACCAACGTACCAAGTCAACACAGCGACCGACGGAAACACAACAGCCCATACCGGTGCGGCGCTTGATCATGACGGTGGGAGCCCTCCGGCCTCCCGTCGACAGCGTGCAATTAAGCCTCGTCATCCGGCACAGTATCCTCGTCAGTGCCCCAAGGAGGTCCGCTCCGTCTGCCTCGAGTTCCTCTCGACGTGGGGAGACGCGCAGCACGCCGGCCTCAGCGGACTGCGCTTTCGTGATGCGAACGGTGACCTCGTCAAGGTCGCGCTTGAGAACTGGGCTGTGCAGTACCCGGACGGCCAGCGCTTAGCCCCTGATCTCGCGGCCGCACAGCTCCCCGCGCTTTTCGATGAAAACCACGAAACCGCGTGTCTACTGCCGTTCCAGCCGGCGATGCAGGTCGTGTTCGTCTTTGCCGCGCCTGTACCTCGGCTGGGCTTCCTCGAGGTCGCCAACTACTCCCTCGGTACGCACACCTTCTGCGGCGTCAAGGACGTGCGTGTGTTTCTCTGCAGCGCGCCCGTTGTGCCACCCGCTGTGTCAGCGCGTGTCGCTTTCGCGGATACGCCGGACGCGTCACGCGACGCCTTCACGCGGGCGAACACGACCACGATGACGACAGCGGCGCCGGACTCAGACGGTTGGTGCCCGCACCTTGATGTGTTCGAGAAGCTGTGGACAGTGGCGTCCTCTCCCACAAGTGTGGCCTTCTTGCAGTCCCACCGCGTTCAAGAGGTCACGCCCATCGCCGGGGTCAGTCTCCGCAAGGCACCAGCGAACTTGACGCAATCTCGTTTCCAGACGTACGATTTGTCCCTCGTCTCCAATGACGGACTGGATGCATTTGACGCATGTGCGGGCCATCAGCTGAGCTCAAGCGACCTTCACAACGCGACACTCGACAGCGCCGCCTCCTCTCACTACGCCCCCATCGGCGTCGGTCCGGGTACAGGTGGCGATCGCCTCGACATGAGTAGCACGCTGGCGACAGGCGGACTGCGCGCGGGCTTCTCCACCACCATGGCGAGCTTCACGACAAGTCTGAACGCGTCGATGAACATCCGTGCGGCGATGTCGATGAAACGCGCCCGCATGATGCTCAAAGATCGCCCAGAGTGGCTGCTGGAGTACCAACCCTACATCACGCCGCTGCTGCCCGTTGGCTATGTGTGTCGCGTCCGCCTACAGCTGTGCGCGCGCACTGTGGGCGAAGCCTCGAGCGGCAGTACCACGTCTCAAGCAACCCCCACAACGCGTTCGGGTTCGACAGTCGTCTACAGCACTGCTGCGGAAAACATGAAGTCGTACTTGAAGATGTGGGTGCTGAAGCCACTACGGTCGTGCGCGTTCGTCAACGAGAATGGTGATGTCGTGCGACCAGTGAAGCCCGGCGCGGAGGCGCGCGGCAGCGGCACCAATAGCAAGGGCCGCACACACACAGCTAGCGGTTTATCCCGATCCAACATGGACCGCACGGGCGAGCGAGTCTCCATCGATCGGAAAACCGGTCCTCGCGGGGCCCTCGCCGCTGGTGGAGTGGGAGCTGACGAGATGCACGAGGGTGAACAGGACGACGAGGAGGAAGACACGCGCAGCCTACCCATCGTAGCGGAGTGCATTGTGTCGACACCAGCACCGAGCCGGCTTCACCACGCACTGCCACACCCCACACCAGCGGAGTCGACCTCAGTAGGTCCCAACGCAGGGGCGGTGCCTCCGCTTCAGGTCCAGCTCGAGCTCCTCTACGTGGCAGACAGCCCCTACTGCCTCTCGATGGTCTTGTTGAACAATCCTCTCGTACTTGACGGCTGCGCAGCGTGGGTGAAGCGCGCTCAGATCTTCATGGATGACACGCTGCTCTACGACAGTGGGGAAGCGGTCCTCAAGCTAAGTAAGACACCAGCCGATCAGACCGATGCGAGAGCCGAGGCGTGGGGTCGCGAAACGCCGGAAAAGATGAAAAGTAAACGGCGGAGCTCTGCGAGTTCGGCTCGAGGCACGACTGCGGATGGTGTGCCGCTACCGCAGTGCACCACTTCTCTTCGCTCGTGCGTGCTCTTCACGCTCGATGAATCCATTCTGGATGACGTCTATCGTGAAGAGGTAGCGCCGTCAGGTTTTTTGAGTTCGCCTCTTCGATATTGATAGGCTGCCGCTTGCTTTTGTTTTCCTTCTGTCTCGCGTTTTTTCTTCTCTTCATTCGTCGCGGCGACGTCAGCTGTACGTGGTACGCACAAGAACAAAGAGCTGCACATCCGCACATTGGCAACAAACAAACAGTGGTTTCATTATTCACAGCGTGACGCTGCTCGCACGCGGTGCGCGCTCTGCGGGACGGTGTCTCTCCTATTCTCCGCGGTGACGCACACATTGTCTGACCGCAACGTGATCTTTTTTTTTTTTCGATTGCGCTGGTCGAAATGACTGGTGTGACGAGTGCATTCGCGCACCTATGAAGCCAAATGTGACAAACACAAACATGGAACGCGGTCAAGCCCGAGGACTATCGATCGTTACACAACCCTCTCACGACTTCTCTGTCTCTCTTCCCCATGCGCTCTCTTTTCCCGGTCTACGTACACACAGCGGAGTGACACGGGTGCGTATCGCAACCTTGCGTTTTCTCTTTTCTTTTTTTTTTCCCGCTTCTTCTTCTGTCTCACTTCAGCCTTGCATCCTTCCCCGATCCTTTCCCTTCTTTTTACGTTTTCATTTTTTTTCCCTTTCTGATCATGCTCTTCACCTACGCCCCGCGCGTATTTCGCTTCGCGCTTCGTGGGCGATGGGCGTGCCAGCGAGCGTACAAGAGCAAGCGCATCATTGAGCGCGCTGCCCAGCTGACGCCGACTGCCGGGCTCAGCGCGCACCGGCTGGCACTCTACGAGGACTGCTTCTCGAAGCCACTCTTGACAAAGATGTACTGTGGCTTCCGCATGATTGACTTGTTTGGGCACGTCAACAACGCCACCTACCTCGAAATGATGGAGTGCGCACGGTGGTACTACCTGTCCTACACACATTTGGCCGAGGCGATGAAGAGCCGTGGCGTGTACTTTGTCCTTTCGAACGTCTCGCTCCACTTTGTGCGCGAGATCAGACCCTATCAGAACGTCTACGTCTCGTCCCTCACCCTCCCCACAGCCGGTCCCACACCGGGCTCCATTGACCGTAAGCGCATGTGCATCATCCAGGAGGTGTACAGCGCGGATGGAAAAAAGCTGTTCGCTTCTGCGGTCATACACGCCGCCTTGATGGGCCCCGCGGAGTACGCCGCGAAACTGGAGACGCAGTACCCGTCCGCACCTGAGCAGCTCGCCGCCGAGGCAGCGGCATCGGGAACGAAGCGAGCCCACAAGAACATCGTTCTCGACGTTTACAAGGCACTCTCCGATGCGATTGGTACGACGTCCGATCAGCTCATACTCGATTGGGCCGTGAAGGCAGAGAGCACGTTAACCAGTGGCAAGGGTGTTCATGCGGAGACGCAGACATGGCTGAACGATCTGCTCGGCGCCAATACGACCTTCCGCGCAGAAGTCCGCAACAAGACGATCGAGATCCCGAAGCGTGACCAGTGAGCGCGGCATACACGTGCACCAGACTTACTGTGCGGTACGCGTCGCGGTCTCGTCCTGTTGAAACTGCGTATTTTCCGTTCCTTACCATACGGTACTCACCGCGCACTCGACTTGATCACGCGCGTACGCCAATGACGTGTCGCCACGAGCCTTTGTCACACACAGCCGCTCACCCGTCGGGGGGTGGGGGTGGGGGTATGCTTTTTTGTCCATCCTTGCTTTTCATGCGATTCCTTACCATTCAGTCCCACCGACCCGGCAGTGTACAAGGCCTTTTTCGCCATTGGTCTCCACTAATGGTTTCGTCCTCTTTTGTTTCTTTTTATCCCTCTTTCTCTTCTGTTGATGCGTGAGAGCTGAACGGCCCCCAACCTTGTTGTTTCTCCACACCTCTGGGGACAAAGACAGCCATCATGCATACGAGTGTATCCTCTTCCTACACCCAGACAAACACGCCTGCCAGCGTGCTTGTTCTCCTCGATGCAGCGTGAAGGCCGAGAACTCACATGGGGTCAGCGAACCTTCTCCTTTTCTCCGTTCCTCTTGTTTGTTTGCGTGGTTCTACTCTCGTTATTTTTTTTTTGTTTTGTTTGTGAACCGTGTTTCTTCAAACTACAGATGTGTTCTTCATCTTGATCTACATCTCTTTTTTTTTTCTCTTGAAGAGGTGTATTCTCGTTCGCACTGCCTGCGCCTTCTGTTTCCTTGTTGAGGTGTTCGTGGCCGCTCTGACCACGTCTCAACAGACGACTCAGCGGTGCGCAGTGCCACTCGCCCGCCAACATACGGGTGAACGACGGTTAACGTTGAACAAACAAACAAACAAACAAACAAACAAAAAGGAAAACAACAACAACAGCAGTATGTGAACAAATCTCGTCGAAACAGATAATCGTGGGTTTGACACGCCTCGCAAGGAAGTGTTGGAGGAGGAGGGCGGTGAGAGATAGCATTCAGACACAAGCCTCGTTGTCGGCTTTGATGGCGGAACGGCCTGAGACAAAACAAGTATCGTGTGCTGATGGCTCCCGGAGTCTCTTCTTCTCTTGTGAACCTGCTCATCTCACATTTCATTGACGGATCGCGCGTTGATGCACACGAGCAATGACTTGTACCTCACTCCCCTCTTTTCTCCTTTCCCCTCTTCACCTTGTCATGCATCTTCTTCTTTTTTTTTTTTTCTCGACGCCCGCTTGACTGCTCAACACCAAACAAGCTCACCTACGCGTTTACGCTAAAGACCGCCAAGGTCACCAAACAAGCGCTGTGAAAACACCAATTTGTGTCTGTCTCTTCTCTTGTTTGTTTTTCTTCCTCGGTCTCGTACGCGTCGATTTAGCTCTCTGAGACGATGGTGTTTCTTCATGTTGCACGTGCGTCCCGCTACGCGCTCAAAGGCCACCTCGATCACAAGGCGACAATGAAGACGATCATGCGCACCGGCAAGCTTCCGTCCAGCACGGTGCAGGGCATTGACGCTACCATTGCGGGATATGATGCGTCCACTACACGGACTGCCCGTGCGTTGGCCAGACAACCGAACACGGGCCCCATCCCATTCGACGAGGCACGCGCGCTCTTTCTTGAGCACTACTGCAGCTGCCCGATCACCTGCAAGGTGTACTGTGGCCTCCGCATGATTGATATGTTCGGGCACGTGAATAACGCGAAGTACCTCGAGGTGATGGAGTGGGGCCGCTGGTATTACATGTCGTACATCAACCTGACCCCGAATATGGCCCGCAACAAACTGGGCTTTGTGGTGTCCGACTTGTCCCTGCAGTACGTGCGGGAAATCCGGCCGTTTCGCAATGTTCTCGTGTCGTCTATCGCGCTGCCCATGGAGGAGCGCGCCGATCGCGTGTACTTGGTGCAGTCCATCTACACCGAGGATGGTAAGAAGCTGCACGGGTCCGCGATCATGTACGCCGCGCTGCTCGGCCCCCCGAGCTACATCAAGCACTTGAATGAGAAGTACTCTCTTGGTCCTCACGTCACTGAGGCCCAGAAGGCGAATCCGCTGAACCAGCCTGCGAAGATGTCCGATCAGCAACTGAACAAGCGCCGCGCGATTCTCAACACGTATCAGGCCATGGCCGACACACTTGGTCACGAGACCATCGAGCCCATTCAACACGTGCTCGGCAAGGCGTTCGACGATTACATGCGCCCTAAAATCGACGAGACACACGAGTCGTGGCTGCGACGAATGCGTGCCGCGAACCTCGAGTGGCGCCATGCGATTAAGGAGAACTCTCGCTCCCCCACACCAAAGTAACACAGAAGGAAAAGAAATGAGGAGGGGGTGAGGTGGGAGCGTCAACGCCGTGATGAACACATGGCCAGACGTGTGTGTGTGTGTGAGAACGCGTTTCGCCGACGTGATGCCGAAAAAAGACGAATCGGGACCAGCCGAGGGTGCAGGCGGTTTAGTACTCGGACTCACTGACGGTTTGGTATGTGTACTTCTATTTTTTTTTTTCTCATTCACGTGTCACGTTGTGGCTCCACGTCCACCTTTTTGTTCTTTTCTCTCTCTCTCGCCCTCTCACTTTGGTGCGATGCGCACTGGATGGTGGTGAGGGGCTGTCTCGTATAAAATCGGTTCCATAGGGCACGTTTCTTTGGCATCCGCATTTGTTTTCTTAAAAAAAAAGAAAAGAGCCTCCCTTCCCCTCTCCCCTCTCCCCTGTGTACTTTTTTTCTTTTTTTTTCTTTTTTTTCTTTTTTTTTTCTTTGCCCTTTGTCTGTCTCTTTATTTGTTTGTTTGCTGTCCTTTTATTCTCTCCCACGTCTCATGTTTTTAGTTTTCTTCTTCTTCGCGTTGGTTGCCGAGAGCATCATGTGCTCTTAATCAGCGCTGACGCGACCTGACGGAGTACTTCCCTCACCCAGCCTCCCGCAGACGACAAAAGGCCTCTTCGTGTTGTTCCCCGGCGCAGTACGTGTGCGAGAGAGAGAGAGAAGCACACGTGCGACCAACAGACAAATGCATGTGCTTAAAAACAATAAAAAAAAAGCGGAATGCCAACACTGAAACCAATATCACTGTACAACAAAAAACAACAACCACACGAATCCGTGAAGAAGCTTTCGGTGCTGTCTATCACAACGCGAGCCACAGCGAATGCGTGCCACATCCCGCGCATCGTGACAGGCACAACGAAAAGCTCACTACCTCCACTCGTGCCAATTCCCACCCTCACGCGGTTCGCACCTTGATTTATTATTCGTATTATCATTTTCCCCGCGCCTCGATTTTGCCAATGGCGTCAGGCTCCCATGTCAGCACTTCCTTCTTCGCCCCCACGCCTTCTCTCTTCTTGGCTCTCACATTATCTCGTGGTTGTTCTTTTTCCCCCTTTCGGTCTCCACTCTTCTCCGCTGCGCACAACATAAAATAAAAAATAAAAAATAAAAAGTAAAAAAAAAATCAATCGTCAAAGGAACAAGTCTTTTTAGTGATTTATTCACACTCTCACTCACAAGAAACACACACACACACACACACAAACCATTGTTGTGCGTCTAGCGCGTCTCGGCTGTACCAAGTTTTCTTCGTTTCCTATCCCCATCTTCCATTTTTTCACTCTTCCACCGCTTCAACAGCAAGTGAACGAGGAGATAAGTGTCGAAGAAGCACGGTAGACAACAGAAAACCGTCGGCGTTTCCTTTTCTTTACCCAACAATTTCCCTAACAAACACACACAACGTTTTCGAAGGGATACCCACACTCTAACACTTTTATTTCCTAATTTCAAGCCTCTTTTTTTTTCTTTTCTTTTCTGTACCTTGTCTTTTCCTCCCTTCCATCCACACGTTTCGGTGCCCTCTTTGATCTTTCAGCGAAACCGGAACAACACGAAAAAAAAAAAAGAAGAAGCTGTTGTTGCTTTTCGAACACCAACAAAAAGATCGATCTTCGTGAAATCCGCGGCTGAAAAGCCTCCAACCAAAGCAGCGAAAAAGAAGAGAAGAGCGAAGCTGACAGGCTTTTATCTCTCATTCACTCCTTTTTTTCTTTTTGCATCGCAGCCACTAACAAAGCGCTTCCTCACGCTTAGCCGTCCGTAGGGAGTCATCTCGTCTCGTTTCTCTCTTCTTTATCTTCTCTTGTCGCTCACAGACGCGCATAGCATCGTGAAGGCATACTAGAAGAACAGGAAGAAGAAAAAACCACAAATACACACGTATACCAAACCCACTCATTCTCGAGAACCATGTCCAAGTTCAGCGCTGTGGGCATGTGCCCAACGGAGGACGCCCCCGCTGCTACCGCGCAGACCCACGAGGTGGAGCTCGATCAGGACCTGATGCAACTTAACGTTGGTGACTTTGTGGGTATTCTCACCCACCACATGGGAGACGGCAAGGTTCACTGGACTCTCGGCACGGTTGAGAGCCCTCCGTACCTGCAGGATGTGGAGATCCGTTTGTGGGAGAAGCAGCGCACGGAGTACTACAACGAGGATGACGTACCTGCAACAGAGGAGACCGAGGCACTCGTGAATCGCATCGCTCAGGTCAAGGGCGAGCTTCAGACGAGCATTGAGCAGGCCGACCAGCTTACCGCACAACTGCGTGAGCGCCGTGCATCGATCATGCAACAGATGGAGGAGGCCGATGAGTACGTGGCAGAATCCAAGGCCGTGATGCACGCCGCACGCGATGACGTCGACAACATCCCCGACCGCCACTGGCGTGAGCTCAAGTCGTACCGCATTCCTCCCAAGATGGTGCTGGTGGTGCTTCGCGCAGTCATGCTGCTTCTCTCCGAGGACGAGGCCTGCACATGGCCTCAGATGCAGCGCATTCTGCGCGATTTCAACTTCAAGGCCCGCGTCACGGGCTATGACCCCGAGCAGCAGCTCTCTCCTGAGCGCCGCGAGTACATTCTGCAGGAGTGTGTCAGCAAGAAGAGCTTCCGCTACGACCGCGCGATGCAGGGCAGCGTGGCCATTGGGCCCATCTACTACTGGGTCCTTGCCCAGCTCGACGTGGGTGAGGCCCAGTCGCAGAAGAGCCGCGTCAACCAGGAGATGGTGGCGCGCCAGAAGGAGCTGCGTCAGGTGCTCAAGGACATCAACGACCAGCAGCAGCGCATCACAGAGTACCAGGAGCTCATGGACGATCTCGACGACCAGCTGCGCTTGTGCCACCAGGCCGCAAACCTGTCTCCGTCTCGCAGCGCCGCCAGCGCCTCTCGCTCGCGCATGCGCGGCACGGAGGCTGGTCGCTACTACGACAGCTTCGCCTACGCGGAGGGCAAGGAGTACCTGAAGCCGGCATTCTATCCGTGGAAGCCCACGGATCGCGTCATTATCGTGCTGCGCCGCAATGTTGTGTGCAACTTCGATGGCGTGACCACCCAGGAGCGCGAGGAGGGCTACAACCTCAGCGAGCCCCAGGTGCGCGTGCTCGACGAGGCTCTTCTCCGCCGCCAGGCCGAGCTCGAGCGCATTGGCGAGGAGGAGAACGTCGACATGTTCCAGAAGGATGCCGCCGCGGGTGACCGCCGCACGGACCGCGACATTCTTGCCGACCGCGAGCGTGCCGCGGCCCAAGGGAAGCCCACTCCCATGGCCAGCCCCAGCGAAGACATCGCGAACCGCATCCGTGGCGCCGAGGCGAAGGACAGCCTGACTCGCCGCTTCGAAGGCAAGAGCTGGCATCGCATCCTCGACCGCAAGCGCATGGCCATCATGAACACCTTCACCGAAGAGTCCGCCGAGGCCCTCGATGTACCCGAGTACTACGTCTCTGTGACGGATCTTACCGCCGGCGGCCTCAACGTGGACTTTGATGTGCAGCACGATGGCAGCCGCACCAAGGAGGAGCTCCAGGGCCGCGTCAACGCCTGCGGCTACCCGAAGCTGATGGCCCTCTACGAGGAGGAGGAGGAAGCGCTCGCAGCGGAGGACGGCCAGGGCCCCGAGCATCAGATGAAGTTCGGTGGCGAGCGCTGGGCCGACATTCTGCCGCGCGAGCGTCAGCAGGTGATCGACTCTTTCGTCAAGGATACACAGGCTGCTACCAACGTCCCAGCCGAGGATATCAAGGTCATGGACGTGCGCGTCGAAGAGGACGGCCTCACGGTCGACTACTCCATCGCCAACCGCCAAATTACTGCGGAGGAGGTGCAGGACCTCGTCGACCGCTTCGAGTACCCTGAGGTCTGGTCCTTGTACCAGCGCCTGTCCGAGATGCCCGAAGGCAGCGGCCCTGTTCATCAGGTTCGCTTCCGTGGCGAGCGCTGGGCCAGTCTGCTGGAGGAGAGCGGTGACGCCATTCGCATTGCGTTTCTTAACGACACGGCCAAGGCCCTTGAGACCAGCCCCGATCAGATCCGGGCAGAGACGATGCACTACGATCGCGGCCTCATCGTGCCGTACACCGTCACAGACTGCGCCTTCAACGACGATGACATGGACCAGCGTGTCGAGGACTTCAAGTACCCCGAGACATGGGCTCTCTACGACCGCCTCCTCGCAGCGGCGGCCGGCGCCGCGTACCAGCGCGCCTTCCAAGGCCCCTACTGGGAGGCCGTGCTCAGCGAGGCACGCCCGCAGCTCACGGAGGCGTTCCGCGATGACAGCGCGCGTGCATTGGCTGTGCCTGTGAAGCAGGTCGAGGCGTGCTCACTGGACACGGACAACGACCGCTTACTTGTTTCTTTCAACGTTGTGACGGACACCCAGGAGCCGATGACAGTTCGCGAGACGACGCAGGAGTACGAGTACCCCAAGGTGTGGACCCTGTACGGCCAGGTGGTCGAGGAGCAGGAGGCGGCCACGAGCAACATGAACCGCCGCTTCGACGGCGATCTCTGGAGCCATCTCGTGCAGGAGAAGGAGCCCGCGATCAAGTCCGGTTTCGAGCGCGACGCCAAGGCTGCCCTCGGGACGAACGCTGAGCAAGTCAAGGTGCTCGGCGTGTCCGCCAACGACAAGGACATGGACGTCAACTTCTCTGTGGAGGGCGACAGCCTGCTCGAGTACGATGTGCGCCAAGCGCTCGAGGACGAGAACGCGTTCCCCAGCGTATGGAAGCTGTACAACGACGCACGTGCGTCTGGCATCAAGCCGCTTAGTAGCGGCAGCCGTGGCGAGACTGCCGTGCTCGAACGCGTCTTTGAGGGCGACGACTGGGATCTTCTCCTCGACGACTGCCAGGAGGATGCCAACGGTGCCTTCCGTCAGGACGCGGCCAATGCGCTCGAAACCTCGCCCAGCAAGATCCGCGTTGCGAGCGCGAAGATTGGTAGTCGTGTGAACTACCAGGTGCTTGATCCAAAACTCGAGGACAATGAAGTGGCGGAGAAAATCAACAGCTACGACTTCCCTGAGCTGACCGGCATGTACCGCCGCCGTCTGCATGCCAAGGCGGACGGTGAGGACGGCGCCCGCGGTGTCAACGCGGCCAACGCCGCCGATGAAGCTGACGGCCTCGAAGGCGCCGAATTGGAAGAGCTCGGTGACGCCGCCGCCGGCAAGAAGGAGTTCGTTGGCGACCTCTGGGAGGAGGTCTACGCGGACAAAAAGGAGGACCTTGAGCGTGCCTTCAAGGAGGACACCGCCGATGCCCTTGAGCTCGCCGACCCCGAGGATGTTCAGGTGACCAAAGTCAAGACGAGCAAGGACGGTATCGTCTACAACTACAAGGTCAACAACGTCGACATGTCAAGCGAGGAAGTGACGGACACGCTGGAGGAGTACCCGTACCCTGCCATGTGGGAGCTCTACTCGTTTGAAGACGCAGGTGCGGGAGCCGCACGCGCGCTTGCTGAGTCGGCCTCTGCCGATGCCGCCAACACGGCCCCTCGAGATACGACCCGTGCGGTCCCCGCGGAGGCCGTCGGCGACGATGTGGTGACTTCTCACCAGGTTGGGTTCGATGGCGACGACTGGCAGTACGTCCTGGACAACCACCGTGCCGCGCTTGAGAAGGCGTTTGTGTCGTGCACGGCCGAGCTTTTCGGCCTCGAGGAGGATCACGTCATGAACACGGTCTACAGCATTGGCAGCCTGCTCGTTGACTTTGAGCTGAAACACTCCGCCAGCATCAGCGAGGAGCACGTCAACCAGAAGCTCAACGAGTGCGGCTACGAGCCCGTGTGGGATCTCTACGGCGAGCACCCGTACGACCCGAATGAGGTTATGCGCACGGAGCACGAGGTGGGCTTCGAGGGCGCCGGCTGGTCTGGTGTCCTGCGCGAGAGCGAGGAGGAGCTTCGCGAGGCATTTGTGGCCGATACCGCGGAGGCCCTCGGCATCCCTCAGGAAGACTGCGAGAAACTGACGATGGAGTACGTGGAGGAGTCTCTGCTTGCCAAGATCGTCGTGCTCCACTCTGTACTGCAGGACCAGGAGATGATCCAGCAGCAGCTCTCGGGCCACCCCTACGACCGCGTCTGGGACATGTACGAGGAGGGCTCCGAGACTGGTCTCGTCGAAACCACCCACCAGGTCGGCTTCGATGGCGAGGACTGGAAGTACGTTGTCGAAAAGCGCCCCGATGAGCTGCGCGACGCTTTTGTCACGAGCACCGCCGCCCTCTTCGGCGTTGACGAGGCCAACGTCGAGAACACCCGCTTCACCTGTGAGAAGACTGCGCTACTTGTCGACTTCGATCTCAAGCACACAGAGACGATGACCGAGGACGAGGTCAACGAGAAGCTGGCCACCTGCGAGTACGAGGCTGTCTGGGACCTCTACGGCGAGCACCCCCTCGACCCCAGCGACGGCAACGTCACGAACCACGAAGTTGGCTTCGAGGGCGAGGAATGGGACAAGGTGCTCGAGTTCGAGTCGGACAAGCTTCACGAGGCTGTTGTGCTCGACACGGCTGACGCCCTCGGCGTCGAGCGCGACGACGTGCAGACGACGGACATGAAGTTTGTCGACAGCGCCCTTGTTGTGGACCTCTCTGTGCGTCACCCGACGTTGCAGGACCAGGAGCTGATCCAGCAGCAGCTCACCGGCTACCCCTACGATCGCGTCTGGGCGGTGTACGAGGAGGGTCCAGTGTCGGAGGCGGCCATGCAGGCGGCGGCGGCCGAGGCTGCGGCTGCGCAGGCTGAGGAGGAGGCGGCGGGCCAGGCCCAGGCCCGCGAGGCGACGCCCGCTGCTCTCACGGCCAACCACCGTGGCGAGACCGCGGTGCTTGAGCACACCTTCGAGGGTGATGGCTGGGATCTCGTCCTTGATCAGTACCCCGAGGACCTCAACGACGCCTTCAAGCGCGACGTCGCGAAGTGTCTGGACACCTCGCCCAGCAACGTGCGTGTCGTCAGCGCGGAGATCGGCAGCCGCAGCCTCATTGTGCGCCACCAGGTGATTGAGCCTGAGCTCGAGGACGACGAGATCGCCGAGGCGGTGAATAGTAACGAGTTCGACGAGGTCATGGGCCTCTACCGTCGTCACGTCCGCGCCACCGAGGACGGCGAGAACGCGGCGGCCGAGGAAGAAGACATCGGCAAGGCCGAGTGGGAGGAGCTCGGCGATGAGCGCGATGCCACGGCTGAAAACGCCGCCCGCGCTGTCGTCGCACCCGCTGCCGAGGACGAAGAAATGGACAACGAGTCCTGGACCGAGCTGCACGATGTGTCCGCTGAAGGCCGCTTCGAGAAGACGTTCCCCGGTGACAATTGGGAGAACTGCGTCAATGAGAACCGCGAAGGTGTTGCCGACGCGATCCGCAAGGATGTCTCCGACTGCCTTGCCGCGGATCCCGAGAGTGTGAAGGTCCGCACCATCAAGCCCAGCGATGAGGGCGTGAAGATCAGCTACGATGTGGATGAGCTGCCCGCTGGCATGTCCGGTGAGGACGCCCAGGCCAAGTCGGATGCCTACGACTACCCTGCTTTGTGGGCCATGTACCACGAGGCCGACGGTAGGGTCACCACCGCCCACGCCGTCCGCTTCGAGGCGGAGGGCTGGGACTACATCGTGCGCCGCCATCGCTGGAATCTCACGCGCGCGCTGTCCGAGGACGCCGGTGAAGCAGTCGACATCGACCCTGATGCGGCCGTAGACATGCAGATGGTGGTGTCTCCTGAGGCCCTCGATGTGACTGTACAGCTGCTTCACGACCAGTCTCTCACCATCGAGGAGATTGATGAGAAGCTGACCGCGTGTCCCTTCACGCGCGTCTGGGCCCTCTACGAGAACCTCGCCCCGTCCGCGGCGATGACCAAGACCTTTCAGGGTAGCGCCTGGGGCCCCGTGGTCGAGAGCAAGCGCGAGGCGGTTGAGAACGCTTTCGCCACCGACGCGGCCAAGGCCACGGACGTCTCCCGCCTTGAGGTGGAAGTGGAAGATGTGCAGGCCGATGATGACAAGTTGACTGTCGCCTATGTGGTGCGCGGCTCCAAGCTCGACGACAACGAGGTCGCCCAGCGAGCCGAGAACTACCCGTTCCCGAGCGTCTGGGCCCTGTACGAGGGCGAGGATGGTCTGCAGCACCCTGGCGCGTCCGCCCAGAAATCATTCAACGGCCCCGCCTGGGGTGAGGTGCTCAACGACAACCGCAGCAAGATCGAGGATGCCTTCAAGCAGGACACGGCAGCCGCGACTAGCACCGCGAAGGATCAGGTTGACGTCACCTCTGTCTACGCGACGGAGGAGGGCCTTGTGGTCAACTACAAGGTCACGCCTGAGCCCGGCCGCGAGAGCGAGATGCCCACTCAAGAGGAGATCGCGCAGCGCACTGACGNACGCCCGAGGGCCTGGTGGCGAACTACCGCGTGGCCAACGCCGGCGTGCCTGAAGAAGACGTCGACGACGTGGCCGCCACGCACGAGTACCCGGCCGTGTGGAATCTGTACGAGGAGAGCAACCGTGCTCGTGGCCTTGAAGAGGATGAGCGCGAGTCCGGTGAGCTGCGCCGCGTGTTCGACGGCGACGACTGGGATCTTGTGCTCGAGAGGTGCCCCGAGGATGCCAACGAGTGCTTCAAGAAGGGCGTGTCTGATGTCCTCGGTGTCCCTGCCCACAAGGTGACGGTGCTGAACGCGCAGGTCGGCAGTCTTGTGATGGACTACAAGGTGCGCGGCTATGCTGGTGACGACGAGGAGATCAACCAGAAGGTTGCGGACGCTGAGTTCCCTGAGCTGTGGGCGCTGTACAGGGCCCGCGCTTCCGATCCCAACGATATGGTGACTGAAAACCACGATGTGGGCTTCGAAGGCGAGGACTGGGACTACGTCTACGCCAGCAAGAAGGCGCAGGTGCACGAGGCCTTCACGGCAGGTGTCGCCGAAGCCCTGCGCGTGGACCCGGCCAACGTGAAGAACATCAAGATGGAGAAGGCACCCGATGGCATCGTGCTCTCGGCTGACGTGACGCACCACACGCTGCAGGGTGCCGACCTCATTCGCAAGGAGCTCCGCGCGCACACCTTCCCCGAGCTCTGGGAGCTGTACGAGCCTCGCCCGTACGATCCCAAGAACACGGTCGACACGAAGCACAGCATGACCTTCGAGGGTGAGGCCTGGGACTGGATCATGAAGCGCAAGGCACGCGAGGTGCACCTGGCTATCCAGAACGACACAGCCGAGTCCCTGACCGTCGACCGCGACTACGTGCGCGATGTGCAGACCAGTGTGGAGCCCGCAAGCCTTGTGGCGATCGTGACTGTGCGTCACTCACCGCTGCATGACGAGGACGTCATTACGGAGGAGATGAACAAGTACGAGTTCCCGCGCACGTGGGCGTACTACTGCCCGCCCGATGAGTCTCCTGCCGGCGTCAAGCACTTCAGCGGTGACTGGCAGCACACTGTCGACGAACGCGAGGCGGCCCTCAAGGCAGCCTTCACCAAGGATGTGTCTGAGGCTATCAACACCCCCGCGGAAGACATCGAAGTGGAGCGTTTGGAGGCCGACGCGGAAGGCATGGGTGTCGGCTACAAGGTCCACTTCACGGAGGACCTGGAGGAGGACCTGGAGTCTGCCCTCGCCAACTACCCGTTCCCCAACGTCTGGGCACTGTACCAGCCGACCACGGACAAGCAAGGCGTGACGGAGTTCTCCACGACTCCACACCGCAAGATGTTCTTGGGCAACGATTGGGACGAGGTCGTCAAGAACAACCGCGCGCCGCTTGAGGAGGCCTTCAAGAAGGACACCGCCGAAGCGATGAAGGCGTCGCCCGAGGATGTGACGGTGACCTCCGTCTACACAACGCCCGAGGGCCTGGTGGCGAACTACCGCGTGGCCAACGCCGGCGTGCCTGAAGAAGACGTCGACGACGTGGCCGCCACGCACGAGTACCCGGCCGTGTGGAATCTGTACGAGGAGAGCAACCGTGCTCGTGGCCTTGAAGAGGCCGTGAACGCCCCTGAGTGGGAGGAGCTCGGCGATGAGCAGCCCGCCGCGGCTGTCGCTCGCGAGGCCGCGATGGAGTTGAAGCCCTACACGCAGCACAACGCCTCCTTTGATGGCCAGGACTGGGACTACGTGTTGGCCAATAAGAGTGATGCCGTGCGCGATGCGATCCGCACCGATGCCGCCGAAGCGACTGGACGTCCCGTGGAGGACGTGGAGGATATCACGACCACCCTGAAGGGCCCTATTATGGAGGCTCAGGTCCGCATGACCCGTAAGGAGGAGAACGACGAGGAAGTCCTTGGCGAGGCGATGCGCAGCTGCCAGTACCCCCGTACGTGGGCGCTGTACGAGGAAGGCGCGCAGGACAAGGCCGACGAGGGTCTTGCCAGGACCAAGCACACCTTCACTTTGGAGGGTGAGGACTGGGCGTACGTGGTGAAGGACAACATGCCGAAGGTCACCGAGGCCTTCAAGGCGGATACCGCTGAGGCCGTCGGCTGCGAGCCTCGTCACGTGCAGGACCTGCGTGTGACCGCGGGCGACTCAGGTGCCACCATGACCTTCATGCTTGCTCACCCCACCGAGCTCGCTGCGGATGCGGCCGATGAGAAGATGAAGCAGGCACCGTACAACCGCGTGTGGGCGCTCTACGGCCCCCGCCCATCCGATCCCAACGATATGGTGACTGAAAACCACGATGTGGGCTTCGAAGGCGAGGACTGGGACTACGTCTACGCCAGCAAGAAGGCGCAGGTGCACGAGGCCTTCACGGCAGGTGTCGCCGAAGCCCTGCGCGTGGACCCGGCCAACGTGAAGAACATCAAGATGGAGAAGGCACCCGATGGCATCGTGCTCTCGGCTGACGTGACGCACCACACGCTGCAGGGTGCCGACCTCATTCGCAAGGAGCTCCGCGCGCACACCTTCCCCGAGCTCTGGGAGCTGTACGAGCCTCGCCCGTACGATCCCAAGAACACGGTCGACACGAAGCACAGCATGACCTTCGAGGGTGAGGCCTGGGACTGGATCATGAAGCGCAAGGCACGCGAGGTGCACCTGGCTATCCAGAACGACACAGCCGAGTCCCTGACCGTCGACCGCGACTACGTGCGCGATGTGCAGACCAGTGTGGAGCCCGCAAGCCTTGTGGCGGTCGTGACTGTGCGTCACTCACCGCTGCAGGACGAGGACGTCATTACGGAGGAGATGAACAGGTACGAGTTCCCGCGCACGTGGGCGTACTACTGCCCCCCCGATGAGTCTCCTGCCGGCGTCAAGCACTTCGACGGCAAGTGGGACGAAATTGTGGCGGACAAGACGGAGGCTGTCAAGGCGGCGTTCGCGAAGGATACGGCCCGCGCAGTGAGCGTCGAGGACGCAGATGTCGAAGTCCAGGATATCGAATCGACGCCAGAGGGCATGAACGTGGCCTACAAGGTCCACTTCACGCAGGCCACCAATGAGGAGGTCACCGCTCAGACGGACAACTACCCGTTCCCCAACGTCTGGGCACTGTACCAGCCGACCACGGACAAGCAAGGCGTGACGGAGTTCTCCACGACTCCACACCGCAAGATGTTCTTGGGCAACGATTGGGACGAGGTCGTCAAGAACAACCGCGCGCCGCTTGAGGAGGCCTTCAAGAAGGACACCGCCGCAGCGATGGAGGCGTCGCCCGAGGATGTGACGGTGACCTCCGTCTACACGACGCCCGAGGGCCTGGCGGCGAACTACCGCGTGGCCAACGCCGGCGTGCCTGAAGAAGACGTCGACGACGTGGCCGCCAAGCACGAGTACCCTGCTGTGTGGGCTCTGTACGAGGCCCGCATGCGCGCTGGTGGCGAGGAGGACGTGAACGCCCCTGAGTGGGAGGAGCTCGGCGATGAGCAGCCCGCCGCAGCTGTCGCTCGCGACCTGGCCGTGCGTGATCGCTACACCGACTTGAGCGTGAGCTTCGAGGGTGAGGACTGGGACTACGTTGTGGAGAAGAAGGCCCCCGCCCTGACGGAGGCGTTCAAGGGTGCGACGGCAAACGCGCTCTCTCTCGAGGCAGAGGACATTGCCGTGACGGAGTTCGTGCTCGGCAACTTCCTCGTCCAGTTCCGCGTGCACCATCCGTCTACGATGGTGGAGTCGGAGATGCGTGAGAAGATTGACTCGTACCCGTACGAGGAGGTGTGGGCCCTGTACGAGGAGCGCCCGCGCAGCACCGTCGTCACGCAGCACGACGTCGGCTTCGAGGCCGATGGCTGGGAAGATATTGTCATTGTCCGTGAGGAGGAGATCAAGGCCGCCTTCGTCGCCGCGACTGCGAGCGCGTGCCAGCTCGATGCCGGTGCCGTGCGCAACCCCGAGATCACGACATACCCGTCCATGATGAAGATCTCGTGCACCGTGGCGCACGCCCCGGCTGTGCAGGCCGACGCGATCAACACGCACATCAACCGCTACCCCTACAATGAGGTCTGGGCTCTGTACGAGGAGGTCCCTCTCGGCGAGGAGTCTGGTGTGCTGACGAAGAAGTTTGATGGCGATGACTGGGATCAGTCCCTCGAGATGGAGCGCGCGGCGCTTGAGCAGGCATTCATTTCGGATACCATGCAGTGCCTCCGCGTGCCCCGCGGCGCCGTGTCCGTGAAGCGTATGGACGTGGGCAGCCTGCTCGTCGACTACACAGTGCGCACGGCGAACATGAACGACGAGGACATCGCGACGCGTGTTGAGAGCTACCCGTACCCGGAGGTGTGGGCCCTCTACCGTCCTCGCCAGAAGTCACGCGAGGGTCCACTGTCCCAGCTGCGCCAGTTCAACGGCCGCAGCTGGAATACGGTGGCGACACAGAAGCGCGTGGAGCTGAAGCAGGCGTTTGTCGACGACACTGCGGAGATGCTCGATGCCCCTAAGGAGAACGTTGAGGTCACGTCCATGTACACGACTGAGGGTGCTCTGGTCGTGAACTACAAGGCCAACAAGGACGGCGTCGCTGATGATGAGGTGCACCGCTGCATCCACGATGGCGACTACCCGCGCGTGTGGAAGCTGTACAAGGAGTACTCGGATGAGGGCTTCGTGCACACACCGCACAGCTCTGCCTTCCCCGGCGAAGACTGGGACTACGTCCTGGAGCGCAACCGCCGCGCCGTGGAAGAGAACTTCACCATGTGCACGGCTCAGGCCCTCGGTCTGCAGAGCCGTCACGTGACGAAGCTCGAGCTGAGCGCCAGCAAGGGGGAGGGTCTGCACGCTCACTACGACATTAACCACCCGAAGGACATGAGCGAGAACACGATCAACCAGACCCTGCGGGGTGCCGAGTACAAGCCGCTCTGGGAGCTCTACGAGACGCGTCCGTACGACCCGAGCGTGGTCGTGGTGACGTCGCACGAAGTGGCCTTTGAGGGCGAGAGCTGGGGCTACACGCTCGAGCAGAAGCGCGAGCTTGTGGAGAAGATGTTCCTTGAGGAGACAGCTGCTGCTCTGGAGGTCGAGCCGAGCGCACTCCGTGGCCTGCGCACCGAGGTGTCACCCAGCAGCGTGACGATGGGCATCAACGTGGAGCACTCACCCCTGCAGGACGATGAGCTCGTGCAGACAGCCCTCCGTGACCACCCGTACACGAAGCTCTGGGATCTGTACATGATCCGCCCCTACGACCCCAACCTGGACGACGTCGCCAGCAGCCACCGTATCGGCTTTGAAGGTGATCGTTGGAGGGAGGTGATGAAGGCTCGCCGCGCGGATGTGGTGCAGGCGGTGCGTGCCGATGCCGCCGATGCCCTCGAGATGCCCGCCGAGCGCATGGATGACGTGGCGACCGACGTCTCTAAGATGATGATGGTGGCTGTCATTACCGTGCGCCACCCTGAGGGCCTCTCAAACGACGAGGTGCAGCAGATGCTGAGCGAGTTCGACTACCCGCGCACGTGGGCCCTGTACGACGAGGTCACCAACCCTCACGTGGACGTGATGAAGAGCCGCAACGAGTCGATGACCCGCGCGCCGCCTGTACGCACTGGTCGCATGTCTGAGCTCATGACGAAGTACTTCGATGGTATCGACTGGGACCTTGCCATGAGCCTGCACCCCGAGGCGATCCATGATGCTTTTATTGTGGACACGTCCGATGTGCTGCAGTGCCCGGCCTCCGATATTGAGATCGCTGGCATGGCCCTGGGCAGCCTTATTGTGCAGTACCGCGTGATGGACCTGCAGATGCCGGAGCGCAAGGCCACCAACCTCGCCGACAACTACGCGTACCCGCACGTGTGGGCGCTGTACAGGTCCCGCATGGACGGCGAGCCCGGCTTCACCAGTGCGCGTCCGAGCTACCGCGGTGCGCCGTCGCAGCCCGCACTGAGTCAGATCAGCACCGCCCGCCGCGCGGCTCGCGAGCCCGCGCCCGACACCGCTGCCGACGAGGAGGAAGCGCGCACCCGCCGCGAGGCCGAAGAAGCACAGAAGGCTGCGAAGGAGGCTGACCGCCGTGAGGAAGAGGCCAAGAAGGCCGCTGAGGAGGCCGAGAAGCGCCGTCGCACGGAGGAGGAGGCCGCGGCCAAGGAGGAGGAAGAGGCCCGCCAGGCCATGGAGCGTGCCAAGCAGCGCCGTGAGGCCGCGCAGAAGGCAGCAGACGACGCTCGCGCAGAGGAAGAGCGCCGTGCGCGCGAGGCCCTTGAGGAGAAGCAGCGTGCCCTCGAAGCCGCCCAGCGTGCTGAAGAGGCGGCTCAAGAGGCTCGCCGCCGCCGTGTGCAACCGCTCAGCAAGGAGGATGCGGAGGAGGAGGAGGACTCGATCACGTACCTGCGCAAGGCCCTTCATCAGGCACGCCATGAACGCGACGAGTACCAGGATATGGTTGACCGCCTGCAGGAGTCCCAGCCTCGCGCTTCGGGTGCGGCCCCCGCGTCCACCGCTTCTGCTAGCCGTGCGGCTCCTGCCCCTGCTGAGCCCAACGACAACGCCGAGGACGAGTTGTAAAAAAGCAGCAGCAGCGCCGTCAATGGTGCCGTTGAGTGTGTAAAACAACACCGAGGAAGGATCTAGCGATCATGTAAACCGACAAAAAAAGAACGATGATGAAGAGGTACAAAGCGGGCTTTCTCTGTTTTGTTCACTCTTCTGTAAAGCTCGTCCCTTCCTTTTCTTTTCTTTTTTTTTCTTTTTCCTTCTTTTTTCCATTTTTATCTGGCGCATACACAGAAACGACCGAGCCAGAGTAGTAACAGGCGGACTTCAATCTCTCTACTCCTCTCTTCATTTTTCTTTTTGTGTTCTTGTTGACCCTCCTTTTTCCTTTTTTTTCTTTTCTGAAATTGTGAAGGTATCTCGCATTGTGTTTCTTCTCTCTTTTTCGTTTCTGTCTTATCTTCGATTTCCCGTTGTGCTTGCTGTTGTCCATGTCTACATCCAGCACAGTACCCTTGCCTTGACAACATCGGATACATGTCACGGAAGTCTGGACATGGCGACGCACCGCTCTTTCTTCATTCCTGTCGATTTGAGCAGCAGACGATGGTATCAGAACCGTGCGTCAAAAAGAAGAAAAAAAATAGGAATTGCGATGTCTTCATTTCATCGGGAAAAGGTGCAAGGACACAAAAGTGAAGGAGAACGTCGAGAGAGAGAGAGAACAACCTTACACCCTGATCGACTACTGTTAAAATACCCCACTCGTACTCTTTTTGAAAAGCAGGACTGATCTGCTATCATACACACACAAATATATATATATATATATATATATATATACAACAAGAACAAGAACCGCTCAGCTAGTTTTGTGCGGAAGAATAGAATTCCAGTGACAAGTGAAGCGACGAGAAAAGAACATGGGAGACCGCATGTTCGCGTTCTGTTCCGTTCGCTGCCCACAGCCCGTGTCAAGTGACTGCGAATGCTGCCACGAGCGAGACGCTCACAGGCCGGCGATGCTCGCCGAATTTCATGGTCTGTGACGTCGTCTCCACGGCGACACCACAGGCTGCTCACTGACTCTTGACCCCGTCCTCTCCGCCCGACGACATGGCTAATGTCTCTTCGTTTCACGCCTCCTCTCCACTGCGCTCTCTGTTCACCCTTCCCGGCCTCTCTCTCTTGATTGTCCATTGACCTGTGCCGCTTCGCAGTATCGCACCCGTCAAGTTAATAGAAGGCTAGCCTTTCATCCCTTTCGTGGCCTTTGCACCTCATTTCGTTTTTTCCCACACATATTTTTTTTTTTTTCCCGATCCCTCGACCGAAAAAAAAAAAAAGTGTGCGACAGCGGTGTCCAAGCCTATTGCCATACCAACCAGAATATCAGCATCTACAAGAAACAACAACACACCGTGTCACAGACAAAACACACACACAGAAGAATGTCGTCGAACCTCTACCCCACCGAGGACAACGGCATGTACTCGACGGAGGACGTACTCGCCCACAGCCGCGAGGAGGTCATCTCTCTCTCCAACCACTCCTCCCAGGCCGAGGCGACACCCCGTGCCACCCCTGACGCCGGCGCCGCCCCCTCCGCATTGGTTGTCAGGCCTGACAAGACCGATCTGCATCTTGGCGACTACGTCGGCTTCGAGCTGATCGCCCCCTCCAAGGAGTGGCGTCTCTCACTCGGTAAGGTGGTTGGTTTCCCCACCTCGCGCACTGTCAAGGTCGCCCACTACGAGCCCGTAACTGATCGCACCGTCGCGCAGGACCCTGAGTCCGAGGCGGCACTCCGTCAGACCGCGGAGCGCGAAGACAAGATGGACCTCTGGCAAGACCGTGAAGCCCTTCGCGATGAAATGAACGAGGCTACCGAGGCGGAGAAGGAGGCCGCGGCTCGTCTGTTCGAGGCGCGTGATGCCACACTCCAGAAGCAGTCTGAAGCAGCTGACCGCACTGCGGTGGCCATTGAGCAGCTTGACCACGCCCGCAGTGCGATGCAGAACGTCCCTCCTCGGCAGTGGCGTGACGTGCGCGCCTCGTACAAGCCCACCGAAAGCGTGCAGGGCGTCCTGCGGGCGGTGATGCTTATTTTACACGAGGACCGCGCCATCAAATGGGATGAAATTCAGGCTGTGCTGCGCGAGCCCAGCTTCCTTGATCACGTGCTGGACTGGGACTGTACCGTGACGCCCATGTCCCTGCCTCGCCGCCAAAAGATCATCAGCCTTTGCAGCGGCGAGGGCCTCGACGAGGACACAGACAGCCGATCACGGGCAGGCGGCAAACGCAAGTCCAAGTCGCTGCGTGCGCGCAGTCCGACCGGCTACACGGTGTCCGCGACTGGACCGAACGCGGGTGCCATGGCACAGCTTGACTCTGCGTGCCGTGCGTGGATCAACGCACAGCTCGTCTGCTCCGAGGCTGGCGAAGCCCAGGCACTTCTGGTGGAGGAGTGCTTCACGGAGCAGCAGGAGCAGCGCATCCTCCTGCGTGAGGTGAACGACATGCGCGTCAATATTTCACGTATCGAGACTCAAATGAAGGAGAAGAAGCTCGCCATTCTGGGCACCGAGGATGCCGACGCTATCATGGCGCTTCTGCCCGCCGAGTCGAAGCCGATCGACAACGTGTTCTACATGCGTACCTACCCGGATAAGGCGCGTCGCTTCGTGCAGGCGGTGATCCTGCGCGACAGCGTCGTCATCAACTTCGGTCCCAATGCCTCCGAGGACCACGACGGCTACCTACGTCTCAACCCTGATCAGGTCAACGCGCTCCGCACGGCTGTCGTTGAGGCCGGTGTGCAGCACGACAGCGAGGAGGTCGATGCACTCCTGGAGCGCAGGCAGCGCGAGGAGGAGGAGATGGCGGAGCTGGATGCCCGCGTCGGGGAGCTTCGTGCCCGCAGCTACCTCAGTCCCGAGGAGGAGGAAGAGCTTGAGCAGCTGGAGGCCATGCGTGCCGATGTGGAGCGTCGCCACAACGCCACGACCCGCCGTCTCGCTGAGCTTGAGGTCAATAATCGCGCCGCACCCCGGCAGATCACGATCGCCTCGAAGAAGCAAGAGTTCAAGTACACGCGCCTGCACTGCAAAATGTCCGGCGACTGGGAAGATATTCTCAACGATCCTGAACGCTACGGTGAGTTTGTATCGGCGCTGAACAACGATCTCTCCACGATGCTGAACGTCCCGGCCGAGAACATCTTAGGCATCGAGGCGCGCAGCGGCTCTCTTCTGGTAGACTTCACCGTCAAGCATAGCGGCGAACTCGATGACGACGAGCTGCAGGACTTGGTGAACAACGGAAACTTCACCGCGCTCAGCAATTTTTACGAGAAGGTGACGTTCAAGAAGACGAGTCCTCTCAACACACCTGAACAGGAGTCGAGCTACTCCAAGATGCTCAGCCTGGAGAAGACTGCCGAGCAGACGACCTTCTCCGGTATGGGTATTCTCGAGAAGATCGAGGACTATCAGAACGAGGACGGCTCACTGACCGAGGAGTTCAGCGACGAGATCACCAGCGATGAAGACTACCGCAAGGCCATCATCAGTGTGGCGCCCGCGCGCGACGACTATGACGAGTACGTGATCATTGGCCCGAAGGACATCATCGTTGAGGATGCGGAGCTCCCTGTCGAGGCCGCCGCCACGCCCGCAGAGACCCCTGTGAAGTCCAACCACAGTGCCGAGGCACAGAACCGTGCGATCGAGGCACCTGAGTCCGGAAAGGCTTCAGCTACCCCCGTGAACTCCGATCGCGCTGGTGCTCTCGGCGCCGAGATGGAGGAGGCGGAATCCGCAAGCATTGAGTGGGATGAGCTCGACACCCCGAAGCCGGAGCACGCCTCTGAGAAGGCCGCAGAGATCCCTGCGGAGAGCGTGCCGTCCACGAGCGAGTCTGCCGCCCCTGTCGCCAATGAGCAGCCACCGGCGCCGGCGTCGCAGCGTGCGGTCTGAGTCCCATCCCCGACCGACTCATCCGAATCCAAGCTGTAAATCAACATGAACCGAACGAGGTGAACGGAGAGCACACCAACAAAAGGTGCTGCTCTCGTTGACACAGGGAAGAAGTATCCGATTCTCCTCCCTCTCCTCCTTTCGTGAGGCGCCGCCGACGTGTGCGGTCATGAATTCTTTTTCTCCCTCTTTTCTTGTATCGCGCTTTTGTTTTGAAACGCTCCGTCACACAGCTTGGGCAGACGGGCAGGCGTACTTGGTCTGTGTGTGTGTGTGTTGATCTTTGTTCCATGGTCATTTTTTTTTTTCGTTGAGTGCGGTCTCCTCGACCTTCATCCATTGTTTCTGTCTGCTTCTTCCCACTCGTTTCCGCACTCGAGATTCCCCTTTTTTTAAACGTGTGAGTGCTTCTTTACTATTATTTCTTCTCTATTCATCAACGCCGCAAACTGAAGAGAATGAGCGACGCGGTCATGTGAGAGAGGGGAATTCAAAAAAAAAAAAAAACACACAAAAAAACAAAAACAAAAACAAAAAAAAAGTGTTGAAACGGTGTGAAGAAGCAACCAAAATAATAATAATGATAATAAAACAGAAATATGTACCGTACAAAAACAACAACATCAAAAAAACAAAAAAACAACAACAACAGCAAGGAGGGACCACGTCAAGGAGGAACGCAAAACAAAGGACACACACACACCATGACAAAGAGGCTCTCACCAGTGGCACAATGACAGCAAGGGCACATCAATCAACATCGCCTGACTCCTTTCAGATCGATGTGTGTGTGGGGAGCGACGACGGAAATCAGACTGGGCCCCGATCACCCGGCTGTCACACACTGCGGTCCTGGTGAACGTGTCTGTCTCTCTTTTTGTTGTTTTTGTTATGTTTGTTGTTGTTATCTACACACGTTTCGCTTGATCGCAGCCGCCGACTGTGTGTAGCTTCGCTGTGCGTGTGCCCTCCTTTTTCTTTTTTTTTTCTTTTCTTGTTCTTCTTCGTTTTCCGTCTTTTCTCGATTTTGTACCTTATAGCTCATTCGTGCGTCGATGTTCTTCTCGGGTTTTTTGTTTATTTTTCTGTTTGGCCCAACACCATTGAGTGGTGTATGGGCGGGCTGAGGCGTTGTTGACTTGGACAAGCGAGCGGCTTAAAAGAAGAAGAAAAAAAAACAAGTAGCGAGCTGCCTAACTCCTTCTTGTGATGACCCGCTCGGGGTGTCCTTTGACGAGTTCTTTTCCTATGTTTATTTCACCACTCCAGGCTCGCCTTTTTCTTTCCTCCTTCTCTTGTCGTCTACGGTACTTGGCGGTGGCGTTTTTTTGTTCTCTTTTTATCTACTCTTCGTTTTTTTTTTCTATTTTATCTCAAAAACAATCTACGCTATACAAACTCTAGGAGGTAGGAGCACCCGCTACAGAACGCCGGTCAAGGGTTGCTGTGGTACTAGTCATACCGCGAGCTCCCTTACACACACACACACACACACACACATACGCATACGCGTACGTCACACATGTGCGAAATCTGGTTGCTTCACTTCAGAGATTCCCTCGCATTTGTGCGTTTCTACGTATGTGTGTGTGTGCGCGCTCCATTCGGTTACCCCGCAGTCCCTTGGAGCGCCTCCTCACCTCGAACGTTCCCTTTATATCTGTCGACACCATGAATCGAAAAGGCGACTACGCACTCCCCCGTGGATCTGCGGATCTGTGTGGCCCCCTCGCGATGCGCTCGTTTTCGTGGCAAATCCGAAACTCATCATGGCATGAACAGCGTACGACACACTTCGTTCTCTTTCTCTTCCTCCTCTTCCTCACATCGCCCGACTCCCTGATGCCTATGCGTGCCAAGTTTTCTCATCAAACTATACGCGCGACTTCTCCCATCGTGTCTGTGAGTGTCGGCCACATTCTCTTGTCGGCCATCTTTTCGTCATCCAACAGGACTCTTGATTCCTTCATTGTCAGACACACACACACACACACACACACACAGACGGACGTTGCGCTACCGGGATTGAAGAAACAAAACAACAACAACAAGGAAGATGTTGTCGACGTCTAGCTCACGTGTTTGCTTCTCTTTCACCGCACGCCAGGGCCCTCGCACGGTCACTGTGACGGTGGCTGCCAGCGTGGCCTTGTGCCATCCTCATCGTGCGGTGTCCACGCTGGCCTTCTGCCGCGCACGTCGGTCGTTGAACGCGCTAAGCGCCGCCTCGCCGCTGTCGTCTTCCCCTTGTCTGTCTGCCGGTGCCACGTTGAGCCTCAACGCGCTGAGGACCTCTCTTCGCTTCGCCGCGAACTCGGCCCGCAGTGGCGGCAAGGATATCGATATCGTCGATCAGGAGAAGCCCATTCATATCCGCGTGGCGGAGCAGAAGGACTCACAGATTTACACGTACAACGAATACGTGGAGAAGCATGAGATGGAAAACCGTGCCTCACGGACGCTCGCTGAGGCCATTGACGAGACGCGCGATAACCCCATTTGGATGCTTTGGGCACTGCTCTTCTTGACTCTGAGCGTCTTGACCGTCGTCGTCTCTATCCGTGTGCGGCGCGAGCAGCTTCGCTTCGATCCGAAGCTCCGCGCTGTCAAGTCCTTCGACAGCCCCGACGGACCCAGCATTGGCGGACCCTTCACTCTCAAGGACGTCAACACAGGCAAGACCGTCACCGAGAAGGACTTCTTGGGGAAATGGCTGTACATTTATTTTGGCTTCACCAACTGCCCAGATGTGTGTCCAGAGGAGATGGCAAAGATGTCACGCGTCATTGCCCATTTGGACAAGAAGGTCGGCAAGGACTACTGGCAACCCATCTTCATCAGCCTTGACCCCAAGCGCGACACCCCGGCGAAGATTCGCGAGTACCTGGCCGATTTCTCACCCCGTATTTTGGGTCTTGTGGGCACCACGGAGCAGGTGGAAAAGGCCGCGCGTGAGTATCGCGTGTACTTTGCGATTCCGGACGAGGAGGCCATGTCCGAGGACGACTACCTTGTTGACCACTCCATCATTATGTACGTGATGGACCCCGAGGGTAAGTTCAGCGATTACACCACCAAGGAGTTCCAGTGGTTTGAGAGCTACAGCAAGCTGCTCCGCCGCATGATGGACTACGAGCGTGCCAAGGCCGAAGATCAGCAGAAGCGCGGCGGCCAGCTTGAGGCGGGTGAGCGCCCAGCAAACCTCGCCGTCGCTGGTGTCGCCTCCATGACAGATGAGGCTGCGAAGGCGGCCGCATCAGCCTGGAGTAACAAACCCAAAATGCTGTCCTCGCTCAAAGGTGGGAACTCGGGCGGCACCGCAGAGTGAGCGAGTGAGTGAGTGAGTGTGAGACCAGGATAAGTGCAGTGCGGCGCAAGGTCACCTCACCGCCTCCTCGTAGGTGACGCGATACACGTTCACATCAAAATGGGCAACCCAAAAACTATTCAGTCAACACTTCCGCGCGCCGCCGCATGACGCATTTTATGCTCGGAGAACTTGAGGTGTGACAGCTCCGCGCTCTCCATTGTGTGTCTCGTGTGTCTTATATGTGCGTGCATTAGGAGATAGACACACACACACACACATGAGCAACACTTCACCCTTTATTTGGGTTTATTTCGCATTCGAGTAGAAGAGAGAATCACGAGATGCGTGCTGCTCATCTGTGACACCTGAGCTCACACGCACTTGCTTTTTCCTCGTGTTTTTTTTTCCCGCTGCCAACGCATCCACGTCCTCCTCGTCACTGTCAATGGCCTCACCTCGTCTTTTTCTCACGAATGTCTCCATCCCTCTCTCTCTCTCTTTTCTTTTGCAACGCTCAACTACACACACATATATATATATATATATTCAGCTCTCTCTAGTAGGCTCTTCGTTCAGTTACCCCAACAAGCGCTAGCACTCATCGCGAAATCCCCACATTTTTACCCCCCTCCACACGCACACGCACACACAACACGCACACCTCAATCATCATGTCCCGTCGCGAAAGCTGCGTTTGGCACCCCATGCCCCAGGAGGTTCGCCGCTCCTCCATCCAGTCGCGCCGCGCCTCTCTGGCCGCCGGTCGCCGCGCCTCGGTCGCCAAAGACCAGCCCGACTGGGAGGTCGAGGCCGCACCTGCGCTCATCCAGAGCCGTGCCACCGCCGCGGACACGTACCCGACGGAGGACGCTGCTCCTGCCGCCGCTGCTGCCCCTGAGACCTACCCGACCAAGGAGCCCATCGCACAATCCCGCGCGGTCGCGGCGGAGCCCAAGCCCGAAGTGGTGCCCTCCTCGAAGAGCGAGCCCGCCAAGACCCACCCGACCAAGGAGCCCATCGCACAATCCCGCGCGGTCGCGGCGGAGCCCAAGCCCGAAGTGGTGCCCTCCTCGAAGAGCGAGCCCGCTGAGGAGCACCCGACCAAGAAGCCCGCCCCCGCTGCAGCAAAGGAGAAGCACGCACCCGCTCCTATCGACAAGGCCCCGGCCGTAGTGCAGAAGGAGCCCACCGCTGCCTCCCACAAGCCCGTCGAGGAGACCCAGCCCGCCTCGCAGAAGGCTGGGCGTGCCAAGACGCGCCACACCATCCACTTCCGCGGCTCCAAGTGGGCGGAGGTCAACTCCAGCAACTTCGACGCCCTTCAGGCCGCCTTCTTTGAGGATCTCAAGAACGGCGCGGGTGTGGAGGCAGACGAGGCAAAGTCTGTCAACTTCGCGGTGAAGACGGTCCTGACGGCCACCTTCGTGATGTACCACCCCAAGGGGGACCGCATCCGCATGCAGGCGGTGCATCGGAAGCTCCGGGACTACGCCTTCCCCAGGGTCTGCGCGCTCTACTCGCCCACCGGCGATGAGGACGAGCTGTAATGAGCACTCCGCACAACCAAACACACAAGCGAACAAAAAAAGACAGTGTATAACAGTAATGGGGAAATAAGTGCTTTTTTGAGTCATACCACAACGTGACTTCTCTTACGTGTCCTCATCTCGTTTCTTCGGTCCTGGCAACTCACTCACGTGTAGCCACGCCCGATGCGCACCGTCAGAGTGGACAGGGAGCGCAACCAAAAAAGGTCAGTGCGAACACAAAGGATAAAAACGAACAAGTGGAGCGTAGGTCATGTGCATCTCTGTCGCCTTCGTGCTTGCACTGTGCTGTTCTTTTGTGTTATTCTTTCCTTCGTTCTCTCTCTCTCTCGCACCCCTTTTTCGTCTCGTGCCTTTCCTCATTTTTTTTTGCGATCGACTTGGTGTCCCTGCATTCTGTGCGCGAAGAAAAGGACCGAACAAGGCGTTGAGGCACCCTCATTGTTATATTTTTTATTTATTTTTCCCGTCCTCTTTTTTTTCTTTTCTTTTCGCCTTCCCCCTTTTTCCCCCTTTCACTCATACCCAGCCAATTTTGTTGTTGTTGTTGTTGTGTGTTGGAAATGTGCGATTCAGCGTTTTCAAAGAATATGTCAACAGAGGAAGAAAAGGAAGAACAAGAAGAAGAAACAAAGAAACAGAAGGGATCGAAAATGCGCTCAAGACGGTCGCGAGATGCGCTAAGAGCCTTTCTCCCTCTCTTCTTTGATTTCGTCTTTTTTTTATTTTTATTTTTTAAATCTTTCTCTCTCCGTCGCGCCCCTGTCGTTTGTTTCTTTTCTTTCCGGCTTCTTCGCTTGGAATTGTGGCGTTTCGTTGCTTTTGTGCGCTTGTCTTGTTATTCTCCAAATCATAAGAGTTCTCCCCGCATCATTCGAACACTCTGGTTCGCACTGTTGGGACGTCGACAGAGCACCTCCATACAGTAGCAACGGTACCCCCCCAAAAAAGAAGCAAAACAAAAAGGCGAAAAGGATTGAAAAGTGTTGCGCGTGTAAAGAAAGAAAAGCGAAAAGAAGATGAAGATCTACGTGTGCGCACTCGCTCAAAACGCGACGGCTCATTTCGTAGGCGATATCTGTGTCTTCCTTACTTCTCTCCTTCTCTGCATGCTCGCTTTTTTTTTTTTCCTCTTGACCATTCGTAGACCGCTGAATTCCCTCGACTACAGAGTACTTCCTCAAGTGCGCACTCTCAGCCGTTCCAAACTGTGAGGAGTTTTTTCTCCCATAAATAAACATTCGTGCAGCACAACGAAAACATTTCGTTCTTTTTTCTTTTTGTTCTGTACCACACCACTTTTCTTTGTTTTTGTTTGGTACTCTCGTTTGTGCTGTTTTTCTCTTTTTTTTTTTTGTCTTTGTTTTCCGCGTGCTTTGGTCGAACAGGTTGATTTGTGAGAAACATACCGTTGGAAGTAGAGAAAAAGAAAAAAAAAAGAAGAGCATGCCGCCTTCGCTTCGGCAGTGAAAAAAAAAAAAAGCAGGTCGGCCATGCCTCATTCGAAAGAAGACGAACAACCATCCGTTTTCGAGACATCGTTTTTTTTTTTTTCCAGGTTCCAGCGGGAAACAGAACAAAGCAAATATATGAAGGCAGTTTCAGCGTCTTACCCTCCTCTCCCTCCCCCTCCCCCTCCCCCTTTGCTGACCGAGAAGGCACACATCCTGTTGTGAGGGCGATGACACGGCAAGACCAGCGCACTCAGATGTAGAAGAAGAAGAGATGAAGACCGAGAGGAATTGAACAACAAGACAAAATATTCTTTTTTTCGTGTTGCTCTTGTTTTCCGCCCGGAAAGCTTTTTTTTTTCATACGTTCGCCGGTGTCTGGACTCTTGTGATGGTGCTGATGGCAGCCGCGGAAGATCTGTAGGAACTCACTCAGAGGAAAAGGAGAAATAAAATTGTGATGGCATCGTCACTGGTAAAATCCGGAAAAACACAAACCCCCGATAAAAAATTATTAGTTTTCGGTGAAGGCGGACACAGATGCGCTAGACTGGTCCACACTGCTGATAGATGATGCACCTGGTTCCGTTCCGTTCCTTCTTCTTTTTTTTTTTTGAATGAACAGTAACATTAATACAAAAAACAACAACAACAACAACAACACACACACACACACACACCAAGACGTCAAGCACAACAGATCCACAGAGCCACCGCTGTGACTGACAGCTATGATGACCGAGTGATGGTCTATCCACCTTGCCCCGTTGGAGGGGGGGGGGGGTGCGTGCGGCAGCTGTTCGGGTATGCGGTAAAAACAGTGAAGAGCTGTGGCGCGGATAGGTGGGTGCGTAGAAAAACAAAATAGAGAAGAAGCACAGCGTTGTGAGCGCGTTGCTTTTTTTTTTTTTTCTTAACCTGGTCGTGTGCGATGGGCTCCGTTTCCACGCTATCACGCGACACCGATCACCTACACAGGCGTCGAAAATAGGAGACCTGACGTTACGGATGTGGCGATCTACGCAAGCGTGCGGCTGCCACAGTCGACGAAGTTCACAAATCCACTCTTTCGAGTTACTTTTGCTATTACATGCAATCATCCTCTTTTCTCTCTCTCTCTGCTGTCGGCTTCTGTAAACAACTGTCTGCGCACCTTCTCTACGCGTCTCCTTCTTATCGCGTTCGCAACCGTCACTAGTCTCCTCCTTTTTTCAGCCGCATACAACAGCTACGAAAAAATCAACTGTGCGAAAAACAGCTCTTTTCATCGTACCCCTCCTTGAGAGCACGAACTGCGTTGACAAAGACAAACGAAGGAAAAGAAAAACAAACAAACAAACAGATGTCCTCCCATGATGGTGAACACAAGCAGCCCGTGAACAGCGACGATGACGGTGATCGTATCATTGACGGCGCTCGCTTTCCGCGCCAGGGGCGTCAGATCGATCAGCTCGGCTTCGAGACCACGAAGCACTCTCTGCGGTTCCGCGGCGGTGATTGGGATATCCCGCTGACCCAGAACCGCGACCAGCTCACCGCCGCGTTCCTCGACGATGCCGCCGATGCGACCGACGAGCCCAAGGAAAACATTCAGAACCTACGTTTTGTCGTCAACGAGACGTACCTACACGTGAAGTTCACCGTGCGTCACAAGGCACACATTTCTGCAAAGGAAGTGCAGGCGAAGCTCGCGCGGAACAACTGGAAGCGGGTCAAGTCTCTCTACAAGCCGCGCGTGAAGAAGGCCCGTCCGGCTCCGCGGCGCGGTCGTGCCGCTGCTGGTGGCGATGATCTCGCCAGCGCGCTCCGTCAGATTTCGCAGAACCTGAGCTTCTTCGGTCGCATTGAGGAACCCCGCTTCCACGATGACGTCGATCGTGACGAAGAGCCTGTGGCGTACGAGGAGGCCGAGGCAGCAAAGAAGCGTGTTAGCCGCCTCGCCCCCATGCGCTGGGCTTGATGAACCAACATGAGGATCTTGAAAAAAAAAAAAAACGTGGAAAAAAAGAAAGAAATGTGACGCCCTCACGCGACGGCAAGACCAAGAGGGATGGAAGCCGCTGGGCGCGGAGTGCGCGTACGCCGTCATGGGCAAAACGTGTGGGTGACAACAGAAACAAACAAACAAAAAAAGAAGATGACAATGCTCCTCTACTGGCTTGCGTTTCATTTTTGGCCGTGCTTTGTGTGTGCGTGTGTGTTTGGTTTGTGCACATTAGGCTCTACCTCTGTTGATAATCTGACAGCGTCTCGGACCGCGCCTTTCTGTTTGATTGCTTTTTTTTTCTTTTTTTTTTGTAACACATTTGTGCTTATTCGTGTCCCAAGCTAGCTTTGTTGCTCCGTGTGCATCATCTTGAGTTTTTTTTAAAAAACAAAAAAAACATTATTTCCACTAGTGTCTGTCTGGCCGAAGACACAAAGAAATAAATGACAAGAAGGTGCTGGAGCGCAAAACCACTCATGAACAGATTGCGAAAACGAAGAGGGACTTCTGTGGACGGTCACTCACGTGATGAGGAAACGGCCGTTTTGATGGGAAGCGTGCGCGCGCTGAGCTCTCTCAGCAAGGCCAGTGACATCAAGACAGTGGCTTTCGGATATCGACCTGGCGTCTCAACAGACGCCATACGTGTTCGTGAATGCATGCCACGATAACTGGTTTTTTTCTTTTTCTTCTTTATCGTTCTTCCTGTTGAGTTCACATCCAATAGTGACGGTGTCTGCGCCGTGTCGCTCTCATCATACCTGTGTCGCACATCTGTACGTCTGCTCTCTTTTTGTGCCGTTTCCGTGGAAAACACTTCGCCCTTCCTTTTTTTTTCCTTTTTCACGTTCTCTCAGCGCCATGCGTGCGCATCTCGTTTTTTTTTTTTTTGTTTGCCAATCTAGTTTCGTTGCCTTCGCGACAAAGAAGATTTTCATCCCGACAACAATCTTCTTTTCGCTTTTTTTATTTTATTTTATTATTATCTCTTTCTTTTCTCTTCTTCTTCGCTTTTGATCCGATTGCTTGAATAAAAGTGCGCATGCGTCAGCCTACGTTGGCTTTTCTTCTTCCGAGGCACATCTCACTTCCCACCTCTATTTGTCACTTCCATTACCGCCACTTGGTCGACTCACGCCTATTAGGTCGTACATGAAGATGTTCTCTATTTCGAACGTAACCACATACACACTCTCACGCGATCAGTTCCCCCCCTTCGACTGATCGCGCTTGTATCGCGAAGAGAAAGAGGAAGACGTGAAGTCTGCCCTTCCCAACGTTGCGACCAAGCATGTGTGATGGCGCAGTCCGTTTCAGGTACACCGTTTCAGGCCCGGGCCCTCCTCAACTAGTCTGTTTCTCGTCGCTTGTTTTTTTTATCCACTCGGTTGAAGGTCACGTGCTCGCTCTCTGAGATGAACGCATCAAATAGACCACAGGATGCGGTGGCAGCCAGTCCTTGCGATCACAACGCTGTACACTCTCGCACGCTCTCAACCACCCCTCTCTGCCTCGCACATCCTTGTGTCCTAGGAGCTTTTACTTAGTCTTGCGCCACACGATCAGCAGCCAACACTACTAAGAAAAAAAAACAACAATCATTTTTACTCTCTCTCTCTCTCGTTCCTAGACCTACTCTCTCTCTCTCTGTCTTTACTTCCGTCTGAAGTGGTTTATAGATTTGCCCCCTTCATCGTTGCATTTTCGATTCTTACGTCTCTCTCCTTCTCTTCTTTGGCTATCCTTTTATTTATTTATTGACCTTCGTTTTCGTGTCCATCCCTTCACTGATGAGCGCCGGTATGGAAAAGGCTCAGGCCTTCGCGAAGGGCCACCAGAGGGAACTCGGGATCGGTGCCGGTGCCGTGGCAGCTGCCCTATGCGGGTGGCTGGCATACCGTGCGACCAGCAACCGAGGTCAGAACAGCAAGACAGCCGACGGCAACGGGACCCGCGCCACCACCGGTGCTCTGGCTGACGGCCAAGTACGTGCCCGCTCCAACTCTGCCGTGGCGTATGAGGCCGGAAACCCACCAGTGCCCGTGCGCTTTGCCGAGACCACCACTGAGGACCACCAAGCGTCCGTCAACAAGCGCATGCCGGATAGTGTGCGTAAGTCTCTTAGCCACCCACGCGACTAAAACGCCGAGAGGAAGAGAAAATAATAGCAGCAGCAACAACAACAAAAGAAGATGAAAAACAAGGGTGGAGAGAAGTGCGGAAAAAAAAAAAAGAACAATCAGCGTGGGTGATATGTGTACGCACACCCGCTCCCAGAGCGGCATGTGGCAAAGAAAGAAATGTGAGATGTGCTTGGCTGCACACAGGTTGTGTCGAACCGCGATGGCGCGGACGCCGAACGCGCATCAAGTATGGCCACACCGCACGACTCACACAACATCTGCACCAAAAAAGACAGAAGAAGGCAATCGTGAGAAGAGCAACCACAAGAACGCGTGATCGAGGGAGAGCCTTCACGCGACAACGCACGCTGACGCCGATTGAGTAGTATCGATATGGAGAGCCGCCACACGTTCTGGCGTGTGAAATGCGGTCATGAGACATCCTCTTGTACCCTAAGCGACAACAAGACGATACCACACACACTCGCAACGCTCTGTATGGGACAACACTGAAGCTACTTCCACTTTGTCCCATTCTTGTTCGATTTCTTTCTCCACTTTGCTTCCTATTCTTATCGCACGCCAATGTCCCTTTGAACCTCTCTGTGTGACTCGTGAGACGTGTGTGATGTGCACTGTGGTACGTGTGTGTGTGCTGCCGCGCTTCCCACTCTGGCGCACAGGAAGACCGTAGGCCACTCTTCTTGTTTTTTTTCTTTTCTTTGTTGTTTCCGTCTGTTTTCGTTTCTCTGTCGGTACGGAACTACGCTTTGTCTCACTCCGGGCCGTACTTCCTCGTTTACGCTTGCATTTTTTTCTGTGTTTCCTCCCTCTTTGAAGGTCCTGTCCATGTTCCGTGACGGCGATGTGTACGTGAGCAGCACATGTCCGGGAGTATTCTGAGAAAGAAATAAAAAAAAGTCCAAAAACAAAAGAGCGACGTCAATCTCTTCGCACATGATACACTCACACGCGGACGTGACCCAAACGAATTCCCATGAGAGCGTCTTACCCGGAGAAGACGCATGCATGGAGAGAGAGAGGAAGAGCGGGAAAAGCAAACAATGGAAGAAGAAGCAGAGGCGAGACACGGAGTTTGTGCCACATCCTGATGCGTCTTCGCGTTTATTTTCAGCGGCCAGAATGTGCGTATGAATCGCCGTGTTTCGAAACCCTCCCCTTCCGCACCTCTACTCGCGTGGATATGAGATCTGCTGTATCAAGTACGCACACGCCTCGCATCGACCGCTTTTCCCCTCCCTCTTCCACACTGCACACACACACACACGCACACACACGCACACACACACACACACACACGCACACACACACACACACGCACACACCACACACACACACGCACACACACACACACACACACACACACGCACACACACAAATCTGTAATGACCGCACGAAAGTCTACCTGACATCGTTTTCAGACACGACATCTACGTTTACGTTTTCTTCCGCCCCCTTTCCCTCTCGTGCGCATCGTCTCGGAGCCATTAACACAAGCCCGAAGAGAAGTGGTACAGAGCGAAAGAAAAAGAAAAGAAACACGACGAATAAAAACCAAATCGAGAAACGTGGCGATGGTAGATGCAAAAAAGGCTGTGACACAGTTTGTTTCAGACGCGACAAGGAGCTTGACGCCGGAACAGAAGCAGTATGCGCTGATCGCCGGTGCCGCTCTTTCGGCGTCGGCCGTGACGGCGCTGCTCTGCAGTATGCGCGGCTCGCGTCACGGTGGTGGCGCGGCGTCGCGTGCATGCTGTGCGGAGGATGGGTCCGGCGACCAGGCCGTCTCGGCCTATGGCACTAAGAGTGACGAAGTGTACCAGTCCGAGGACGCCGCCCGTCAGTACATGGAGTTTCACTTCACGCCCTCCAAGCTGAGCTACACCCATCGTCTGCGCACGATCGCTGAGGCCTACGACTTCCCCACCCGCATCGCTCAGAAGTTCGGCGTCTACAGTCAGACGCTGCCCAAGAGCGCCAGCGGTGGCAAACCCCGCGCCATCGATATCGGCTGTGCGACCGGCGCGTCCGCGCTCGCCATGGCGAAGTATTTTGAGGGCGGCGTTATTGGTATCGACAACTCAGAGATCTTTGTGCACCTGGCGCAGGAGGTGCTCAAGGCGGCCAAGGACCCCAACTACAAGGTGGAGTACAGCACACCTGTACAAGGCGACATGGTCGAACCGCGCGCGCTGGAGCTGAGTGATGAGCTGCGCGAAGGCGCGGACAACGTTTCGTTTTACGCCGGAGATGCGATGAAGCTTTTTCAGCCCGATGCCTCTGACCCAGATGCGGCACAAAAGTCGCTGCCCGAGGCCTCCAAGCGCTACAACGATGTCACATACTGGCAGGCAAAGGAGGGCGAGACGTTCGAGGGCGTGCTTTGCGTAAATTTGATCGACCGCGTGCCTGACCCGGAGGCGTTCTTACGTAGCCTCACCAACTTGGTGACCAAGGGCGGTGTGTTAATCCTTTCCGATCCGTACTCGTGGTGGGCGAACGCGACGGAGCGCAGCAAATGGCTCGGCGGTCGGAAGGAGGATGGCGTGCTCAGCGAGGGAAAGGTGAAGGCGATTTTATCTGTGGACTTTGATCTCAAGACGGAATCAGACGAACCCTTTCTGATCCGCAACCACAACCGCCACTTCCAACTCGGCTTCTCGCACTGCACGATCTGGAAGCGCAAGCGCGTCTGAATGAGTACAGCAGATTAAAAAAAAAGTTGATATTCACGAATGCAGAGAAGATGCGCGCGCACGCACGCACGCACGCACTGCATATCGCGAACACAAACACGTGAACACAAAATGACAATACTTGGCGATAAGCCGGAAAGGTAAAGTAGATAACTACATTTTTGGCACGAAGCATAAGCAGCTATATGGGTTGAGCGACAGCGGTGCGGAAACGGCAGCCTCTGCCTCTTTTTTTTTTGTTCTTGTCCGTCACGGTGCTGTCAGGGTCTGCGCATGGGAAGCGAGGTCTCAACGTTGTACAAGGGACCTCTGTTGTGCGTGTACTGACCGCACACTCTTCTTCTGTGTGCTTTTTCTTTTCCTGTCCGCCTTCTTGTCTGTCGAGGTAGGACCAGCTGACATGGAAAAGACACGAAGAGTACGACATCCACCACCACCAATCACACCCACACAAAGAAAGGCACACACACACACCACACACTGTGCGATCCGTCATTCCCTGTGCCGCTTTGTTTCCAGCGATGGCACTGTGGTGGTATTGCAACAGGTGATGCAGAGGAATCGACTAGGAGGAGAGAGCGTCGCTCTCTCTCTGTGTGTGTGTGTGCCCGTTGAACGCGCGTCTGTCATAATAATTTTTTCCTTTTCTCCCCCGTATATTTATTTATTTATATTTATTTATTTATTTCGGAGGTTCTTCTGTCTTCCTTCCGGAAGTGGGCACTGCCGTCTTCTTTATTTTGTTTTCCTTTTCCCAACTTTGTTGCTGTTTGACCCGAGAGCGTCAAGTAGACGCCTATGCAAGCCGCACAACAAGAGTGACAGAGCCGCACCGACACCGTACGCTACCCCACGAGCGCGACAAGTAAACGCCTGTCATCGTATCATTCTTTCAGAAAAACAAAAACAACAACAACAACAACAAAGTGAAGTGCCGTCAGTCCCTTGAAGACAATATTCGTTTCTTGTCACGTGGAATTTTGTCTCGCTTCTCTTGTGCTCTTCCTCTCCTTTTGCACAAACGCACGCGATGGACCACACGGGTGTGGATATCGGTTGAGCTCCTCCCTCCTCCCCAACGGAGAGATGAACCACAGGAACAGCACACACACACACAGAAATATCTATTTGACCTTTTATGGACACATCTTTTCTATCCCCCTTACACGACCTCTCCGCCTTGATTCCTCATCATCACGCTCTCACCCTAGCTCAGTGGCGGAACGAACGTGTGCACCTACGTGTACGGCAGAAGACCACCCAACTCGTGACTAGTTGTGTGCTTTGAGTGTGCGTTGTACGCCCGCGATCCTCCTGCTCACGCTGTCGCAGCGCTCCGCGCCTTCGTTTCTCTTTTTTTTGTCTTCTTTTTCGCGTCTCCTTGTAACCGGAGCGGTCGTGTGCATGCGCGAGTTTACCAAGCGCCAATGGAAAGCTTTACTGGCCGCGTATCCTCTCTATGTCACGCCTGAGCTCTCTCCGTCTGAGGCGCTCACGCCGCAGTCAACAACCGCTGAGGCGAGTGTGACGGCACGGACGATCGCTTCCTTTCTTGAGGACGGTGTGCCCAAGGTTCGTCGGGCGTTTGCGGATGTGCTCGCCAGCAATGTGGAGAAGCCTGACGCCGATGCCGTAGATGAACACGCTCGCCGTCCGCGTCACGGAAAAGGTCGAGCACGCAGCGCCAGCCCTGCGCGACAATTCTCGATCCCTCCGCCTCTCACGCCTCCACGTGCGTCGGGCGAAGCGCACTGGCGGGAGTCCGTGCCGCGTGACGTGGATGCGCTGCTTGTGTATCTGTTTCGCTCGCTCGCGTCCGACAAGGACCTGGACGAGTACGCGCATCCGCCACCGCACGCTGCCCATCCTTACGGCCCGCACTGTCTGCCGCTGACGGTGGTGGAGAAACAGCTCTTGGGCCTCTGCTCTCGTGAACGGCAACGCGCGGAGACGTACTTCGTCGCTCAGCAGGCACTTGAACAGCAAGTGCGGCACATCGCACAGACCCTGCTGCAGTACGTGGATGGCACATCGGCATGCTCTCCCTTTCCTGGGATGGGCGCACGCGCGAACGACACCGGCGCGACCGCGGTGCTGTTCGAATCGCCTCAAGCTCCACTGAACACGTCAGTGCGTGCGTCTGGCCTCCATGACGACAACGTCTACCGCAGCCACCTTGCAGATGTTCCACTCACCGCCGAGGGCCTCGCCGAACTCCGCCGCATGCAGGATGTGCTCAACAGTGAAGCGATGCCTGGGGCGCGGCAGCCGGGCTCGGCCTCTGGGCATGCGGTCATCGCGGCGCGCGCCTGCGCAGGCTGTGGACTGGCGGACGGGGAGCTCTTCACATGCGGACAGTGCGGCTGTGTGCGCCACGAGGCCTGCGACGGCCCTCACCCACCTGAGACCTCGGATGGCGCCTCTCCCTTGCCTGCACTCTGTCGCGCGTGCCGACGTGACCTACGTGTGGACTCAGGCTCGTCGAGCTCCAGCCTGCGAAGCTCCACTTCGACGGATGAGCGAGTGGCACTGAATCAGGAATTTGGCACGGATGACGATGACAGCAGCCACGAGAGCAGCCTCTCGGGCTTCATCGTTCACACCTCCTCGGACGACGAAGAGGAGGAAGACGAGGAGGCCACCGATCATGTCAACAGTCGTGCGGATTCAGAGGACGGCAACTCTGCGAGCGATGAGGAGGACGCAGCGAGCGAGAGCACAGCATCTTCACAACGGTACGCCAAGCGACCTGATAAGAGAGGTCTCAAAAGAGGAGACGCGCGACCGTCTTCCGGGCCCGGCAAACGACAGGACGTGAAAACCTCCAAGCGGCGTCGCTCGCCAAGCAGCGGTAGCGGCAGCGGCAGTGATGAAGAGGACACACAGAGGCTTGCCCGTCCTTCTCCGCGCGATCGACGCGGACGTACGGACAGCCGTGGTCATCAACCACCACGCCGGCAGCGTCCAACACTGCAGGGTGATGCAGATGAGGACCTCGCCACCCTGATGGGTGCGAATGTCGTTGGCCTGACCGAGGCAACAACGCGCCCACAGCCTGGCCGACCCTCCAAAAGACGTCGCTCAGAACTCATCGTGGACTCCTCTGCCTCGAGTAGTGTCATGAGCAGCCTCTCTGGGGATTCGTCCTCGTGAGGCTTGTTGCACGCGAAGATGCGCACAAACACACAGTAACACATACACACACAAACACAAACACATAGGCGTACACATTCAATGCACGTACGGAGGTACCTGGCATCGTCCCTACGTCAGCCTGTCGTCACGCTCTCATCGGCGCGTCTTTTCGAGAGTATCGCTGCGGTCTCTGCCCCCTCCCCCTTCCCCGCTCTCGTCTTCGCTTTCACGTCTTTTTCATTCTTGTGGCTCCCCCTACGCGACCTTTTCTGCGTGCACGGAAGGAGAGAGAGAGAGAGGACGCGAAGAAGAAAGAATATCTCGATCTCACCCGGGGCTGTGTCAGGACCGCCCTCATAGTCTACACGCACTCGACCCTGGCGATCACATCACGTCAAACGCATCATCCTCCACACTCCCCAACTACATATATATTTTTATGTCTTTTTCTTGCTCTCGCACTTGATGCGCTACACCCAACCGAAAAAAAAAAACATTATAGTTGAACTTGAGCACTTCGGCTCTGTTTTTTTTTCTCTCTCTCTCTCTCGCACTGCTTTCATTTCACACATCACGCCATGGGACGAAGCAACAATCAAATGCGTCGCACCGCCAAAGCAAAAGGTAAGGTGTTCATCCCTAAACAGGTCAAGAGCGGCGTGCGGAATCAGCGTCGTCGGATGAAGATTACGGCGATTAAGAAAGGTCCAGGCGCGCTGAACAAGAAGCTCTCCTACGACAAAGTTCGTGGCAAATCAGGAAAGATCATCCAGCGTAAATTCCGATCGGGCGGCTACAATAACAGCGGGAAGTTCGGTAAAGCCACCGGCGCGAAACGCCAGGCAGGCAAGCACAAGTAGACGCTGTGACGTCGCGAAACGAACAACTGAGGAAGCCGAATCACAAGAGAGTAGTCCACACACACACACACACACACATGAGAAGCTGGTCTCCTCGCTCGTTTACTTCCTAACACTTACGATTAATGTTGTTGGCCTCATCCTCAACACACCTGCGCACAACCACACACAACCACACACAACCACACAACCACACACACACACACACACATGGAGACAAAGATGAAGGTGATTGTGCGTTAATCTGACATTGGCGGCTTCGCACATCAACCACGTAGAGGCGTCAGTGACACGTACACAGTGAACGAGAACTAGACACACTTATAGAACGGGGATATTTTGTTGTTCGTCCAGGCTGTGACGCGCGTAGCTGAGAAGAGCCGCGCGTGATGCCGCTGTACCCCCTGCTGTCGTGCCGGCAGTACGCGCGCCTTGCATTTTAGGGAACACACCGCTTAATAGTCGACTTGAGCCGCTCTTTTCCCTCTCCTCCTCGTCGTCCTCGTCCTCGTCCACATTTCGTCTCTTCCCTCTTCGCGCTTCACCTCTCTTTCTCTTGCACGCTCTCGCACACATCCAGTCCACTCACGCACCATGTTCCGAAGAACGTTTGCCGCGTTGGCTGTGTCGCTCGCAGACGCACAAAAGCTTCTCTTCGACGCGCAGGCACCGCGTACTGTGGCGTCACCAGGCTCACTCCCATCCGTCCTGGAAGCGCTCACGGAGCACTACCAATCGCAGGGCGAACCATTCACGCGTGTGGCACTTGACCATGTAGTGCAACTGGACAACACCGACGCCGACTCCGCGCTTATTGGTCAGGCCACAGTGACCCCAACCACAACATCGACGACCACCACGGTCGATTTGGGTACGTCGTCTTCGTCGGCGCCACCAACAGTGCATCTGGTCGTTCAGCTCATGCGCGCGTTCCCGAACAGCGTCGAAGTGCGTGAGCGGTGCTGTCGTTGTATCGCCAACCTTTGTCACCTTGATCGCGATGTCGCTGCCGGTGCGCCGTCAAGTTCTTCTGCGGGAGGGGAATCAATGGCTGAACGTCTTGTCCGTGAAGGTGCGATGGAGCAGGTGCTCGGGACAGTGAGCCTCGGCTCTCGCCTCTCCCCGCGTGGGCGGTGCTGGGCGGCGATGGCAGCGCTCAATCTCATCGTACTCTCCAAGTCCGGCGTCACACGCGCGACTGCGGCCAACGCGGAGGACGTTCTTGCAGGCTTTCTCCTCGCGCTGCTTGAAGATGCGACGCAGCAGGGCACCGGCAAGACACAGCCCGCAGCGGCGGCGACCAATGAGGACGACGGTAGTCTGCGCGGTATGCCCGCGCTGCTCGCCACGGCGCTTGATGCGGCGCTCGGCGCCTTGACCGGTGTGTTGAGCGCGGAGGCACCAGACAACGCCAAGGGCATCTCCTTCAACTACGAGTGTGTTAGCTACAGTGCTGTGGAGGCGATCACCCGCACCCTACTCTTCACGTCCGAGTTGCTGGTGCGCGATGGGCGTAACGATGGCGCGTATAGCGCCTCGCTTCCATCGCGACGCTACGGGTCCGTTCACTTTGTGCGCACCGCCTCGCCGACACAGCAAGCGGCGATCATGGCCCTCCTTCCGCTCCAACATAAGGGTTGGTTCGCCCTCCAACAGGTGTGCAGCCGCGCGACAAACCTACCGCTGGTCTTCGACGCTCTGTACGAGGGCGCGAACACAAACCAGGAAAGCGCCGTCATGGATGATGGCTGCGAGGCCCTTGAAATGACGGAGGCCACCAACAAGCGGTACGTGGCGGCTCTCTCAAGCCTCATCGAGGCGGCGATGTTTTTGGTGACGGAGGTGGAGGGCCTGGACGTGGTCGCGGAACTACTTCAGCTGCAAAACGACACGCGCCAGAACATCTTGGCCGCGCTAGAGCACCTCACATCGAGTCGTAAAGATTTGGATCAGCGGCAGCGTGTGGCAGACGCGGCGGAGGCCAGTGCCGCATCTCACCAGACGACGGACAACCGTGCGGCGTCGTCGTCCTCCACGGCAGGCGACGTCGAGAGTGCATTTGAGCTCTATCCGACGCCAGCGGCGATGGGCGTCACGGACGTACTAGCGTCAGGCTTGGTAGCGGATATGGCGCTGGCGACTGCCGTGCGCGTGCACGCCGATCGCGATGGCCACGCCTCCACCGCGGCGACAAACCAGGGGCTGCCTTCGCCGTACACGACAGCCGACTTCACGCTGCTGTCGAAGTCACTGCTCATTCTTGGTCACCTCGGCGCGATTGGGGATGCCGTGGCGAGCTCGGCCAACACGGTGGCCGCGTTGCAGGCGCTTCTCTCTGACGCGACAGAGGTGCTTCAGACACTGCCTTTCGTGTACAAGGACGCACTCGCCCAGCTGTTTCGCCCAAGTGAGGACAAGAGCGACGACGAAGACGTGAAATCAGACGGCGCGCTGACCGACGCACATCGTCTACTCTTCCTCCAACAGGCGGCTGTCACTGGACAAACCTACGCCGTGCTCTGGAGCGCGCTCCGTACGGCCGCAGGCGTTGAGACTGTCAAGGAGCTGCACGTGATGGATACGGCAGCGTCCTTGCAGAAGTTGTTGACGACGACGTACGATGAGGCGATCCAAGAAGCGCACCGCCGCTACGGTGGCCGCGCGGAAGGCGCGTCCCAGTCAACTCAGTGGGTTTCGAACACTGCTGAGGAGTCCGTTCATCGACTTGTGCGGCTCGGGAACGAGCTACTGGGGAACATGGCGCGCATCACCGAAGTGCCACCGGCGCCTGACCATAAATAATCTCGTTTTTTTTTCCCCTTCTTCTCCTTCCTCCTTACAGATCCACAACTGCTGTTTGTTTCGTTTTGTGGCTGTTGTTGTTGTGCGTTCGACCTTGCGTCTTGTTGTGGTCACTCGTTTTTTCTCGCCGTTTCTTTGTAGTTGCTGTCTACCCTCCATTTCGTCACGCGTTGATGCTATTCGGATTCCTAACGTCTAATACTTCACAAAACAAAGATACGATAATAGCTCAAAAGAAGAATCGAAACACACACACAGCTGGAACACACGCACACACGCGTACATATGCATGACATGAGAAGATGATCTACTCACTTCGCCGCGCGCGCATGTGGACGACGATGAAGAGAGCAAGGTCGAATGATCGCCTCTCTCTGTCTCTCTGCACGCGACGCTCTTTTTTTTTTTTTCAAGTTCTGGTCGAGGTCGCGCATCATCGAGGCTGCTCGACACTTGCCGCTGAACACGTTCGCACCAAGTTGTCGAGCTGAGATACCCACGTGTGTCTTCGTGATGTGCTGAAGTGTGCACCGTTCGCTGCCGAATCGGGTCGAAAGATGAGTCCCTTTGTAAAACGGCGAAGGTCTCAACCGCTTCACGAGTACGACTGCTATCGTCTCCTCCTACTCTTGCCATCTCACCTTCTGTTTCGTTCGCACACACACACACACACACACAGCGGTGTACACCCACGTCAGTGGTTAGGTCATTCGTACTTCTTCACAGGTACGGATTTGCTTTTTTTCTTCTCGCTCTTCTTTTTTTCCCCCCTTTCTCGCTGATGTCACCTGCTTCATCGTCTTCGGCTGCGGCGGCATCGTCCAAGGGCCTGACCTCGACCTTTTCCATTGTCATCGATCTCTGCATCGTGTTTCTCTCGCACATTGGTTACGTGGTCCAGTACATGGATATCGTACGCACTGGCAACATTGAGGGCTACGCGTCTCTGGTCTCGTTAATTCTTTTGACCAGCAACACGCTACGCATCTTTTACTTTATTGGCGAGCGCTTTGCGCTGGCGCTCTTCTTCCAGGCCTTTGTCGCGCTCTTCGTACACGGCGCGCTCCTCATCAAAGTGTTGCAGATGCACAACGCACAGCTCTGGCTTGAGGAGGAAGCCAATCATCCGCCGCTGCCGCTGCCGCCGCTGCAGATCCCCGCCGATGCGACGGAGGCCCAGCACGCGTCACGGGCGACCGGCGACACGTCTGTCGCGGAGCCCACCAAGGCCAACCCACTCGACACTTTTTTCGGCGTTGGCAGCGCCGCACCGACGGCGACGGCAGCCACTTCCGTGCCGGTGGGGCCTTCTGCGACACACGTCGCAGACCCCAGCGAGTTTTTTCTTTTCCGTGTCGAGGACATGCTGACCGAGACGTTCCTGCGGCACACGCCTGCTTCCTTCCTGTACAAGTACGGTGTTGTTTCGGGGTGCGCGCTCGTGTTCATTCTCATCGTCATGTATGGCATCCTCCGTGCCGCCTACCTCGTGGGGTACACGGCCATGGGCATTGAGGCGATGCTCGTGGTACCCCAAATTCTGCGCAACGCGCGTCGTCAGTCCACGCAAGGTCTCACCATGTTTCTTGTCTTCACATGGGTGTTCGGGGATGCCACCAAGATCATCTACTTCTTCGTCAAGTCTCAGCCCCTGCCTTTCATTGTCTGCGGGTTCCTTCAGATTGCTTTTGATCTGGTTGTGATGGCACAAATGTGGATGTACCGCAGGACACAGCAGAGGGATTTTCTGACGTCAGGTCTGCAAGGCATCAGTGGCGACACAGCCTGAGGCTCTGACCGATGTCCTGACCAAAGAGCCAAACAGCACGGCTGCAGAACACGAAGAAAAACAAAACAGAACAGAAGTGAACCAGCGCAGCATACGAACACGAGCGAACGAAGCGAAAAAAAAAAAAAAAATGACCCGAATGACGCGCAGGGAAGAAGACAAAATAGAAGTCGGAGACGAGATCATGACACGGTTACTCTACTGCGGTCAGGTGAGCGGGCTTTCTCACTACCGCATCGTTCTGTTTGCTCCTGAAAAGTGAAGACCCCCCCAAAAAAAAACAAAAAAAAACAATAAATCAAAAACAAAAACAGAAACAGCAGTATCCTCCTAGCAGGACCGCTTTGCATGGCGAGATGATCGTATCGAGGATGACCACACAAACACCCAGTCGTAGCGCAGCCTCGGCAGGTCCGCTGTCAGCCCATCTGACACGGCGCTCGCTCTCTTGTTGCAATCAAGTCAGCTATCCACGCACACACACACACACGGCGTTGGTTTGGTATTTTCCCCCGTCTCTTGGAGGCCCCCCATCCATGACATCGCACTACTCAACTCTCATCACCATGTAATCCTTTTTTTTTTTTTTTGCTTCTTCACTGATACATTCGATTGCTCAAGACACAAATCCAGACAGACACACAGGCGCGTACATACATACATCCGACCTGATGGCAGAGCACATGCGATCATCGCCGCATCTGCCGCGCTCACTGTCGAGGGCGGACGTACAGTACCTGGAGCAACAGTTACACGATGTGCTCAAGGCACTTCGCCACGGTGCACGGCAACGCGCCTCGCTCTTTTCTCGCATAGAGGCCGTGATGCACCAAGACCGGACATCCACAAACTCAAGTGCTGCCGCAACGCGAGCTTCCCCAGAGGTGAACGGGCCCTCACAGATGCCGATCTGCAGAGGGAAGTACGAGGCGGATGCCACGCACCGCATGCGTGAACGTGCCGATGAGGTGTGGCACCGCGCTGTCATCACGAGCCTCACCCTCGAACTCGCGCAGCTCTGGCACGCACTCGTCCTTCCCTGGTTCAAGTCCACCGTCGTGCCGTTTGAGCAGGGAATACATCAGCGTCTGTCCGTGCTCCACGCGCGTCTGCGGTGCTGTGCCCGGCGTCTGGCGCCCCACCGCGCGCAGTATCGCTGGCAGCAACGGTGCCCATCGACCGTATCCGACTTGCCGGATGAAAACAACGATCAAAACGAGGAAGAACATGTGTCACGTGATGGTGGTGGCCGTGTACGTCCTCTTGCGTTGAGTTGGTATCTGAACACGTTGGCGAGCTGCGCAGGCGCATCCCCAGAGCAGCCCCACCCGCACGATGTGCGAACCGCGTCCGCGATGCCTACATCAACCACGATAAGAGCCCAACTGGACGCACACGCACAGGCCTTCATGACCGGGCACACACAGACAGAGCAGTGGGTACCGTGTGCCGCGACACGTCGCTCGCTCGCGCATCTACTCCACGTCTGGTACAACGTCCTCCCACCGTCGCCTTCGCCGAGTCTACAAGCAGACGCACATCGCGCGCTGATGGAAACGGACCACACGTTCTTGCTGGCTCTCGCTCAGAAATGGGCAGAGACACTCATATCAGGGTCACGTGACTGCGGTGACATCGCCTTCTCCGAGAAGGAGAGCGATGGGAATGACTGTTGGCTGGCCTTGCAGTGGCTTCTGCGTGGTCCCACAAGCGAGGTACTTGATGTGGGAGAAAGCAGTGCGGCTCTGATACCAGTGTGCTCCCAGAAGCCGTTGGACTCGGCGCGGGCGATGCGGAGTCGCCTACTGGCCTCGTGCACGTCGTGCTGGCAGGCGAGTGTCCCAATCACCCAGCGACGGAGTCCGCATCCACCTGACGGTCTGCCCCAGATGATCCGTCTCATCTCGCCACGGGCGTTGTCGGCGCTTCACACCGACTGCCTCGCCCTGCTGCACACCCTGACACCTGACATGCTCAATGAGGAACGGATCGCAAACACAACGAACACCGTGGCGACGACGCGGGTGCCTTACAGGGAAGTGCAGAACGCGCTGCGAAACGCGGTGGAATGGCTGTGTTCATCAACTGGCGCGGGCAGCGACCCCGTCGACGCATACCGCGCCTGCGTGACGTGTCTCCAAGCATCGTGGCATGCGCAGCACAGCCTTCGCGCTGAGCAGCGCCTGTCTGAGCGGCTGGCGACGCTACGCGAGAGCGAGGCTCGTCATCGTCGCTTTCTTCAACGAAGTGAGGCTCAGTGGCACGAGTGCACGTCGGAAACGACGCGCGTCATGCGCATGGCCGGTCCTTCGCCGTCGCTGACACCCCCTTGTGTCGCCAGCCATCAGAGAGAGGAGCGCGCGCGTGTGTGCCCGCTGCACCTTCTGCTAGACCCTCCTGGTCTCCAACCTTGACGAGGCATCGGCTGCGCACTCGTCTTATGTTTGTCTTCTTATCTTCTTATCTTCTCTTTTTTTTTTTTTCTGCTATCGGGGGGCGAATGCCTGCTCGGCTCGCTCACCCATGCTCTCTTCCCTACGTGCTCCAGACACCTCGTGACATGACACACACACACAACAACAACAACAAAAAAAAGAAACTAAACTATTGAAACTTCAATAGCACAGAGACGACAAGACGCAGCAAGAGAGCTCATTTATCTCCATCGGACACCCACGCCTAAATGCTGTCACTAAAAGACGTCCGCTTGGCCTTCACTCCCATCGTGTTCTTCACTCTCACGCTCTCTCTCTCTCTTTATGTGGTTTCTTCTCTTTTCTCCTCAATTATCGCCCTCTCTGCTTGGCCTTGATTTGCTATCCTTCAGCGATCCAAACCTTTTTGTTCGCATCATTGAGCTGATACCACACCGACATAAGTAGACAACCAACTCAACAAAGAGTGATGGCTCTCTCTTGTTGGTTGGTTCCCCTTCTCTTTGCTGCACTTGTGGCGATTGTGCGCCACGCAGAGGCGGGGGCGGAGGAGGCGCCGTGCGGGCCAACCGCTGGTACAGGTAACGACGCGTGCACAGCAACCGCGACCTGTGATAGCATCGGTGGACGCCTTGCAGCGCTTCTCTTCCTAATCGCGTCAGGCACGTGCGGCGCCGGCTACGTGTTTTACCGTTCCAGTGTCGTCTTGAACCACACAGTCAGCACTGACTTCGACTGGAGCGCTGACCCACCATTATCCGCACCTGTGGAGATGAGACCCATGACTTCTGGCGCCGCACCGTCGGCTAAGCGCGGTCAGACCACCACCTCGCCGCGCTACGACTACGTCCGCCCCGGTGTGGACTTCTGAGATGAGTGAATGAATATCATCTTGTCCGCTACCCTATCGATACGCCTGCCTGTTTTCTCTTCTTTTCTTCGTCGTGACCACTTTTGTTTTTGCTTATTTTCTGTTGTTGTTTTTTTGGTTTCGCCAACGTGTTCCCTCTCACACGTGCGGCCGTTCTTGAGGGCATATCAGACGCCAGGAACATCAGAAGGCGACCAAATCCCCAACCGCAACCACCCATGTACCAAAACGAAGTCCACGGCGACATCATCGCGGACCGCGCTCACCTCACCCGCGCTATCTCCTCCCTTTTTTTTTTTTTGAGTGCGTCGTCACTCGAAAAACTCCCCCCCCCCTACAATGACCTCATATCATGCGCTCTCTCCTCCTCTGTCTGTCTCTTCATTCATCTTGGGGAAACACCGCGTGAAATCGTCACGCGGAAGAGTAGCGTAATTTGTTTCTGTTCCCGACGTCCGACCCTTTTGAAGCGGAGTGCCGTCGCTTTCGCCTCTCTACTGACGCTCCACTCCGCGAGGTGACGTTTTTTTTTTTTTTTGCCCCCGTTCTGCGAGCCTAAACACACACACACACACGCGTCTTGGACTAACGAATGGGGTGCACAGAGTCGAAAGCCGCCAAGACCGCTGGCTCCAAGGACGGCGACAGGGTCAGAAGCCCCGCCGGCGCCAACAAGGACAAGAAGAAGAAAAACAATAAGGGTAAGCACGCACGCGCCGCCGGCGGCATTGAGTCCTTCGCACCCGACGACCGCACACTCGCCGCTTACCTCCGCTACTTGGATGCTGTCCGACACGACGCGGCCCTCAAAGGGGTCATGGCGCCGACCGCCCCCACCATGGGCTTCCCACCAACGCCGAAGTCAAAAAAGAAGGATAAGCCCTCGCCCACCTCGGCAAGGTCTCCGTCTGAGCAATTCCATGGACAAAGCGGCTCACTGTCCTCACCGTCTGCGGCGGCAGATGGCACCACGCCCGCGGGTCTTCAACGGACGGTATCCGCATACTGCTGCCGCCCCCTAGTGGTGGCCGCCAACAACAATCCCATGCTTGTCGGCAGGGGTTTGTACAGCTCGGTGTACCTCGCGGATCTGACGGTTCTCGCTGGCCCGCCGGAGAACGTTGCGGCTCAACTCGTAGCAGTCAACCAACCCTGCGACGGCATCGGTGGTGGTCAAGACGACGCTGTCTTTCGGAAGCGCTACTTGATCGCGATGAAGGAGGTGCGGCTTTTCGCGCGGCAACGCACGCTGACCACGATTCAGAAGTTCGAGGATCACGCTCGCCGCTGGGCACGTGTCTCTGCGTACTGCCCCGGCCTTGTTCAGTGCATTCTCATGGAGCAGGTGTTCGACGACACGGACGGCAAGGGCACATCGCTCTCTGTGGCTTGTCCTCACGCCTCGCCACACTACGTGCCGTCTGTTTCCCCGGTGCGCACCCTAGGCACCCTCGTTCTGAGCGACGCCACGAACGCGGATGAGCCCGCTGACGACGGCGCTCGCGGCAGCAGAGTCAGGCGGTTTGGGCGTGGGAAGGGTGGCCCGTTCGCTGGCAGTACGGACAACAGCAACCAGATGTTTACCTTGGCGGCGAAAGGCAAGACAGCGGCCGCGCTCGCCGCCGTCACGGAGCCGGTGGCCCCGGCGAGTACCTCTGGTTCGCCGCCCCGCACATTGTTCCCGAATCGCCTTCGCCTGTACGTCGAGTTTCAGCGTTACGGCACACTGAGGAACATGCAGCCCCGCGTCACGCCGCAGCATTTTCAGAGGAACCATATGCACGAGCTCACCGCGCGCGCGATCATGTACGATGTTCTCAAGACCCTCGCGCACCTACACGCCCAAGACTCGCTTCAGTACGACCTGAGCGCCAACGCTATCTTTATTCACCACCCAGTGCGCGCTGTGTACCACACGTTCTTCCCAGCTTACATTTCTGATCTGGCAGCGGGTGACTGGCGAACGCTCAAACCAGCCCAGTGGAAGGCAGCGCTTGTGCTTGGCGATCCGGCGACGGATGAGAAGGGCGATTACGATGGTTGCCACGCGGCCAGCGGTGTGAGCGGGAAAAACCACGGCAATAACCCCAACAACGACACGGGCGACAGACCCGCAAGCGGTGCGCGTGGTGGTGATCTGGCAGGCACACCGCCCCTCGGTGCGCGTGGCCAGCGACCGTCGGAGCTCACACCCGCACTGATGGCGAACTGGGCGCCGTCCTCGTTGCAGCACGCGGAGCCTCTCAGTCCCCTTTTTCTCGCCCATCCAAACGCGTCCCTGGCGGTGAACCTGCATGATCTGCACCTGGACACATCCCTCGCACACATTGCTAGCTACTCCTCTGGCGCGCCGTCCCCGTCGTCCACGGGTGTTTGGAGCCCCTCCCGCGCAGGCTTTGACGGCTTGACGGCGTCAAACAACAACGTCAGCTTCGCCGCGGCCGGCATGGAGTTGCTGGCGAACATGGATCTTGGCGACCAGGTAGGTGACGGCACTAAACCCCCTCTCCTTGACTGGAGCAACGAGAAACTCAAGCAGTGTATGGAGGCGAACGGCTATGAGGATTGCGAAGGCCCACCGCTCCCGTCTCCGCACGATGGCGCGGCGTGTCAGGATGATCAAAATCAGTTTGTGGCCAACACACTCCATGAAACCGCGGCATCTCTGCTGGAGCTTCAGACAGTCGCGGCGATCAACGCGACCCACGCTGCTGCGCCTGTGCTGCCTAGTGCGACCGACAGCAACAGCAACGGCAAGAATGAGTGTGGTGGCGAGTCCGCGTCCGCCTCGCCGTCCAATTCAGTGAAGGCGGAAAAGAGCGTTGGCGCGGCAGCAGCGACGGATGCGTCGGCTCAAGCTCGCACTGCTTCGCCTGGTGCGGCGCTCTATGGCAGCGGTGGCGTCGTGCTGTGGGCCCCTGATCGCTTTCCACCGAGCTCGCTCACCCGCGCCATGGCCCCCGAGACGCGGCACGCAGTCCCACCGCAGACACTGACGGCCACCACCAACACACAAGCGTTCGCGCGCTCGTCGGAGCCGTTCGGCCTAAGTGGCCCGCCCGCCGTCGGCGATGAATCCGATTTCGCCTCGGAGCAACTGCGACTGCTGCAGCAACACAGCACCGATGCCCATCACCGTCGCCGTCGCCCGCCGATCACCAAGCTGAACCACGTGGCGGCCCTGCGACGGGTCCTGGCGGCCTCAATGGCGGGCTGCTCCACCGCAGACGTCCCCGCGCACAAGTACGTCAGCACCGCCCACGCGGCACCCGAAGCGCTGCTCCACCGTCAGTTCACCAAGGCGAGCGACGTATACGCCTTCGCGATGACATTCATTGAACTGGTCACGCCCGACGGCGCTATTATGGCCGACTGCGCGCCAACGACTCAGCCAAAGACGCGCGCGGAGAAGGCCGAGCACGATGAGGCGCTTTACAACAATTTGTGCAAATGGTACAACACGCGCATGACCTTTATGGCCACACACAAGGACGCCGTCGCGGAGGAACAGAGGCTTCCTCCATGCGTCCAACAACCACCGCCACCGCCGTGTCTGATGCCTGTGCCGGAGCACCTCTCTGACGAGTGCAAGCGCATGCTCCGCTGGTGTCTGCAGACGGATCCCGAGGCCCGCCCGACTGCGGCGCAACTGTTGTCAAGCAAATACTTTTTGTTTGGCGATTGGATCAGCAAAGGTGAGCCTAGCTGTCCATCGGCTCAGCTGCCGGAGAAGCCATGGCTCCCGCTGCCCGCTTCGTACGAGGAGCTCGCTGAATCTGCCGGCCTCAAGCAGCTCGCCAGCGTTGGGACACAGACCCCCCCACAGCAAGGCCGGTGAGAGGAAGAACGCTTAGGTGGGTGCGGAACTCAACACGCACCCTACACGTCGCCCCCGTTTGCCGTCTCTATGCTTGTGCGTCGCGTTGTGCGATGCGACCCTTCTTGTTGTCTTTTCCGTTCGAAGGCGTCTCTCTTCTTCCTTGTTTTCTTTCACTTCTCTGTCTGAGCCATTTTTTTTTTTTTCGCTCGCTTGTCGCTGTGTTCGCTCAACAAGGGCCAAAGCGAAGTTGTTGGAAACAACAGGTATGGCGGGCGCAAAGAAGAAACACACAACAACAACGAAAAAGAGACTTGAACAGGTTGGGTATGAACAGCTAGACCTATCGAACACCTCCCTTGCACGAATCAAAACAATAAAGATGTAACAGAGATATGGATGACGACAAACAAACGTCTAAACAACAACAGAAACAACAACAAGGATGACCGAGACGCATTGAGTATGACACGTTGACGCGATTCCACGCGATGTGAGCCACGTCTTCTACCCCCCACCGTCACAGTCATCTCGTGGCGTGCCTTGGGCAGTGAGGCCATCTTTTTGTGCGTTGAGGGGATGTCACTTGTGTAATGCGCGAGAGCAATACCCCTCTTCTCGCCCTCACTCCTCTACATCTGTGCTGCACATTGTGTCTCGCTTCCCCCGACATCTCCGTTTTTCTCTTCGACTGTCTTATTGCAACCGATGTGGAGGTAGTTCGTTCGAAGCGGCCTCGCCTGTTGGTACTTCTTTTTTACGGGCCACACAGTTTTCTTTGTTTGACTCATCGTCGCGTGCAATATTTAAAACACACACACACACACACACACACAGAAATTTCATCATTCAGAACGCGCAAGGAGTCGCGCAGATCTTAGATTAACTTTGACCTTGACGTGTGCGTCTCATCGCGGTGTCGGCGCGCTGCCTCTGAAGGTCCAATTCGACGAGACAGAAAGGGAAAAGCGAGGCACACCTTGACCCAGGTGAGTGCGCTGCCTTCCATTTTTATTTTTTCGTGTGTTTGAAACTTTTTTACCTCTTTCGTTTCTAGTCAGTGTAACATGAAGGGCAGTCATGAGGCGTCCGAGGCAGCCATGCTGTCATCCTCGTCAACCATCTCATCTAGCGCGAAGCGTCGCGAGGCCAGGCCCACACTGCTCGAAATGAATCCGGCGGCGACCTCTCCATGGGGTGGTATCAGCCCCAGCCCGGCTATCCGCCCGCATCGCGCCGCACAGGGCGGACGCCACCCACTGGGATACGGAAAGCGCACGTGGCTTGCCGAGACGAGCACCAGAGACGCAGTCATCACAGACGGTGCCGCGGGTGTGAGCGCGGCACGATATTCCTGTCACTACGTGCCGCTGTACGCGAATCCGCAGACGCACAGCTCATCACACGGCGCGGAGGCGTACGACGAAGACGCGTCAAGAGGCACAGAGTCCTGCTTTGAGAGCTTCCTTCGTCGCAAAGCTGACGTTGATCGTGATAGCCGGGCTCTCGACGGCAGCGCCTCGTGGACGCCATCCTCATCGTCGGCCACGACCACCACCGTCAACGGACTCACCGACGTTCACCGTCCGAAGCGACCAGACCATCAACAGGAAGTCACGCAGCTCATCACCCGCCGCTATCGAGAGCTCATGGCCGCATGGGAGGAATGGCACGGTGTGATGACCGCTGTGGGCCCGCAGCGGTTCTCGACGCTGCTCGCCCATGCCCAAGCACAGGAGCGTCTCCGCCAGCGGCAGCACAATGCGGAGGAGGGGGACGCGGCGAACGCGATGGTGATCTCGTTCCTGCGTCGCATGCTCCGTCGTCTTCGCGGCGTGCGCACATCATCAGTTGATGCATCGTCATCCGCGTTCTTTTCACGTTTCACTGCGTCACGCATGAGAAGACGGCACCCGCGTCACAAGCATCGTGATGTTGGGGTCGGTGCGGCTGTCCGTCCTACATTGCGCTGGCCGCGTACACGCGTCGATGGCGGGTCTGCTCTTCACGTTGAGTTAGCGCACTGGTGCCGCGAGGAACTGCTGCCGTACTTGCTGGACAAGGCACAGAGCGCAGTCGCCCCTGTTTCTCTGTCCTTCTCACGCAGTCGTGACCGCACCTGGGCGCACGTGCAGGATGCGGAGATGTCCAACGTAGAGGTTGTGTTCTCGCGTGGTAGTGAGTGGTGCCAGACCTCAATGGACGACGAGGCGACGAGGACGCACGGAAACACGGTAGCGCCGAGTGGGAGCGCCGCTGCATCGCTGTCTCAGGATGTGGTCTCAACCGCCAGTAGCGATGACTTTGAAGACGACAACGATGAGGAGGCTCGCGACGACGCAGCCGGTGAGACGGCGGCGAGCCGTGCAGCGCCACCTGCACGCTTCACTCTGGCGTGGATTCGAGGCGTGTATCACCCACAGAGTGGTGCCCAAACAGGAGGTACCCCGGATCACACCAACGCCAGCCGCACTGACGAGGATGCATCCAAGCGAGAGAGCCATCACGACGAGCATGTGTCGAGGGACAACATTGTCGGTCGTGTTCTCCGTCTCGTTGGCCTACGCCGCCCCCGTCCTTCTCGACAAGGTCGACGACGACGGCAGCGGCGCTACCGTTCCGCGCGTGATGGTGCGGCGCAAAGCGCTCTCTCCGCACTAGATCAAATTGTGCTGGCGCAGGTGCTCCAGCTGATGCCGTCGCTGTGGGAGGTGCCTTTGCATGTACCTCCGCGAACGGGGCCTCGCGGAAGTGCGGACGGTTCTTATGGGACGGCCTCGCACGACGCACTCGGGATGCCCTACGCACCACTCGCGGAGCTCACGCGCTCCTCTGCCTTGGCCGCGCTGGATCTCAGCCTCACGCCCACCACCAACACGTGCACTGCCACCAACAGTCATGGCGTCGGCAGCGGTGACGATCAGACAAGCGGGCGCGTGAGTGGCCACGGGCAGTCCGGCAGCGACGTCGGCAACGCACGCATCACCTCCGCGGACGTGCAGCTTCGGCGCAGTCTGGCCACGCTGGAGGCGTGCACGGCTCGTCACGCACGGGAACGACAGTGGGAGGCGACGCACCCCGGTGGTGAGGCGGCGCGCGCTGCGGTCTCGTTTCCCACGGCCCAGACCGCGCGTGCGTGTGAAGAAGGCAGCGGCAGCAGTCTCTCTAGCAGCCACATCGACAGTGCGTCCCAGAGCCGCGGCCCGATGCACCACCACCACAGCAGCCATTCCGCGCTCTTCTCCGTCGTCCACGATGCGATGCATGAGTTCACACCTCGCCGTGCATTTCATCCGCCTTTAACGACGACCGTTGAAGGCACGGGTGCCCCGTTACCATACTGGCAAGCCGAACATGAGGACTACATGACGCTCTGCCTCCAGGACGCGGTGGTGGTGGCCAAGCAGCAACAGCGCACAGCGGAGGAGGCCGAACAGGAGGACGTGCGAGAGCAGCATCGACAACCGTTGTACACCGCCGATACTCCGTATTGGCAGCGCGTGCGCGTCGACCGGCGGACGCCGATGGGCGATGCGTACCCTGGTGTGGCTACAGTGACGGTGCCGGAGCCTGAACGACGCGTGCGCGAGACGTTCGAAGAGGCGGCGTCTGCCTTGTGCGAAGCGTTTGCAGCATCGGCGGTGCAGCGCGTGCTCGATCGGTGCCGCGGTGCGTCGGATCGTGCGGGGTCCGAGTGGATTCTGCGCCGCGTGGGTGCGAGCGTGTCCAGGGCCTTGGCCAACGTCACGCGCACCACGTCCCCCGCGGCATGGTCCACTGCGAGGCTGGCCGTCGACAAGCGACCAGCCTCTCCGTCGACTGATCTCTCACACGGTGTGCTGGCCTGCATCAAGAACGGCACACCCGTCTGCCTCAGCGCGATGACACTGAGTGAGGAAGACAGGGAAGTGCTCGCACGCGTGCGTGAGAAGGCGAACAGCGATGACGCAGCTGTTTCACTGCGCACCGCGGGGTACGTCGTCACGTACCGTCAACTGGCTTCCTTGCGGCCACGCACATGGCTGAATGATCAGATCATCAACAACTATCTGCAGCTTTTGTGTGAGTGTGAGGCGGAGCGTCGCGGCGGTGTGGAGGGTTTCGTCAATATTGGCAGCCACTTCTACAGCAAGGTTCAAGCTGAACTGAGCATTGACGCGGCGAAGCAGACTTCACTGGCTGCTCGCCAGGGCACGGCCTCTTCTTCTTCGCACGCTTCGTCATCCGAAACACTACCCCCGCTAAGCGCAACGAGCACGCTGCTGCGCTGGCTTCGTCGCCGCCAGCACATCTTACTGCCCTACGCACCACCTCCTCCGTCGTCGCCCAGTCATCAGAAGGTGGACTTGTCTGATGTCGCACAGCCGAATACGACCACCGTTCACACAATTCTCATCCCTGTGAACCTTTCGGGACAGCACTGGGCGTTGGTGGTGGCGCGGAAACCAATAGCTGCGCCATCGTCGTCGTCGTCATCCTCACTGTCGAGCGCGATGCTAAAGGGCGGGAGCACATCACTCGCGATGCGTTGGACCTTCTACGACAGCATGCGTCCATCGACAGGCACACACCCGCGCGCACGCCGGATTCTTCACGAACTGCGCCACGTCTTTGCCGAGTGTGAACGCCATCTCATTCATCGCTCGCTGCTGAGTGAGCCCGACACGCGTCGTCCCGCCGCACCCTCCCTGACGACGTCTGCGTGCGGCCCATGCCACGTTGCCCTCGCGTTCCGACCGTCATCGAACTTCTCACTTGAGTGTGGTACGAAGCGGCCGTTCGCCTCGCTTGACGCGATGAACGAAGCGGAGGCCGGCATGCACGCGCGCCTCGACGCTCAGCGCCAACGGCGTCGATGCGAAACCGGTGAGAACCCCGATGCACCGTCCAAGCGGGCCCTGTCCGCTGCCGAGAAGGAGGCGGCCCACCATGCACAGTTGCGCCGCGTGGCCGAACAGCTGGTGCGCGCGACAAGACGCCCCTTATCGGAGCTGCTGCCCTCCTCCAGCTCCCGCGCCAACCAAGCGCACTCAGCCACCGCGACGGGCGTCGCCTTGTCAGATGGCCGCCAGAAAGACGACACGCTGCGATCATGTCTTTGGGAGTCAGATGTGACGCTGGGCGAAGACGACGACGAGGGTCTCACGAGTAGTGAGGTTGAATGGTTCACACGCGGCGACACGCATGCCCCGCAGCAAATGAACGCAAACGACTGTGGTGTCTACGTCTGTCAGGTGGCGTGGTGCATTGTGGAGGGCGTGGCGGTGAGCTTCTCCCAAACGGAGGAGATTGACCGGGTGCGTGAGGTGATGACGCTGGAGCTGCTTGCCAAGAATATTATGCGACGCCTTCCCACGACGCACATGGCTTCTTCCATCGATGTCAACGTGTTCACATCACCTGTACCCCAGCAGACACAGTAGTAGGTAACGCCGCGGTCGGCTTCAGCTCTTTTGCATTTTTTTTTCTTGTTGTGAACTGACAGCAGTAACATGAACGACAGACACTAACCCCCACCCACCCACACACACACACAGGTTGAAAAGAAGAGAGAGAGTGTGTTTAAAAAAGAGCGATACTAGGTTCTGGGGAGATAAGTCGCCGCCGTTAAGGGAAAGCGGTAACAGAGATGGTCTCTGACCGCTCACTCGATCCTATGTTTGCCTACCTGTGCTCGCTCTCGGTTTCGCGTCACCGAGGAACACAAGACCTCGTGCTTCTCGAAAATGAATCACACACGCACGCACTGACTTGGCCTGGCTCGGCCTCCGCTCACAGCTCTATCCTTTCATCGTCTTCCCTCTTGCGCTCCCCTCCGACGACCGATCCAACAATGCTCAAAAAAAAAAAAAAGGGAGAGCGTGCTCGGATTGAATAAAGCGAAGGCCTGCCCCTGGTGGTGATTTCCCGTGAATTTCTCTTCTCCGTTGTTTCATTTCTACTAGGCTATCTCATTTCTGTTTTTCCATTTGTGCTTTGCGCCTGCATTCTCTTCTTCCTAGTTGGACCTCTGCACACTTCTCCTTTTTTTTTTGTTTTTGTTTCGATTATCGGTATCATTCGTCCACGGTTCGCGTTCTTACGTACTTATTTTTTTTTTCTCTACTTGTTTGTCGAGCACCAAGTCTTCTTTCTTGACAGATTGACTGACACACATCGAGAAGACGAGAAAAGAGAGAGAGAGAGAAAAAAAAAAGAGAACACAAACCAAGCATGGGTGTAGACGGCAGTAAGTCCACATCCACGCGTAAGCGAAGCGGTATTGCGAATGTCTTCGCCGCCAGTGGCTGTCAGTACTCAGCGGGGGATACAAAAGCTGCTCGCGATACGTCATCCACGACACCGACGGTGAGTGAGAGCAGCGAGGTTCCACTCCGAGCTATCCCCAAGTCGCCGAAGAACTGTCAACCCGGTCGCGTGCGTCCTTCGCAGGCCGATGCGTCCATCACCTTCATGGCGGCTATGGAGTACGTGCAGACTGTGCGTCTCCTTGACGAGGGCCTGCCACCGGTCGCAGAGCCATCGCGTCGTGCGAGGAAGGTCCCTGCCTGTCCTTTGTCGACGACGCAGGCTAGTGAGAACGCGAGTGCTGTGCCGGCCTCTGGTGAAATTGTGTCCTTACCAGCGTACCGCTCGACTGGGCTACCAATGCTCGCTACGGCGGAGACCCACGCGATGCTGGGCACCACCGCCTCGAGCGCAGTGCGGCGTAAGGAGTGCATGGAAGAGAAGACGAGCTCAACACCGCGCTTGACGGTTACCACTGCCTCCGCAACTGAATCGCCGCGCGTGACGTGCGAAGAACTCATCGACGAGCCCTGCAGTCACAAGGGAAGTAAGGATGCTCTCGCAGCGGCGCCAGAGACAGCTGGTGTGGCCTCACCGAGCCAAGACCCGGCGCATCAAGGAGATGAACAGCCACAGGAGCCTCCAGGGGAGGGAAAACAAGCACAGCGCGCACAGACTGTGCAGTCCCCGGCCCATGCGTCGGCGACGGCACACGCCGTGAATCGCGACGGTCAGGCTTTGACAGAGGCCGTTGTGGGTGAAGTCTACTTTGACGCGTTGCGGGCGGGTTGGAGCGCACGCCCCCCACCTCACTCAGCGGCCGACTCACGCGTTCAAAAACTACCCTCGCTCGCCGCACCGTCCGAGGTCGGAGAGCCGGCTGACATATTGCATATCGTCACACATCCGAGCTCGAATTATCCGTTGTTCAAGAAACCCATCCCGCTGGGCTACATGATCGAAATTCTGAAACCCGTGTGGGAGGACGATGGACTGTATGAGCAAGTCGAGGAGCAGGAGAGATACGCACAGATAGAGGCTGCACGACGCGCCAAGCATCGCCGTCAGGCCTGAGATGAAGGACGCGAGGACGAGAGCGAGGCGTCGTGCCCGTGCACGGATGCATGGACAATCTCGTACGCCTCTGTCATTTTGCCGAATGGGGCACGCTCTCCGTCTCTCTCCCTCACACACGCACACACAGATACAGATCCTACAGAGGAGTGGATAGGGGAAGGGCTAATTGGTTCTTCTCTGGTTCGCCTCACTTGTACCGCGCCGTCTGTCTGGTGCGGTGGCATTCACCGTCTCCCCCTCCTTCTCTCTCCCTGGCTGGTATCGCAGTGCTCTTATCGTTACGAGGTTCTTGTGCCTCAGGGCGTGGTGTGCTGCGGTTGTGCTCGTATCGCCTCTCCCGAATCGGCTGCTTCCTCCTCTTCCGTTTTTCTCGTTTTTTTTCTTTACTTGTCTTCTTCCGTCGCGCCAATCCTCACAAGTGATGTCAGGCGTTGGTTGTCACTCTGCTGTTTCGCACGGCTTGTCCCCCCCTCTTTCTTTATTCTTCTGTTCGGTTTATTCTATACCTACAAAGACCCCCCCCCCAACAGCGATAGTACGAAAAACACCAGAAACACACGTTTACTGTGCTTTTAATATTATTTTATCCCTCCCTGTGATGTGTTGTTTTAATTTTAGCGACACGCCGTCTTCCACGTGTACGGAGCACCAACGGATGGCACCCGTATCGTGTGCATCGATGCAAACAAACAGGAAGTGAGAAAGGGGAGACACGATGCGTGTACAGCCGTTTAGTCGCGCGACGCATGAACAGACATATGCTGTGAAGAAGAAAAGGAGAGAACGAATGAAAGAAAAAAAAAAGCCCAAAAGAAAACAGCGAACAAGGAATGAGCAATGCCCCGACGCTATCTCCGTAGCGATAGGGAGCGACTAGACCGATGAACACACACACATACACACAGTTTCTGCACAACCGTACTGCGTCACAACATGGGTATGCAGCAGTGCGGTAGTCTCCGCGCTCGCGCACCCACCGCACGGCGTTTCCTCACCGTGCCTTCTTCATACTTTGCTCGAAAAGCATGCACGCATCACTCTTCCCCCACATCTTTTCCAACCTTTCCGTTTTTCTTTTCTTCTTCTGTTCGTTCTGGCCGGCTGAAGGCAGTGTCTTTCACGAAGTACTCTACGGAGGATAAAACCTGTCTCTGCGTGAAGTCACACGGACACACGTACACTGAAAAGCAGTCGTCACCTTCGACGTTTCTTTTCCCCCTTCTTTTTTTCAAGCGTCGTACTGACACAACGTGTGAGTGGGAACAGGTATCTTTGCGTACATCTCACCGTGAAAGATTTCTTGTTTTTTGTTGAGAACGGTGTACCTGTGCTCTGCTTTCGGCAACCGCTTTGCGAGTATAAAGGGTGCGCGTAAGACGACTTGTCAGTTCCTTCTCTGCTTTTCCACACCCTCACAACGACGGGCATCACGCACTCAGAACAAGAGGTGCCGCCGTTCCCGGTGAACTGCGCACCTCGTGCGTTGGATGCCGACGCACAGCAGCGGGCTGACCCTTCCTTGAAGTGGGTGAACGCGATGGAAGCGGTGCTTGTGCACGACTGGCGTCAGCGCCGGAATAGCGCGCGCGAGGACGAGGACAACGGAGACCAGAACCCCAGCCGGTTGCCTAGCCGCTTACGCATTGTCCCGGACTGTGATGTTGCTGTGCTGCCCGCCAATCGTTCGACCGGCGTTATGTTCTCCGCCACACCGTCGGACGCCGTCACCTCTGCGCCTGACACCGACGAGGCGCACACGGCCGTGCCAGTCGGCGAGGCGTACTACAACGCACTTCGTGAGGCGTGGAGCAGCCCGCCACCACCACCGCTCGGTCCACAAACCATGACGAGCGCGCTGCCGCCGCCCACAGACGTTGACAGTCTGGACGAATCCTTCATCCTCGACAGCATTGAGCAGATGGAGGGCCCACCTCTCTCTCCTGCTGTGCCGCTTAGCTTCATGATCGATCTCTTGACACCGCAGTGGGAGGATGAGGGTCTCTACGATGTGGCCCGCCGCCGCGAGCAGCGCAGTCAAGCGATTGAGCAGCAGACTGGACGGCGCGTCTGACCGAGATGTGCACGCAAGGGAAAAAAAGAAATAATAGGGCTGACGTTGCTTCGCCTCGTCTAATCGTAGCAACTGCGGCAAGCGAAAGAAAAAAAACCCCGAATTGAATCAAGCCTCCGCGCATCAACGAGCTTCAAAAGGAACAACATCATGAGGAGAACGAAGAAACAATGAGTTGTCCTCCAGAGAGACGACTCCCAAGAGTGCGATGAGCAACCACTCCGCGAGGTGTGGTTGTACGTGTGTCCGCACACACATCAGCCTGCTTTCTTCGCTTACGTGGAAGTGGAACGCGCTTGGTCACACACACGTGCATCGAGTACGTGGACATTCTTGTCTCTTTTTTTTTTCCTTTTTCGTACCCCGTTCCCCTCTTTTTTTACTTCTTGACATCTCAGCGTGTCCTTCATTCTCCGCCGCTATTCCTAAGAGCCTCTTTTCCTTTCTCTTGAGGTTTAACGCACAAGAACGCAGACAACGAAATCAGATTATTAAACGAACAAAAAGAGGAAGAGACGAGCGAAGATAAAAAAAAAAAAGAAAAAGAAAAACGAGGATGCTGAAGTGAGCGTTGGCGCTCTCACCTACACCCTGCCTTTTCCTGCCCACAAAAGAAGGCTCAGAAGGTCGTGCGAGATGAGGAAAATGGATAGAGCGACTACGACCTCCTGCATTCCCACGCACTAGCGGTAGCGCTTCTGTTCGTCTTCGCTCTCGAATCATCAAATCTTGTGATTCTGGGCAGCCATATGCACGGCAGCACGTGTTTATTGGTACGTCCACGTTACGCTTTTTTTTTTCCGTCCGCACTGTGCTTACCCCTTGCCACTGTGTCGCTTGATCCACCGCGCATCGGACACACAAGCCTGTTTTTCACTATGTCTCGGCATCTCTCTCTATCTCTCTCTGTCTCTCTTGCTTCATCACCTCATCGTCTCCTTTGGCTTCTCGCCGTTTGTCCGGTTTTACTTGTTTTTATCTTTCTGTTGTTTCTCTTCCCATCTATTTGTCACGTTGGTCACACTGGGCAGAAAACACAAAACCGGCTTCCTGAACGTAATAAAAAGAGGAGCCGAGCAACGCTTGTCCTTTATCCCTTTTGTCCGCAGTCGCAAGGCGTAGTGTTGGGTCGTCACGAAGCTTTACAGACACACACACACACACACACATTGAAGGGCTGACAGAAGACTCGCCGCGAGCGAAGAAGTTGTTAGAAAAAAAAAAAACAACAACAACTGAGGGACACTGTACAGATTCTGCAGGTGCTCGCTTTCGTTTCCGTCCTCGCTCGCATAGATCTTCCATCTTCCTATCTGCGTTGTTGTGTCGTCAAGACGTCTTCTCGTGTTCTGACCTCAACACTCTCTGTGTGAGTCTGCTTTTCGCATTGTTCCGTTCCTACTTGTGCTCTCAAGCACTTGTCTGGAGCGTGCGTAACTGCCTGTGAGAAGAAGCACAACACGTCGCCTTTTTCCGCTTCTGTTTCTTGATTTTCCTTTTTGTTTCCCTCGTTTCCTTTTTTTTTCTTTTCCACACGTTTAAGATTTGTTCCACCTTTTTTTTTTCGTTTGTCACTTTTCCCCCTTCGCATTCTCGACCTTTGTTTCTCTTTCTTTGTCTTTTGTCGTGCCTAGTGTTTTTTTTTTTTTGGTTCCGCCGCTTTTGTTCCCGGCCCGTCGTCTTCGCTCGTCTCGCTTGCCCACACTGAGGTTCTCTGACGGCTTCCATGCCTACAGACGCCTACACCGACGCCAGCGTGCCGACGGTGCCGTCATCCCCTTTGCTTGTGGCGACGAACGACACGCCTATCGTGAGAAGGCCCTCCGAGGCGCTCTCTCGTCACAATGTGCACAGCACGATTCGCATGAATCCATACGTGCGCTGTGTGCGCGGCGGTGGCGAAGCCGTCCCTGAGGTCCGCTCGCTATCGGAGCTCCTCGCAGCGCCGATCACGACCGCTCCGGCGGAGATGGACACCCCGTGCTTACGCCCAACGTCAGTACCGAGTCCAGTGGCGCGCTCCTTCGCCGTTGGCGGCGGCGGTTCGCTCTCCCCGCACCGTCGCAGCGCACAGCTCTGTGCGAGTGGTCACAGCGCTGACCAGCCGTGTCCACCGCGTCGGCACTTTTCTCCCGAAGAAGCAGAGAGACGACGGGCGGGGTTGACAGACTCACCCGGCGCCGCTCACCCCTCTCGTGGGCCGTTGGCCACGGCGGCCTCTCCACCGCTTCAATTTACGCATGAAGGTGTGGCGACCCCGAACAGCTTCGCCTCTGTCCGGAAGCTGGAGAGGTGGTTGCGTCAACAACAGCAGGAGGCACAACGGGCCAAGCATGGTACGCCACATCTGGCTCTCACGCAGTCGGGCAGCCATAGCCATCCGGATAGGCCAGAGCCGGCCATGATGGACGCGATCTCGATGCGCCTCCCGGCGTCGACCAATGACATGTACGGGGACGACGGTGACGACGAGCTCAACAAGGAGTCGAGCGTCAACAGTGCGCTCGTGCCCACGGATGATGATCTGTTGGATCAGGTGCACCTACCTCGCACGGACGTCGAGGAAAACCTGCCGAACAACCGCATCGTGTCACCGCGCTCATCTTCGCGTGTACAATCACCAAATCCGCCTCCACTCACCGATGACCAGCAGGCGGCAGATGCGGTCGGTCGCGGAGATGGGACGCACATCGCGACGCCCCCCGCCACAACGGGCGCGGCGGCGCGGCGCGACCCTCACCATGAGAAGCACCGGAAGTCGTCAGCGCGTGCATTTCCGTCTGCGCCGCACCCTCTTCGTTTCGCGCCGTCTGGCCACGCGATGACCGCACACACGATGGAGGGCAGCCCGTACCATTATCTCATGCGCAACTACGTCGGCGGCACCTTCCTCTACTACGCTCACCCGGAGAGTAAACAATATTTTCTGGACCTGTGCTACCGCATTGTCGATCAGGTGCGCCCCATTCTCGAGCAAGAGACTCTTTTTCCACAGTGCGGGCTGTTCCCGCGGCTCGGCGCGCCTGCGTTTGTTCTCGGCGACATACACGGCAACTTTGAAGACCTCTCCTTCTTCCTGCAGCGGTTGCTTGTGTTCCACGATTTCAACCTGACGCCTTCCAATTTGTTGTGTCTCGGAGACTACGTTGATCGGGGACCGTTCTCGTTGGAGTGCGTGATGCTCCTCTTGTCGCTCAAGATTATGAACGCGAGTAAAATTGTGATGCTCCGCGGCAACCATGAGGACCGCGTCGTGTGCGGCGATCTGCAGACCTACGGGCGAGGCTGCTTCCTGGCCCAGTGTCACGCGGTGTTCGGCTACGAAGAAGGCATGAAGCTGTTCCGCGCCGTCACGGGCCTCTTCCGCTATTTACCCCTCGCCGCCGAGCTTGTGATTCCGAGCGCACCGAACGCGGCGTATCTGCACGCACGGAGTCAATTCGCGTCCTTCAACGTCTACGGCTCTGAGACGACGCGTGTGGTGCCCATCCACGGTACGCCAGCCGTCCTCTCGCCGATGCAGCCACCAACCGTTCAGGCGAGTGCAACTAGTATGGCTGGTGGAGGTGGTGGTGCCAGCGGTGTCTCGTCCTCATCGGCGACGTCTACGGCGCTGCGGTTCCCCGGTGGTCTCGAGGCGACTGCGATTGGCGCCGAGCAGAGCCTCCCAAATAGTCCACGGTGTGCCTGCACGCCGCTGCCAGCACGTGAGGGTCAGGAAAAGAACGTTTACAGCACCATCCTCGTCGCAAACACCTCGCTTGGTCAGCCGACGCGTGAAGAGGCACACGAGGAGCGCATCCTGTGCACGCACGGGGGTATTCCTCGCTTCTTCTGCCCGCCGCGTGAAGATGGCGCTCTAGACTTTTTACGCTCACTGCGATTTCCCCGTTTACTCACGCTCTTTCCCAACAACCCGCTTGCGATGGCGGATGCGGAGTGCGCTCCAGAGTACTACTTCGACGTGTTGCTGCCGCGATTGGTGCGATCATACCCACAATTGGCGCACATGGCTCTGGTAGAGATGGAGGCGCACACCGCCGCCACCACCACGTCCAGCGAGGAAACCGCTTCGCAGGCGGCGGCCGATGTCACGGTCGACGCGCAGCCCACCTCGTCGTCAGGGGACGCACCGGCCACAGAATGCACGCACGCCGGAACTGAGCGAGACGCCTACGCCGCGCCGCGGAGTGCCCTTGAGGCGCGTCTGGCCAAGCTAGTGTCGTACTCGCACGACGACCTGCGTCGCGCGTGGTTCATCACCTTCGATCTCCTCTGGTCCGATCCGACGGCGACAGACCCCGATACCAGCGCGACCCCGGGCAGCTCAGGGCTCGTCGACGCATCCTCATCAGCGACCACCACGCGTGTCAACGAGTGGGGCTTTGGTATCAACACCCGCGGCAGCCACGTGGTGAGCTTCAGTGCACGGGCGGTAGAACGTTTTCTGTCCGACTACAACTACGCGATGCTATTTCGCGCCCATCAGGAAAAGACGCACGGGCTGCGGTGGTGTAAGAGCAACAAGGTTCTGACCCTCTTTAGCTCCAGCAATTATCTCGGTCACGGCAACGGCGCCGGCTGCGTCGTTCTCTCTGTGAATGGAGAGGTGCAGATGATTGAAAAAGTTGGCAACACACTGCCATATTAGTGACTCACTCACTCACACATACATACACACGTCGCACTTGCTGGACACGCATGACTGCCATCCATCCATTGTTTCATATACAATTATATCGAGTGGGCTCCAGGCCAAGTCGAGCGATGAAGGAAGACCACTGCGAACATGTCGAAGGCGGAGAACCGAGGAAAAATGGAAAGGCAAACGAGAACGCGCGTGCGACTCTTCCGTTCTTCACCGTACGCTCCACACATGATTGCAGTACTTCTTTTTTTTTCTTTTCTTTTTTTTTTACCTCTTTTTACGCACCTCCAACCTAATCGAGACGATAACTATTAAGACTAATGTACCAGCAGAAAATACCCGCTGTTCCTCTTTTTGTTCTGTTCTGTTCTTCTCTTTTTCGCGCGTCCAAAGCACAACGCGAAACGAACACGCCCGGCATGTCGCGACACGCGGGCCACTGTCGATCCATCGTGTGTGTGTGTGTCGTTTGAGCACCGATCCTGCACACATCAAACGATGCCGACAGAAGAAATAAAACAGCAGTGACACAATTAGAGATTATACCAACGACACCACGAGGTCCGGATTGAGGAACGCAAAGAGGAGGCAGGGCGGATGCGGAAGGGGAGCGAGAAGCGACATGAAAAGGCTGGAGAAGGAGGATGAGCGCCGACAACAATTTTTTTTTTTTGTTCCTCGTGCATTGGACCTGCGGGCTTTCGAGCGAGCTCTGCCCTCTCCTTGGCTTCTCTCTCTCTCTCTTGCTCGTTCGCCCGCTCCTCCTGTGGCTGTTTTGACGGCCCCCCCACCTCTCTCTCTCTTTGACCCGCATCAGCTGCGCGATGTGAGGGAAAGGAGACGCGCTGGTACAGTAACAAACAATGACGAAGAAATAAAACAAGATGAGAACAAACGGTGAGCAGCTGTCAGAGTGTCGCAAAAACAATCGACCAAGGCGCTCTCTTACACGGCTCTCACTGCTCCCTGACGCGTGCACGCACACAAGCGTGGACCCAGGTACCAGTGGACTGCATCGCTGATGAGTGCCGCTCTTGAAAAAAGATATATGCTATTGGCGCGCGGGGCTACACGAGTGAGTTCTGATCGATCGGGCTCTCCGCGTGCCCACTGGGAGCCGTACCCTTTCCTATCATTATGACCGCATCATTCTCTCTTTATTCGCACACTGCGAGATCGGCACAGCAAAAACCAAAAAAAAAAAAAGGAGCACCACCACCACCACTGCCGTGTAAATGTCAATTCAATGACCGTCACTGTCTCTCTCCTCATTCGCTCTTCTTCTTCCTCATCTTCTCCCGTGTGATTACATGTGCTGTCTTCGTACTGTGAACTATGCTTGGCTCTTGTTTTGTAAGCAGCACACACGCATACACATACACACACCTGAAACACACACACATATATACCCCGTATACCTCAACCACTATTTTTGTGTTTCCTCCAGGTTCAGCTGCGCTCCCGTATCACTATTTTGGTTTTCTGTATCGTGTGCGTGCAGACTTGACATTCTTCACAGGACAAGGCGGCTAATTTTTTTTCTCTTTTTTCTTTCTTTGCTGTGCTTATTGCGCATCGGCTTCAAGTACGCTGTGAAGCCAATAGCCACTACCCCCATCATTTCTTTTGTTATCTTTTTACTTTTACTCTTCCCTGTTTCTTTTCTTTTTCTCTCAGTTTTGTTTACCACTTCTAGCTCATCTTTTGTACGGTCTCAAGGATCACGGAGAACGTCTTGTAGGCCACTTTGAGAGATGTCTGATCCTGCATTGCTTACATCCTCCCCGCAGGTAGAAGCGTCGAACACGAGCGGAGAGCACGTCCCTCCCTCTTCTGCGGATGACGCGGCGACTTGGGTACCGGTGGCCATCCAGCTGCCCGACCGTTTACGCTGGTGGCGACAGCATCGCCTGCGGGAGCATCCCATTCCCGAAGGTCACTACGTGCTCAATCGGGAGTATTTCAACTACACCACATTTGGTACGCGGCCGCTGTCACAACATCTCCTCAAGGACCTCCGCAATGCCCGCCAGGCCCTCGCACATCACTATCAGACCGCGCGTCTCCCGGCAACGGTGGTGGAACCGCTTGAAAGCAGCCAGACCCCTGCGCAGCCTCCCAGCGTGCGCGCGGAGGAAGGGGAATCGGGGCACTCGGCAGCCGCCACAGAGTACCCCAGCTCGTCGGCTGTCCTAGCGGCAGCCCCGCATCACAACGACGGAGGCGTGGAGGAGAACAAGCAGAGCGCTGGGCTGGTGCCTCCACCTGCTGGGTCTGCACGCTATGGAGTCATGCCAACCGCGGCACCGGCGGCGATGGCGTCTGCGCCGCACTTGACCGAATACCGCGAACACACAGACGACGCCACTGGCACAGATGGCGATTGGGATTCTGAGGAGGGTGAACACCGAACGGGGTGCGATGGTGATGCGCAGTGCACCGGCGATGGCTGCCGTGGCCGGGCCAGCCGACCGCCCACACGAGCTCTCACCGAATCAGAGAAGGTTGCGTTGGAGCGCTTTGTGCAGCTTTTCCGTGCCCGCTCCGCCTCTGCGCCGGTCCGCCCTTCTTATCACCGTGACTGTCGGCAGCCTGACGGGCGTCGTGGTCCTCCAGGACCAAGCGCGCTTCTACCGCGACGTAGTGTAGACGTAGTGGAAGTGACCGGTGGCCCTCGTTCTCGCGGAGACCACCGTGCCGCTGGGCTGAGCGACCGCTCCGAGGCGTCCCCGCGTGCGTTAGTACTCCATAACCCACCGCGAGTCGTCCTGCACACCAAGCGGACCCCCACCGACGCGATGTTACGCGCGGCACGCATTCACCGCGACGATCGTCAGCAGAACGCGCGCCTGCTCGACCGTCCAGAGGTGTTGGATCTCTCCCTTTTTCCGCTGCTGCCATGTGAGAGGTACTTCTACACGGAGCAGTTGCGTACGGTGGCTGTGTGCAGCGGTGAAGACACACAGACACAGGACGTCCGCGGCCTGCACACGGTGGCTGCGGGTGCTGACACGGAGCCCTCGAGGACCGTTGCAAATGGCGCCGAAGCGCGCGCTTGGGACGTCGCGAGCAGCGGCTGTGGTTCGGCTCATACTGTGTCTGCGACCCCATCACCACTACCCCCACGAGGTCCTACCATCTCCTCTGGTGCGATCAGCGGCAGCCGTTCCCGACGCCGCCGCGCAGCTTCTCTGCCGCCGTTGCCGCTGCTGTGGAGCAGCAGCCTTCTTGCCCCTCGCGGCGACAGGGACGGACAACGTCCATCTTCACCGACGCTGCGGCGTCGTCGGATGCGAGCAGACGATGCGTGGACGACCCCCACCCCCACACTGGCATTGCCAATTCAGACGGCCCACTGTGCACTCACAGCGCCCACGCCGGCAGGACAGTGCCAAGAGAACAGCGCCAACCATCTGTGCCGGCGTCTGGCGGACCTACAAGACGCGTACATCTTCAACCCTCTTGTCGACTGCGTTGGGCAGGGAGCCTTCTCACAGGTGTACGCCGCCGTACCTTTTTTCCCATGCACCGCCCTCACGCTCAGCCCGACAGGTGCGATCGCACGCACAGGCACCCCAGAATCAGCCTCATCGCCGTCGCAGACGGCGCGCTCGGTGCGGTCTGATGTGCAGGACAACTCCCTACACACACCCGCGGCCGAAGTAGCCGGCCACCAGGTGCCTGTGGTGGCGCTCAAGATTATTGCACGAAAGGGTAAGCAGCGCGATGAACAGCGACAGCGGCTGCACACGGCCAGCGCTGTGACGATGGCCCAAACGGGTCTGCCGCCTACGCGTCGACAGACCGCCGAAGGCGAAGACGGTGAGGAGGATTGGCGCGCGAGTGACGGGAGGCCGCATGCAGACAGCAGTCAGCGCCGCGAGCTTGTGGAGATTGAGCGGGAGATCTCTGTTCTGCGCCAACTCAAGCACACAGGCTGCTCTCTGTTCTATGAGGCGCTTCGCACGCCCGACGCATTCGTGATCGCCATGAAGCTCAACAAGGGCAGCATGGATGGGCGCCAATTCCTCTCGCGCTTTGGCCTCCCGTCAGAGGCACGGGCGGCGTTGCTGATCTACCAACTTGTCGCGACCATCCACTACTTACACAACGTCTTCGGTGTTCTTCATCGCGATATCAAATTGGAGAATGTGCTCGTGTCGGTCATTGAGTCTGTCCCAGTGGAGCGCGTCCGCGAAGTGCTCGGCACGCAGATCTACAAGGCTGACCATGAGCGAAAGCACGACGACCCTTCCCGGCGTCGCGCGGACAGTACGGCCGCTCCCTCGACGATCGCCGCAGCGGCGCGTTCACGGGGCTTCAGCACCATCGACACAGCCGCGCTGTCGCTTCGTGCCACTCTCATCGATTTTGGCCTCGCTCGCCGCATTCACAGCACCACCAGCCACCGTCAGATGTCCATGACAGTCAGCACCGGTATGAGCCGCGGTGCCACCACTCACACCGCTGGTGTCGGACAGAACAGCAGTCTCGCATCCGGTGCGGTGCGGCGGGGCATGCCAACGCCTCTACCCTCCACGGCCAACATGCTGACCGGCTTCTGGGAGGTCGAAGATGAGAGTGGCGCCTCGAGCACAGACGTCAGTGCCTCTGAGACGGAAGAGGACGAGGACGACGTGGACGCGGACAAACTCGCCGGTCGTGACGACCGCGGTGTCGCCGATTGGGTGACGCGGGCGGAGGAGGACCTTAGTCAAGGGCCCATCGCCTCGACAGGCGCGGTGCCATCCGCTCCGCGACAACAACCGCACCCCACACGCTCCTCTTGTGCGACACCCGTGTGTGCGCACATACATCCACGCTGCCCCTCCGTGACGAGCTTGCCGAACAAGGCCTTTCTTACGGCTGCGCTGCCGGTACACACGATCTCGCCCTCCTCTACCCCCACAAAGGCGACGACACACACACATCGTCAGCACGACATGTCGCACGGAGGGGATAGCGCGCATCTAGAGGCCCCGCCGGGCTTCACGGTGCATCGCAGCGCGAGTATTCCGTTCATGCCGTCGCCAGATGTGCCGACAGTGGACACGGCCGCCTCGGCGCGATCCCCGTCTGTGACGTCCTTGAGCACGGCGGTGCGCGCACCCACCGCGGCGGCCGGTCGATCAGGTAGTGCATGTTACGGTGCTGCCACACTGCCGTCGCCGCTGTCACCGCACTCGACGAACGTTGCTGAAGACGGCGCGCCCATATTACTCACGCCGTGCGGGACGGAGAAGTACATGGCACCAGAAATGCTCGAATGGATCGTCCAGCACGGCTGGGCTCGCCGTCCGACGTCGGTGGGGCTGGCGAAGCAAATGGACATGTACGCGGTGGGCGTCTTGGCGTACGTCTTCCTGAGCGGTTGTTTCCCGTTTAACGGCACCACACGCGCGACGCTGGCGCAGCAGCAGAAGCGTGTGCCGCGCTGTACCAGCGAGCATTGGCGCGGGGTCAGCGGCAACGCCATTTCCTTTGTAAAGGGCCTCCTGGAGCCAGACCCAGAACGGCGCTTGACGGCAGAGCAGGCGCTGAAGCATCCGTTCCTTCGTGAAGCGGCGTACTGGGCGATGAAACTCGACCTCGTACCTGGACCCGTGGACGCAACTAGCCGCACTGGCACTCGCACGACGACAGACAGGAACGGAGAGAGCGGGCTGCCGACACCAACATGTGCCCGTGACGGTGACTCGCCGGCATCTGGGGGACCATTGTGGTCCGTTGACGCGTCCCTGCTGTGCGACGCGTCACCGTCTGCACGACAGGTGCAGGCGCTTGCCACAACTGCCAAACGGACAAGAGACAGTCTCACGGACGTAGACGCGCTCGTCGATCAGCTTCTGCGCGATTCCTGCGAGTCATCACCGACACGTGCACACTGGCCGCTCAGCAAGTCGGTAAGTGCCTGTACACCGCCTGCTACAGCGGCCGTGGAAGCGCCTGCGGCATCCTGTGAAGGCGCCGCGCACACCTGCGACGACCACGACGCGCACATTCACAGGAGTAGTGCGGAGCGTCGAGCTCCCGAGGCGGAGGCGAGCCTCTCTCCGACTTTGGCCGTGCGAACTGCGGTGGCGTTGCGGAGCTTCACTGAAGAAGCGGTCACGCCGACGCCCACAGTGATGTCCTATTCGACAGACACAGCCACGAGCGAAAACAGGTACACACACACCAAAGCACCCGCTTCCACAATGACGGCGACGAAGCCATCGAATGCAGGGTCCACCTCACTATCCGCTGCCGACGTCGCGAGGAACAAGAATGCCGGTGCCGACACCAATGACCTTTTTGACGAGTTGTACCACAATATCATGTCGTGTGACTGAGGGAGGGGGGAAAACAAATGCTCGTACGTCACTGACACGATGTGTAGCTCTTTGTTGTTGTTAAACCACGTCTGCACATGATTGGCTCTGCTTGACAGCTTCTCCCGCGCGCTTTCTTTTATTTTGCTTTTCACAGTACTGTTTCTCTCTTTTTTTTTCTTCTTATTTCACACAACACAGTGCCTTTTGTTGATGGATAGCCCTTGACGTGCTCTGCCGTATGTATCTTCACACTCGGTTGTACTACTTTTTTTTTTTTGTTTGCTTGCTTGTTTCTCTCTATGAGGGGTGCACTTCCCTCCTCCCCCTTTTGCATGCGCACACCTTCACAAGGGGTGGATTTGAATGAGTGTGCGCACGCTTGTTCGTGCGTGCGTCCAGACGGACGAAGGCTGTTTCCGCACGGCTTCCCTTCTTCCCTTTTTTTTTTCTGTTTTGTTTTTTTTGTTTTGGAGTGTCGGAGTTTGTGGTTCGCACCCCCCCCTGTTTTCTTCTTCGCAGGCGCATCATCATCACTGTTTCTCCGCGTCGTTTCTTTTTTTTTTTTTTGTTTGTTTGTTCTCTGTGTTTCACACTCGGCTGGGTATCTTCCTCTTGTAGCGCCGTACAGGCAGTTTGTTTTCTCTTTCTTATTGTTATCACTCACATACCAGAACCATCATGCGCACACCAATCAGACCACACGGGCGATTGAGCAACTCCATGCCCCCCCTACTCCGACCTTTTATTTCTTTTCTTCGTTTTCGCCTTCTCTTTGCTGACTATTGCGAGTGCACACCGTACTCGAGTGTTCACGACAACAACTGAACGTGCAGAGGAAAAACAACGCATCAGCCGCGGCCAAGTGGCTGGCTGTGCGGATCGCACAAGTGACCCCACACGGTGGCGGGTGGGGTATTCATTTGAGGATAACTCACCAGGCGAGACTGCCGTTCGCGCCTTCCTCGCACCGGGCAGCTGTACGCACCAAGACATACGTGGGTGAGACCAGTCGAGCCCATGTACGACGGCCCGCTGCTGGTACTCCTTGCTTTCTCTGACCCGGACGTATGTGTGTACACGCGCTCTCATTATTCGGCCTCCCACTTTTTTCCCCTCTCTGTCCTTCTGACGCGCGGTCTTCGCCCTTCCTCTGTCCTCACCCGAACAGCAAATCGCAGTGCGTAAAAGTACACACACACACAGACACAAAGGGAAGCTCGACATTCGCTGCAGTCGAGAGACGCGCGTCATCTCTCACTGGCAAGCACCGCGTGTGCCTACCACTCTCATTCTTGTCTTCGTTTTTCTCGGCTTTATTCGTGTTCTTTTACTCACTTTTGTTCCCGCCTTCTTCTCACGACTGAGAGGCGTCCGCACTACACACCTTCGACTTCCGCGTTTTCTTTTTCTATTTGTTCCGTACTCGCTTGTTCTCTCTTGTCACCTTTTACCATCAACATCGAAAAGTGTGTCGCCCATGGATAAGTTCTCCACACCACCTCGTCCTGTGAGACCAGCCCGCCAAAGCAGCTCCGAGTCGATTGCGGCAGCGGCTAGCGCGCACTCGGGCACGGCCTCCGCTCCGGACGCTCTCTTCCCCGTTTTTCGAGGACGCCATTCTGACGCGAGTGGTCACGCTGTCGCCGCATCGAATGCGGACCTTTCTCTCTCCGCCACTGTGATGATCGCCCCACACTCGTACAGCTCTAGCGCCACTGCCGTCGTCCACTACACGCCCGTGGACGGACTCCTCATCTTCGGCGGTATGAGCAGGGGTGCGTCGCCCTTTCACCGCGTCAGAAGGGCTGGCGGTGGTGTGGGCGACCATAGCAGCATGGATCAGCGTACGCGCGCCTCAGAGAGTGACGGCGGCTCTGTCATTGTCCACCAGACGCCGATCGGCGGGGCAGTCACGCCACGCTGGGGAGAGCTGCTCGGTGGCGCGCGGGGTGCACGGGGGACGGACCATCGTCGTGGTCGTACCGTCGGCAGCGAGGACGACGACAAGGGTGGTGTTGGTCTTTACGATGACAGCGACGACGACGATGGCGGCGCAGCGCGCAGTGACATGGGCAGCAATAGTGGTGCGCACGCGGTGCTTCGTGCACCACATCCGATGAAGACGAAGCGCAGGCGGAAGAAGCGTGTTCGCAGGGAACCACCTGGTGCGCCGATGGCATCACTGCAGCCCTCTCGCAAGGGCCCGGAGACGTTACGCGAGCGGCTCATTCTGGAGCAGCGCTTACTGGCCCGTAGGCAGCGGGCACTCCAGGCACAGAGGCTGCAGCACCAACTGCCCGTCGGTGAACGCCCTCAAGGCGAGGGCCTGACGAGCGGGGAGGAGACGGGTGGTGCGCCGCCGCGTGAAGGCAGCTTTTCACCGTCGCCCGATCGGCCCTCTGCTGATGGCGGTGCCGCGTCGCACGGCGTGCGCGCATCTCTGATCGGCCCCGCGGGAGTGCCACCTAAGGCCGCGGACGGCGGCGCGCTCTTCTTCCACATTCACCGCGAATTCCCGATAGACGACGGTGCTCTCTCATCTGAGCCGGAAGCAGTCCAATGGCCACCATTCTACACAATCATCGGTCATCCCTTTCTGAGCAGCCATGTCTACGAGATGCCGCCACGGCTGAGCGCACCCTCACAAGTCTGGCGTTCAAAGGACTCGCCACAGCCCATTTCCACGCTCACTTCTCCACCGAACCCGGCGCTGCTATCGACACGGGAATCGACATCGCTGGCGAATGGGAGTCTCATCGTGGGGAGCCTGAGAGCCCCCTTCATGAGCGGAGGACCAGGTGAGCAAAGCAACGGCTCCCTCGCGGACAACATCGCCGCGGCTGCTGCACTCGCCAACGAGCCATCGTCATGGCTGAGGGCGAATTCACGACCGGAGCCTGTGCCGCTCACCAACTTGTTTTTCCAAGGATCGGTTGCGGTCACGGCGGAGGAGGCCTTCACGTACGTACCAGCTGCACGGTTCGACACACTGCAGCGCCGCAGCACGGGGGCCCTTTTCGACGTCTTCAATTCCTCGGTGTCAGCACCGACGGCCGCCGTCGCACCCCCCGGTATGACGCATCAGACCTCCGCGTACCCGGGTGGACGTTCCGCACGTGCGCTGACGGCCTCATCGCGTAGTACCTCGCCCGTAGCGCACGTTGGGGAGGAGGCGGAGCAAGGTGTTCACGCGACGCGCGACCAGAGCTGTGACGCCACACAGACCCTTCTGACCTCCTCGTTGGCGCGGTCGGCGCTGGTCGCGCCGCTCTCCAGTCGAGGTCTCGCAGGCGACGAGCACGATGCGAGGGCGGCCTCTGCTCGGTGCGAAAGTGGAGAGAGGCGAGAAAAGGGCCATCGTCCCCGTCGACGGATGACAAGCGCCAGTGCATCGCGCCGCGATTCGCACACCACCAACAACGCCAGCAACACACGCGCCACGAGCCGCTCCTCGCTGAATCCCTTACACAGTTCACTCGGCGCTTCGCTCAAAGGATCGTTCTCGACCAGCGCTGCGGATGGTGCTAGAAGCCGAAAAGTGAGCGTTAGCAGGGCGGACGAAGCTCTCCCTGGCGCTGACTTCCCTGCAGGCGCGATGAGAGCCAGCGGCGGTGTCACGTCGGTGTTGAGCGCGCGTGCGCAGACAGCGTCGACCATGAAGGCCGGCGTGTCCCTTCAAGTAAGCACCACCACGCCGCTTGACGGCGCGAGTTTCGATGATGCCGGTCAGTACATGGCGCGCGTGCACGCCAACGGCGCCATCCGACCTCCGCGCAAAGGCCGCGGCGGCGTGAGTGTACGCAGTCTCCAGATGACGATGGAGGCGGTGGACCGAAACGTGCGGCAGTGGACCACGCTGACGACGGGGACGCTCATGGAGGCTGCACCACGCCATGCAGCCGCTTTCGCATCCGGCAAGTCTGCAGGCGGAGTTGACGGCTCTCAAACCTCTTCTGTGAAATCGACTGCCTTGGCGGCGACGACAGGCGGCCTGTCAGGCGCCATTGTCCCTCGACGCTCGCCAGATACACGGCTGACAGTGCGCGTCTTCACCGTCACTGCGGGCGAGCTGCTCAACATGATACAACAGATGCACGCCTGGTGGTCGGATGGACGATGTCAGGCGCCGCCCGCACGCGCCGCGCAGACGGCGGTCGCACCGATGCGGACAGGCGCGGTACGGCACAATGCGCAGGGGGGAAAGGCTGACCCCGAGAGGAAGCTCATGGCAGTTAGCACGCCTGCCCCAGAACGGGTGCTCGTCTCAGGCTCGGAGACGCCTTCACTGCTCTCGTCCGAGTTCAATTGGGGAGTCGACGAGTCGGAGGGCTCACCTGCGGTAAAAAACGCAACTGGTGAGAAGCCATCTAAATCTCATGCACGACGTGCCCTGCGCAGGAGGCATGCCTCATCCTCATCCTCATCGGCATCTTCTTCCCTTTCGTGCACGGCTAGCCGCGACTGGAGCAGCGACGACAGTACTCGACGAGACAATTTGGGTGGTCTGGACTACAGTGGTGAGAGCGACAACGGCGCGGCACGCACGGATACATGGCGCTTATCCCAATTCGCCACGCTGCACGCCCGCAGTTTGACGAATCAACCTGGCACCAGCGCTGTCGTGGAGCACACATCCCCCCGTACCACCGGCCGCCTATCCACACCAACAACGACCAACCACCGCTACGCCAAGTCCTTCATTCATGGCACCCATCAGCGCACTCCCGCAGCGCCTCCCATCCTCACCGCGCCGCGTGACGTGAGAGACTCGACGGAAGGTGGAAGGCATATCTCACCACCCAACACAGTGCGCACGTCAGTCCAACAAGACTCAGCATCTCCCTCTATGGATGAACCGACGAAGCCAGCGAAGCCTTCTTGTGATGATCTGGATAACAAGGGGCACAAAGCAGCTGAACAAAGCGAAGGAGATGAAGTCCGCGACACACGCGGCGCGTCGCCCGGTGCCGGGTGGCTTCCTCCAGTAATTGAGCAGTTCGACGGTTTGTTTTTATCGCACCTTGAAAAGCGCCTCCGCGAGTTCCTCGGCATCGCAGGGCACACACCGATGCCACCTGCTGGCGTGTGCCATGCCGAAGATCGTGCTGTGGCACCAGCGACGCCAGCACCGCATCTCGCTGACCAGTCAGCGCCGTTGGAGAGCGCGACCTCCCCTCTCTATCTGACATTGCCGGCTCTCGGTCTCCAACTGCAGATGATGCCCTACAGCCTATTCGCACCACAGGCGACTCGGCACCGCAGTGCCGACGTGGCGAGTCGGATGTCCCTGCGCGGTTCACTTGTCAGAAGTGGCGAGCACCGTCGCTCAGATACCTGCGCTCCTCACGGGTCGACAAGCGGTTTGACTTTCTCAGCCGCTGCTGCGCATCACGGGACGGCTCCTCCCCCGGACAGCGCTCCACCATCGCTGCCGCACATCGACCGATCGCCGACCAAGAAGCAGCGTACACCCGCCAGAGAGCACAGCTGTTTTGCCGCTGACGCGACGCGAGCGGAGAAGGAGGGGCGTCTCTATCCCGTCGACGCCCACGCCTCGCCCGCGCCGCACCACACAACGCATAGCCCCACTGAGGTGTTAGCGGCCCGCTACGGTGCATTGACGCCTTCCTCCATCGACGGCAACGTCTTCCAGCACGCGTCGGACTCTGACAGCGGTGAGGAGCCAATCGCGTCCAGTGAGAGCCGCGAGCGACTCCCTGAGTTTCTTCCGAGTACATCGCCCATCTGTACCGAGGGCGTCTCGTTGTCATCGCCCTGTGCTACCGCCGCACCGCTCATCGCCGCGGCCCCACCGCCTGTACCTGCAGACACGCCTGTGCTCGCCGTAGCGGTGGCATTCCCGACTATTCCGTACGGCAATGTGCGCGATGCGTTCCAAAAGTGGGTGAGTGAAACCGCCGCCACACCTGTCGAGCGCGAGTTCATCATCCGCAACATTATTCGCGGTGTGTTGACACGCCTCACCGCTCTGCACGCCACGGGCTGCGCGCACGGCAGCGTTAAGAGTACGAATATCTTTGCTGTTGCCCACGCCGCCGAGGCGCTGACGGCCACATCACAGGACGCCACCGGCACAATCGCAATGGCTGCTGTTCAGAGCAGTGTCACCCCCGTGTGCGTGCAGGATCCGAGCGCGGCTCAGGCATCGCCAACCTCACCGCACGCTTCTTCTTCGGCTGCGACGGCCGTCGTGGGTGTGCCCCGGTACACGACGGCATTCGCCACACGACACAAGCGGTCCAGCAGACAAGGTGTCAGGGAAGTCCACGGCGATTCGCCGAAGCAGGAGAAGGGCCCACACAGCGACGCATCCGATGCGCCAACCGACGACGCACTCACCCACACACCTGCGACGTCGCAAGAGCGGGAACAGGGGGATGCTGCGCAAGCCAGCCTCCCTTCTGTCTTTGTCTCGCCGATCTCCTCGGCATCACCCACGTTTCGTCCGCATGCGCAGCAGAGCAGCTCTCTCCCAGGAACACCCGCGGCCGAGACGCCTGCATCGACCACCGACAACGACCTCCCTCAGCGCGGCCACGGTGCCCTTCCCGCACCCAGTCCCATTGAACACGCCTCTTCCTGCCGTGCACAGCCGGCCGCGACCGCCACGCCGTTCACGGCCCATCCCTGCGGGACGAGCGGGGTATCCTCGCCCGGCACCTCCGTCACCACGCCGCCGCCCACAGTGGAGATTGATGTGGATGGCGCGTCCGACATATTCCGCTGGTCGACGGATGTGATTCTTGTCGATGAAATGTACGGGACTGTTGAGTACGCTGTGCGTCGTGCGATGATGGACGTGATGGCAGCGGCGCTGGCGCACGTGCCGCTCTCTGGAGAGGCATTCGAGTTTCCCGTGTCGTCGCGCTCTTCGTCGTACTCGACGCCGCTGTCTACAGAGCTCGCCACCCCTTCCGCTGCGGGTGCCTCGACACCAGCGCTTGACAGAGTGTTGCCACGATCCACACATCCGACCGCAGCAACTCCACCAGAGCAGTGGCTACACATGTGCGCGCGTCGCACGAATCTTTTCCCGCTTCTTCAGGCGGAGCACATCCCACCACCAGAGTGCATTGTCGATGAGCAAACGATAGAGGAACAGAGCAGCGAAATGGAGGATGATGAGGGAGAGAGGGAGGAGGACGTCGCCAAGGCTCAAACTCTGGGCACGCTGGACATGAGCGCGACGGAGCGGTCAAGAAACGCCATGCTTGCGGCCACCGGCAACGCCCGCAGCGCTGACGAGGCACTCCCCCCGCCCCTGCCACCGTACCCATACCGCCTGCACAGTTTCAACACGTATCAGCCGGTGCACCTCCGCAGCCTGGCCGCGGACGTCTGGATGCTCGGTATGCTGGCCATCGAGCTAGCCGACGGAGCCGCGTCTGGGGAGAAGCTGCGTCACGCGCCCCGTCCGAGCCTGCGATATCGCCCTTGGTCCAGCCACTTCGCCGGCTTTGTGCGCCAGTGCTTGACAGTCGATCCATCGCAGCGCCCCTCTTGTGCACAGCTGCTCGAAGATCCGTGGTTCAAGGTGACGCTGGTCGCCACCACCACCGCCGCCACGTCCAACATATACGGTGAAAGGGAGCGTGTACTCTCCGTGCTGCAGCCTCCACGCGGCTGCTCCGCTGGCGGACTCGTACGTCTGACGCGACCTTCAGTGGCGGCTGCGCAGGCTCACCAGGTTGATCCTGTCGCGGCGGCCGCAGGTGCCCGTCATGGCGACTCCCTCACCCCGAGACGGCTATATCTCCACACCACTGGCGATATCTGCCGTCAATTCCGCCGACACGCGCTTACCTGGCTGCGTTCGACGCTAGCCTCGGCACAAGAAAAGAAACAAGCCACCGGACGCGGCAGCAACAGCAAAAGCACAGCTACTGACAGCGGGCCAGCTGGTCGTCGTGGTGAGCCCGCTGTGAGGGATGTTGGTCGGTCAAGCACTTGTGTGAGCTTCGTCGAAGACGGCACCAAGGAGCCGGCGGGGCCCACGACACACGGTGGGTTCTCAGAGACAAAGAAAATCACTTCTTGCGATAGCGGCAGCAACTGCTCGCTCGGTCGCTCGGGCTCCCCCTTTTCTGCGAACACCTCCACTCCTCACAACGCGCTTCTGTCCACGCAGCTGCTGACCGCCGTGAAAGCCTTCTCATCGGACTCTGTCACGGACACCCACCTCAGCCCCGAGCCCTCACTCGCCCGCGAGGGCGGTGCAGTAAGGCCATCGTCTGGCACCGATGAGGACGGCGAAGACTCGAGCAGCCACAATTCCCTCATGAACACGTTGCCGATGGCCAACAACAACCTCAACATCTTTGACATCGCAGCTGTCCAGTCAGAGGGCGACGGAAAAATGGCAATGGCCTCTCCGGCAGCCGCGTTGTCATGCAGCGAAGCTACCCATACGGGTGCTAATGCAACGCGTGCTGCGGTGTCGCCACGCTCCTCCTCGGCCTCGTCGTCCATCTCTGCGTTTGATATGCCCTCCTCGGAGTGGACCTCAAGCGATGATGACACGGAGAGGGACACGAAACGCAACGTGGGGGCCGCGGCTCGACAACCTGTGAAGGCCGGACGCTCACGCGGTGGTGGTGGTGGCGGCGGGCAGGCGAAGACCGCAACACAGCTCGTGCCGCCCATCACTCTCAGCGCTGTCACGGCTGCCCTTGAGCTCTGTCGGCGCCAGGCGCAGCTAGAGGGACAACTGCTTCGTCGACCGAGCGGCGCCGCCTGGTCATCTGCAGCGGCCAACGCATTTATGGCGAGCGCGTCAACTGGGGCAGTGGTGGCGACAGCGGGGAGTGCGTCGGCTGCGCGTCGTGTGTCCAGTGACAACACAAGTCTAGTTTTCGGCTCGACCATGAGTGCGCTCACTGGTAGCGTCGGCGCTGGCAGAGGAGAGACGCCACCTCATTTCGGCGCACTGTCCCTCACCACGCCTGGGGCTGGTCCCCGCAGACGGTCGAACAGCCTGCAGATGGGCAACAGTGGGGCTTCGCTCACGGCGTGGCCGGTCGTTGGCGCCACCACAACCGCCACACCAGGCTCCCCCTCGCTACACGACCACAGTTCTTCCTCGCGACACCAGCACTCACCACCGCGTAGGCGCTCGGAGCCGCATCCACGAAGGTCAGACGCACCCGATTCACCAACGTCTTCGCGCGTGTCGATGGAGTCCTCTTTCTTCCTCTACAGCGATGATGAAGAGGCTGTGACGGCTGAGGTGGCGGCACTAGGCGAGGAAACAGTGCGACGTAAAATGGAGCCGGACCGGGAACACGCGCACGACCACACAAAAAGCCCAGCACGTGCACACACTTTGGAAAAGGAGAACTGCACTGAGGCCTTCGCATCGGCCGCTGTGCGCAGTGGCGAGCACATGGAGGGTGTACATTTCGAGTGTCCACCGCCGCTTCAGCTCCGCTTTGGCGAGCCGGACGAAGACGAAGACGTTCTTGATGCATCGGAGAGCGAGAAGCAGCTGACGAACCTTCTCCAAGCCTTCTTGAGCCTCTACTGGAAGTACCCACTTGCGGCGGACGCGTGGGCCTTCCAGATCCTGCGGCACCTCAGCAGAGACACACGCACGACTGAACTCGCGACGGAGCTCGAGACCCTGCTGAGCCCAAGTCTCTCGGTAAGCACGACCGCGAGCCCCCACTGCGGTAGCGTCACGCCCGGTCGTGGAGACGACGCTGAGGGGCACCCGACGACGGTGGAGACGGCGGCTGTCCACACAGCTCCGTCGCTCTCCGCTTCACCACCTCCGCCAAAAGTCGGCAGCGGCACGAGCGTCGCGGCGCCCACACCAGTGGAAACAACGCCATCACTGTTCAACGCGTTCGAAGTCGCCAAATGGATGGTTTCGTCCACGGCGGCGCTCGAAAAAGCAAAGGAGCGGCACAAGAGCGTCGCCGCGCAGTAAGCCGTCGTGGAAAAAATGCTCTTCATCAACAGAACGTCAAGCGAGCCATAACGTGACGGATCTCGAGCCTGACCGCTTTCTTGTGCGATCTGGCCCGGCTCTCTTTTTCTTCTTTTCGTTGGTTGCTTTGATTGCGTTACCGTTCGTTCGCGCAGTTGAACGAGCGAAAAGGACGCACACACACACACACACACACTTGGAAATTGGGGAAGAAAATGCACGAGAACGCATGTCTCCACACACGAAGACAAGATACAAAAGGGAGCGGACGCCCCCCCCCCCCGGCATGACTTTGGTCCGTCCATCCCCTCGTCGTATTATGAAAGGATGACGGGGGGGGGCACACCGAGAAGTGCGGAAAACCGTTCGCAGACCCGCGTCTTCCGCAGAGCTGCGGAAGCGCTGTTGCCGTCCTTTTTGCTCTCTCTCTCTATCTCCCTCTCTCTTTATCTCCCACGCGTGATATCTCTACGTATTTTCTGGCATCTGCGCGTGTGCACAACAAAAATGACTGCCCTATGTGTCTGTGTGTGTGTGTGTGTAGCGTCTTCAGCTGGTGTTATAGTCGACAACAGTGAACAGACAAACGCGAAAAACAAAAAACAACAAAACGGTAGAAATCATATCAAGTGGACACGTATGCCGTCGTCCTCTGGCGTTCACGCGCCGACGTCGAGCGCAAAGAAAGCCATCACACAACCGTCGAAAGGCGCCCGCATTCTGCACGGCTCGGTGCTCATGACGGACCTGCCCAGTGATCTCCGCTCCATCTACTCGCGTACGGTGCATCGATTCTTCCCCCAGCTGCCGCCCAAGTCAATTGGCGAGGTGGAGCTCCTCGAGGAGGCTGACAACGCGACGCTCGTCGTGCATGTGTCGTCCAAGCACGTCGCTGACCGTCTGTGCAGGCGTCTGCAGAACGCCAAGGTGAGCGGCCGTCGTTGGAAAGTACAGTCCATGCCACTGAAGGCTGTGGAGTGTGACGCGGCCGCCTGCCTCGTCGAGTGCTTCCTGTGCCCACCCGCGTCGCGTGAGCTGGCCGAGCACGCGCTGAGTACCGTTTCGGGCTTCCTGGCGCTGGTGGACTGGCCGGGTACGGAAGCGGACGCCCGCGGTGCTGTTGCCCGCACGCTCGCCTCTTTCGCGGATGAGGGTAGCGCACTTCACGCACGGGCGGTGCTGTCGGGTCGTTTGGTAGGCACATCGGGCGTTCGCATGTTCCTGCAGCGCCGCCACCCAGAAGAGAGTTGAATGCGAGCCTCGGGCTCATCTCACCCACCCTACTACAGGGGTGCACGGTGATGAGCCGCGTGCGGCTCGCGACACTGTCATCACGTAAGAAGCCGGACGCGATCGTGGTTCTTCTCTCCTTTTCCCCTTTACTCCTCCAAACCGGTTAACATTGTTGTGCTGTTGAATAATACGTCTAAGTCAATGGCGCGAAGAGCGATGACAACATAAACAAAAAGAGACGATACTGAGGTGGTGATGTGCGACACCAGGAAGCATCACGCCAAGCGAAATTGGGAACTCAGTGCCGCTGTTCCCGTTCCGTGCAAGGCGGACGAGCGACAAGCAAAGGCGAGTGGGTACGCTGATGCTGTCTGTTTCCCTGTGCTCCTCGCGGCGGTTCGGCAGGAAGTGAACAGCACGCCCTTCGTCTGTGTGAACGTGCGCCGGCACGACGACGCTGGGCTTACTTGTTCTTTTTTTTTCCTTTTCCACGATGTCCCTCTTCAGCACAGTGACTGGCGACTGTCGCTTTATCCGGTATGCACACAAGGAAGCTCCACCCCCCCCTTCCCCCTCTCCTCTTCCTCTCTTTCAGCAGTGAATGGGCATCAAACACGCAGACGGCATTCCTTCTTCTCTCTTTTGATTTGCTCGTCACCTCGTTTCCATTTGAGCACTGATCTCCCCCGTTTTTTTTGTTGTTCGCTTCGCCTCTCTCTATCGCACCTCTACGATACGATGTCACGCAACACGAAGGAGTTTAACGCCAAGGCCGATCGCTTCACTGAAGAGTACAAGGAACAGCGTGTGGCACTGGAGGCTTGTTTGCAGTCGCGCATCAACGATGACATCAACTTTGTCTGTCAACGCCAAAAATCTGCTTACCTCGAAGGCATTGCCAAGATCTTCTGCGCGAAGGAGTATGAGGCGGGTGTCAAGTGTCAGAAGAACGCTGGTGATAAATGGGCGAGCGACTGCTTCAAAGAGAATGTTGCTTTCGGCCAGTGCACAGACACAACTCTGAAGAAGATGTATGTGTACAATCTTGAGCACAACCGCAAGAACCCTGCTGCGAACTAGGAGAGGGGATGCGCAGGCGAGGCGGCGACGTACACATCTCACATCTGCACACGTGCAATTGCCCCTGTGGTAATGTACGCACCTTCACAACTCAAAAAAAAAAATAATAACAATCAGCAAACACAACAACAACGACAGCGACAAAACCGTTCTCACACATTATCCACTGACGACAGTGGCTTGCGACACACATACACACACACCCACCAACAAAATAGCTGAAGAAAGAAAACATACAACTGGGCTTCAAGCAGTTGCACCGCAAAGGGCCTGTCGATGTAGAGAAGTATGCGTGAGCTCTGTGAGTTGCTTTTTCGTTCGCTTCCTGATCGGTGGTTAACGGCGGTTGTCTGCTCTTGGGCCGCACTGACCTCTTCTTATTTCTTCGCAGAAGACAAACAACGGCAGACCACATGCCGTGTCTCCGACATCTCCGACATCTCCTCTTCTATTCCACCAACGCCTAACCTGCTCTTCTTCGCGGCTCCCCCGCTGTTTCCACTATCCGCTCTTCGCTGTTTGCGGCAAAGAAGTGCTTGCACAACGAGAATAATAAAAAAAGAGAAATCAATCAATCAATCCAAACCTTCGATACCACCCGATGTCCGCGACGGGAACGACCTCGCTTGCGTCCTCCGCGAAGCGCTGGCACCGCCATCTAACGGAGGTGTGCGTGGAGTACAGGGGTCTGCAGCAAGAACGTGAGCGCGGCTGGCATTCCGCTGCACTAGATCGCTGGTACGCGGAGCGACACGCCACGCCCCCATCGGCAACGAGCACGGCCACTACAAACGCACCGCACACCAAACCACTCGCGTCGACATCACAGTCATCATCTTCCGCTGTGACGTCCTCTTTTCAGGACAGTGATGTGCGCGTGCTCTGCGAGCGCTATCGGACTCATGTGCAGCGCATCACATCCACCGCACCGGCTCTCCAGCAACTCTTTGCATCGGCGCGTGACGAACCGTCCTCTTCGTCGTCATCATTGTCCCGGTCCAAGACGTTTGTAGATTTGGGCTGCGCACCAGGAGGCGTCTCAAAATACCTGTGCGAGAACCTCCTCTGGCGTGGTGTGGGCGTCACGCTCGCCGACGACGTTGGCGGTATCGCCATGGACCCGGACCTCCTCGCGAGGCACGCGCGTACAGTACCGATCGCCGCGGCGGCTCTCGCCTCGGGCGGTGCCTCTTCACGTCTCCGACCAGGCTCTTTCCTGCTGCTTGCGGGAGACGTTGCGGATCCGGTGACCGCGTGGTCCGTGCACGACACGACCAGCAACAACACGCATACGACCTCAACGTCTCCATCGTCCTCGATGCCGCTGCTGACGGCCCGAGAAGCCCTTCGCGTCACGGCGAACGACAGGACCCAAGAGCCACGCTTTGATTTTGTCAATGGCGGTGCCGTTCAGGACCACGGCCAGCGCCAGGGCGAGGCCTCAGGCCACTCGCAATCCAATAAACAGGTGGTGAAGCGGCCGAGAGAGGAAAGCGAGGACGAGGTCTCCGTCGAGGCCGGCGACGCCATTCTGCCGTGGTTCACACTGTTCGTGCCGCAGCTGCGGTTTGCTCTGACACACGTGGCGGATGGTGGGTCCATGATGATTGTGTACGGCGTGCCGCAGTGCGCCAGCTGCTGCATCTGGCTGCGTGCCCTCGAAACGTTTTTGGAACCTGACGTACACACGGAGAGTCGCGTGCGCGTACTCGAGACGATGCATTTCGTGAAATCTCCTGTGTATATTCTGTGGAGCCAAGTGCGGGTGACGGACCGCGCAGAGGCCTTGACCCGGCTGATGGCCGCGGCGGAGCCGACATCGACTGTGTTGTGCCCACTCCCCTTAGCCTCCCTACGCAGCGACACGCAGCGCAGGCTCGCGGTGGAAGCGGAGGAGGTGCTCGCGGGATTGCCCGTGAGCGATCGCACCGCTTTCAAACGCCAGTTCTGGCTTGGCGAGTCGGACCTGGGCTTTGAACTCGCCTCTGAGGGCTTTGACACGTACGGGCCCGCGCTCGGCAAACTCTGGGAGCGGTGCCACCGCCTTATTGCTGCCCGCCGCGCTCGTGCAGAGGCGGCGATGGCGGCGGCCTCGGCCCCGGCTCCGCTCTGCTCGACCGGCACGGCCGCGCCCCCCGCCACCTCAGCCCCGTCCTCTGGGAGCAAACAGACGCGACGAGGCCGCGGCACGTTCCATGTTTGATCAACTGTCGTATCCGCCAGTGTCTCTCTGTGTGTGTGTGTGTGTCGGCGTCAACGCGCAGAAAAAAATGAAGCGCAGGAACGCTTTCTTGACCACGATGCTGATCGTCACAATCACAAAGCTGAAACATTAAATGGAAAAGAAACAGTAGTGAGGGTGTACACGGCCACGTGTATGACGCGTTCACAGCTCCTTGCAGCGGTGTGTAAGAGATGTCTCTCGCGCGCGTCTGACAGCAACGAAAGAGCTGACCTCTTCCTAGATGTACTGCGTTGCTTGACAGAGCGACTAATTCGCACGCATCTCGTTCTCTTCGATACGTTGTGACGTCACTGCATGCACTTCTCTTCGTCTCGCATTCTCTTCTTCTTCTCCGAATTTATCATGGTCTCTCTGTGACAGGTTAGCATTCGCTTTGCCGTTCAGTTGCTGTCTTGGCGACTGTCCACTATTTTTTGTTGTGTGGTCACCTTGAAGTCCCCCCCTCCCCAAGCCGACTAGACTGTCACGACCACAACTATTGCTCGCTGGGCAAAAAGCGCACTGACGTTCGCTGTTGAGAAGGGCTGATTCATATACCCACCTCTTTCTCCCACGTTTTCTGACATTGGCTATTCGTGGGTTCTCTTCATCTACGAACGCGCGCCTCTTTTGTGGGAAGAGATTCTGAACACGTGGCCCATCGCGACCTCGTTTCTCTGTATTCTATTTTTCCTTGAGCTTCCCTTAAGTCTCTGCACTCATCCGTTCTTGCTGTCAGTGTGTGTGTGTGTGTTCAACTGACGTGCATTCAAAGTCCTCTCCTCGCCGTTCCAATTTCTGTCTGCTTTTTTCTTTGTTTTAAATATCTCTGTCTTCTTGTTTTCCTCCCACACGCTCTCTCTCTCTCTCTCTCCTTTTTTTTTCTTTTTAAGGCGTCACTTACTTCGTCAACAACAAAAAAAGCAATCCAAAAAAACTAGCGCCGTCTGTGAAGCGAAACGCTTGCGAAATTAAGAGTAAAGGAAAAGGAAAAGGCATCATTGTCGAAGGTCTTTGTCGCTCCCGTGCTGCGTACTCAAATTAGGGTTCCGCATAGCCATAAAAAGCTCACACACGCGTTCTGACTTGCCGATCAACACCCGAAAAAGAAGTCTTAAAATTGGGAACTAAAAATAGCAAAGCAAAGAATCGAGCAATTCAGACACTGGTCATGTCTGTCCCCACGACACCGTACGGCAATTCACCTCATCGGGCGTCGAGTGCCTCCAGGCGCACCAGTTACTACCTCGAGCAGCTCCGTAAACCCAACAATCCGCCCCCTTTCTCCAATACAGACGTGCCACTCACCCATGGCGATCATGCCGTGGCCCCCGAGGACTCGACTGCGTGGGAGCGCGCGGAGTACAAGCCCGAGTTCCCCGCCCCCCGCGCTGGTAAGGCTTTGCCGACCAACGCGATCTCGTTCGAACAAGGTGAGACGGGTACAACCCGGTCCGATGTGCGCCTGCCCCAGCCCGGTGGTCGGACTCAGGCGACGGCGCTGGTCCCGGCTGTGAAGGGCGGCCTTCGCCGACCTTCTTCTGCTCCGTACCGGGGTGGCGTGCCGTGCCGCGCGAGCGACACCGGCCGCCACTCTGCCGTAGCGGGCGGTGTGTTCCCCACAGTCGCCCTCGATCGCCTCTTCCCCGATGCAGATGGCATTGGCAAGCCTGTGCTCCCGCCCCCGAGCGCGAACCGCGTCGCTCTCCGTGAGGACCGGGCACTGGAGCAGTGGCTCGTGCGCACGCTGGCCGCCGCGGAAGCGTCGCGCGCCGTACCGCCTTCATCGGCGACATGTGCCGCAACGGCGTACGATGTCGGTGCCAAGTCGCCCGGTGCACAGCAGCGCACGCTGCAGCGTCTGGAGGAGCGCTGGGACATTGATGTGGTCGCCGTCGACGCCGACGACGACTACCTCTTCGACAGTCGCACGTCGGGCATCGCCTTGACACTGGCGGAGGCGGAGGCGGTGCAGCACATCGACACAGTGAGCGCTCTCGGCCCCCCGTCCTGTGCCGCCGCCTTCCGCGATGGCTCTGCGCATCAGCTCGATATTGCGACGCGCTTCCTCGACATGGCCGTCTCACCGCTCTCGCAAGGCGCGCCGCGTGGGTACATGTACTACGACCAAGACTTTCGCCAGTACACGAAGCTGACGGCCTCGACCTTTCCGCGCGCTGGCACCCACTTTAGGGTGGTGGTGTTCCCTCACGCTTCGCTCGGCCCGCAAGCGGCGGAGATCAACGCCTGGCGCGACGAGGCACACGAGGGCGGAGAGATCCATACCGAGGTAGACAGACTCGCCAAGGTCGCACCGTCGCGCCCGACTCTGCCGTCTTCCCACGCGCAACTGCGCCCCGTATCTCCAATGAGCGCGTCGCTGTCTTCACAATCTCGTGCAGTGTCGACGTCCTCGGCTGGTGCAGCGCTGCCCACACGGCCCACGCAGTACGAGGCGTACGACAACGAGTTGGTGCGTGCTCACGTGACGTCCGTGGCAGCGTCGGGCGGGAATCAATGCGATGATGGGCGGCTTCTGCGTAACGCGGCGACGGCCAGCGGGTCGTCCGGCATGCGCCTTCCCCCAAGCCGACCACCACTCTCACCGTACTCACCACGAGCCTATTATTGTGGCACAGGAGAAACACGCAGCAGTGCGCCGGAGCCTGGCACCAACCTCCTCTCTACCCCCGATGTCCATATCGTCAACGATGACAACAAGGTGACCAGTGCGTACGGCGCAGGGCGTCTGGGCTCTGACAGCCGTCCGAAGCCGCAAGAGGAGGCGATGATCGCTCTTCTCCCCCACCCACCCCGCTCGCCGTCGCGACCGAGCAGCGCCGCGGAGCTGATCCAACGTGAAGTGCTACAAATGCGTCAGAGCCTTCAAGAGAGCGACTTTGGTCCGGCTGTCCGGTGTCAGCTTGATCTCGAAGCAGCCCACACTTCAGTGGGTGCGCCAGCGGTAAACCGCATTGTTGCCAGCACGGTAGCGGTGCCGCGTCCACCGTCCTCAGAGCCGCCCAGCTCAGCCGCGCGCGGTCGGCCGCTAACCTTTGATCTTCGCCAACACATGTACTACTGCGCCGACGACGGCGACGACCAAAGCCACCCACCGCAACAAGTGGGCGACAGTCCAGACCCCCGCACCGTCTCTGATGGCGCCCACCCTGCACCGCGCGCACCTGTACCGCCACCAAAGCGTCACCTAACGGACACAACGGCGATGGCGAGCGCGATGGAAGAATCAGCGGGGCACACAATCGAGTCGACAGTTCCCGGGCAAGACGCGAGCAGTGTGGCAGCCCGCGAGACCTCTAGCGAGTGCGCGTTCCTCACGTATTATCGCCGCGAGGTCGTGTCTCAGCGTGGCCAGAGCGAAGAAGCGAGTGATCTAGGGATAGGCGCCGCCAGTGTTGTGTTTCCTAGCCGGCAACGTGACGTGCTACAACATCCCATCTGCACAGCCTTCACTGTGCGCGTGGAGGGAGACCGATGGGCCGAGCTACTGGATCAAATCCCCTCCACTGTCGAGCGTTGCTTTGTGTACGACGTCACGAGCCTGCTTGGATGCCGCCCTGAATTGGTACACCATGTGCATCTGTCCGTCGGTAGCCTCGTCGTGGCTTTTCACCTCCTTCACGAGAGCACCACCATACCGCACGATTTGGAGGCTCTGCTTGGTCAGTACGATTACCCGTCGCTGCGCCGCCTCCACGACCAGCAGAACCGTATCCTGCAGCCGCACGCGCCTCTGCCGACCGCGGACCTCGTCAAGGCCGCTCCGGTCGACGAATCAGCTCACGTCACGCAGCAAGCCACGCAGGAGGAGACGAACCAGCCCGCAACGCCGGAAGAAAACGGTGCCCATGGAAATGCTGAGGCCGTCACGGACCCCACACCCCCGCTGGCAGAGCGCCGTGAGACACGTCCAACAGAGGTAGAAGAGGCGCCGCCGGAACGAGCGGTGTCCGGCTCCATGGTGGAGCTTCCGCAGAACCCAGGTACCACCGAAGAGAGTGCGAGTACGCAGTCGCCGGAGCAGCCTACGGAGCAGCCTACGGAGCAGCCTACGAATTTTCCCATCAAGTGGGAAACACATACGTTCGCGCTCTTCGGTGCGGGCAGTGGCGGAAATGACAGCGCTGCGACCTCGCAGGAGATGCCCCAGCCGAATGAGGCGGCACTCGCCATACAGACGGAGTCGTCCTCATCACCACTGGACGACGGCGCCACCAAAACCAGTGGCCCTGTCAAGTCTGCGCCGTCAGCTGATACGGCAGCGACTACGTTAGCGGGCTTCTCGCGCGTTATTGCAGCCAAGACGGAGAAGGTGCGCCGGCAGGAGGCGCGCGATTTGTACCTTCAGTCTGTCGACACGATGTTCGCCGAAGAGTACGACTTCCTTCGATATGCACCACCTGCGGTGATGGCACGCGCACCTCATGACGGGGATGCTCGCGACGGAGACAACGAAGAGGGCGAGGGGCGCACAGAAAGTGGACAGGGCTCGACGCGACGCCCTTCATACAACACAGACGGCGATCACAAGAGAACCCCTGCGCAGGTGGCCGACAGCGGGGCGCCGTCTCTTCACGACAGCAAGAGCCTGAGTGCACTACCCCTTGGTGATGCAGACACTCACGGGGCCGCAGCTGTTCAAGGTACACCACCGGAGGCCCTCGATCTCTCCACGCTCCGGTCTGAATCGGCCTTCGCGGACACAGCGGAGCCTGCGCCGCCTATTGAGGTCGCGAGGCGACTGACCGACACACCCGACAGCCCGGATCCGCACGAACGCACCTCCCCGGTCGCCGATGGCGCTGTCTCTGAAGCCGTCGAGAAGCCTGCGCCTGACGCCCAAGCCGCACACGCGATCGAGGATGGGTACCTGCTCCGCGTCGCCGAGCGTGCGACCGCTCGCCTTCGCTCTGACAGCATGCAGTGTATCACTCCCCTCCGAGAGGCGTCCTGTAGCACACCGCACACTGCAGAGGTCTTCCTGACCCATCATCGAGTGCGTCTTGTCGGTGATCAGTGGGCAACCGTGATTGAGCACGACGCGGTCAACCTGCGCGAGGCCTTCTGTCAGGACGTATGCACGTGCCTGAAGCTGCCCAGTGCTGACGTGATCCACAACTTGGTGTGCTCCAATGGCAGCCTCGTGGCTGAATTCGATATCACACACAGTACCAAACCCAACACGAGTGATCTCGACACGCGTCTGGCGTGCTGTGCCTTTCCGAACACCTGGTCACTGTACCCGTCCCGCAATCCCCGTTTAAGCAGCTTCCAGATTCCCGCACAACCGAGCACGGCACCTGGCATCGACAGCGATATCGCGGGCCGAACCAAGGACGGCGACGATCTGCTCTGCGATGACTCCATCATAGACGATCAAGGGAACCGTTCGCCGCCACCAGCCTATTCCCCCACTCCTCCACCGGAGCAGTCTCGCTCTACGAGTGAGTCCCCTAATGAACACGACGACGTGCGACCCACCTCACGTCGCTGGGATAAGCTGAGTTTTGACGGAGAGCAGCCCGGCGACAGCCCCGCCGAGCTGGACACGCCTCGCTCCGCGCCGGCCGCACCGCTGGCTGCCGAGGAAGAGCGCGATGCGGCGAGCGTGCACGAGGGCAGCCCCGCCGAGCTGGACACGCCTCGCTCCGCGCCGGCCGCACCGCTGGCTGCCGAGGAAGAGCGCGATGCGGCGAGCGTGCACGAGGGCAGCCCCGCCGAGCTGGACACGCCTCGCTCCGCGCCGGCCGCACCGCTGGCTGCCGAGGAAGACCGCTCTCCCCTAGCTAACGCGGGCGGTGACGGCGACGGTGTTCTTCACCCGTCAGGGGATGTTACGCCGTATCACGCGGAGTTCCGCGCTGCGCAGGGAGGGCATGGTGAGCTGGTGTGTCGCAGTGAGAAGCTTGGCTTTGTCGGACACACGTGGTCGTTTATTCTCACGTCTCACCCAGATGAACTTGAAGATGTGTTTATTCGCGACGCGTCGGCTGCGCTCGGTCTGCCACGTACGTGCATTAAAAAGGTTGTCAGTGCTATCCACGATAGCGATGGAAGTCTGCTAGTGGACGTCGAAGCGGAGATGCCGGCTTCCATGACACAAGAGGTATCACGGACACGGTTACTGGAGTATCCCTACGAGGGCATGTGGAAGTACTACGCGTCGATGCAGCAGCTACGTAAATCGATGCTGCGATCACGCCGCAGCGTGGAGGAGAACAACGGCCTTACCGCAGTGGAGGAGCGGCCGCCGTCCGCCACTCGCCGCAGCCCCAAAAAGTAACGTTCTGTCCAGAGTCAATAGTTATCCTTGGTGATCCTGTTTATGTAGTCTTTTGTCTCGTTTTCCCCCAAAGCTTCGTGAAGGTTCCGGATGTGGTGTCCCACACCTCTTGTTCTTACGCGTAAATACCATTCCCGCACAATCCGACGTTGATTGTATAACTGTGTGTGTGTGTGTTGGTTCTGTCTTTTTTTTTTTCTGAAAGCAAACGGGTCTGGACGCTGTCACGCGTCGTTCATGATGTGGTGAACTCGTATTGCTCAATAATTCTTTTTTTGTTCTGGTCCGCCGCGGTTTTTTTTCCTTCTTCTCCTCCTGGAGGACCTAAGTAGTATCCCTGATGTGGTTCACCCTCACCGTCGTATGATAGCAGATGTAAAGAACTTTAAAAACAACAACGTTTTCACTGAAGCGGCTGGCCTGTCCTGGTGGCCGCTTCCATATGCACACTCATCTTTGTGTGGCTGAATGAAGCAAGGCGATCGTCGTGATTGAGAACGAATTGGACGTGAACATGTTTTTCTTCCGTTTCTTAATAGACGTGCGTACCGTCATTCTTTGGTGCTGTATCTGAGCGTCCATGCTCGCGCACGCTCCGGTGAGCATATCGTGCGTACACGGTTCCACTCACCCTTTGTGGTCATCTGGTGTTCACTACCGCTGTTCAATGCCTGTCGCTGTCACTCTCTCTCTCTCCCATCTCGTGCCCCGTTCTCTCTCTCCCTGTACCAACCGTCTTTTCGTGTTTACGTGCCGCTTACTCACTAGTTTCTTTTTCTTTGTCGTTGTTGGTATTGTTTTATTTTTCTCCCACACGTGTAACTGCACTTCACACTGTCTCACTGTCGATTACAGTTGTGCCTTCCCTCACTTCACAACTCATTTAGTGCATTCGTGTCTGTGTGGCCTTTTCCCCTTTTTTCTTTCATTTGTGTTCTCAGTCGAACGCTCGCACACCGTTGGCAGACACTCTTCTGTGAAGAAGAAGAAAAAAAAAAGGTCGACAGGGGAGAAGGCGACTGGATATAGATTTTTCTTTTCTGGATCGCGTGACGATCGATTGTCTTGGTATTATTTCTTCTTTCTTTTCTTCTCGTTATCTGCGAGGCCGCACTCTGATACGACTTCACAACGTCTTGTTGCATTTCCAAGAAGAAGCGAAAACAGAAGTCGCACAACTCCAGTAGACATTCGGCGCGCGCGCAAGCACGAGAGACGGCAAGTAAAACAAAACACAACAACAAAGAAACGTTTTCAGCGCACGCCATACCATCTGCACGACTCACAAGGAGCACAACACACGTAAAGCACCTCGACATCATCGATACCATGAGTATGCTTCCATCACTCGGCACGCCTTCAGATAGGCAGACGAGTCTGTTCCCTGCGGCGCGACGCACGTCGGAGAGAGACGCCGTCAAAAGCCGCTCACGGCCGTACCGCCCGCCGACAGCGCCGTCCCGCTCTCAAAGCAAGCCGCTTCGCACCAGCCTACCTGCTGTACCGGCGGCTACGCAGACTGCACGGGCGTCGTCGCTGTCTGAGCCCCTTTCCCGTGCGGCGCTCACCACACAGGCTCCTGCAAGCTCCGAGGCCGCGTACAACGCCAGAGGCTACCGTGTACGCTCATACAACGATCGTCATGGTGGTGGTGCCGTAGCGACGTCTCCTCCCGACACGGTCGGACCCGCATCTTACCTTGGCTACTGGCACGTGACATACGTCGGTGTCGATGGCGTGCCGCGCTTCACCACGAAGGTCAGCCCGCCAGCGGATCATGACCAATCTGTGCCCGCATACCACCATCTCGAAATCACACGCGCGATCGAGGCAAACGCGAAGCTATTCGGGTTTAAACTTCAGTACCTGTACGTGATGGAGGAGAATTCGGGCAAGTTTGTGCCCCTGACGCCCCATTCCGCGCATTTCTGCCGCACCTTCCGCTTCTACGGCGTCGCGGATGAAATGGAACGCGCCGGCGCAGAGACGAACTCGACGCCTGCCGCGCCGACAGATGCTGAAACGCCAAGGGATCTGAGCGCTGACCCAGCCAGCACAGCGGCGTCGAGGCCGGTCATTGCCGCACCACCGCGGCTCACCACCGCTGCGGCCGACGAGGCCTTGCGTGGGCCTTTTCTACCCACCCCTCGTCGTCGCTCGTCGGTGGAGGAACCAGCGCACGAGGCGCCGACAGCGAATGACCTCCCGACGAATGCTGCGACAGCCGTCACGGCCGACGCGTTGCCCAATTTGCCGCCCCCGTGGACAGCAGAGCCATGTGAATCGCCAGCTGCTGTGGTTACCCCGTCAGAGCGGCGTACCAGTGGCACACCCTCTCGCGCCGCACTTCACGCTGCGAAGCCACTCTTCCTCACGGAGGATGTCAACAGTGAGGCGGATGCATCGGGCTATGTCGATAGCCCGAACAGTGAGCCGCGCTACCCCACGAACCGCCGTCGTCGTCGCAGTAGCTCTGGTCAAGCCGCCACTGTCTCAGATCTACTTAAGGCACAGAGCCCCATGAAGGCGCTCTACGCGGAGGAGGAGGAGGCACCGCTCCACCGCACCGCACTGCACTTCGCCATTGGTATGGCCGGCGCGCCCATCCGTCCTTCGGAGGCGGCGTTGACGGACGCATTGCTCGGTGATGTCTGCGAATGCGTTGAGACGACTCCCGAAAGGATTCATTTACTTGGCTCGAACCACGATGATCGCTTTCAGTTTCTCTACTCGCATGACGGCTTCCACAGCGACGCTGCCCTTCAAGCACGACTTGATGGCTTCCCCTACCCACGCGTCTGTGCGCTCTTCTTGGTGCCTATTGATGAGGCAGAGGTGCACACCCCCACACCCACGTCGGACTCTGCACCCAGGACCCGTGCGGTGGACCCGCCATTCAGTGTACCCGTACACGCTCTCGCCAGCAGCTCATCCGACCCTGCCACAACCTCTGAGGCTTCGCTAGGCTTCGTCGACTTGGCCGAGCCTACAAACATACCGACGGTGGTGCGTGACCTTGTGACCGAGACCACGTCGGACTTTGAGGAACTCGAACCCCCCGTAGATAGCGCGGGAGAGGCCCGTAACCTGGAGCGGGAGGTCCCGGTGCGCGTGAAGGCCGAGGACGAGCTGGCGCCGCGCCTGGTCGCTGTGGGCACGCCGGAGCTGCCGTCGCAGGTCTTCGAGCCGCTCGCTGACGACGGCAAGGCTGGCTCCAAGGTGCGCGACCTGCAGGGCGAGCTGACGCCGGCGTTCGAGGAGCTGAAGCCATCCCTTGCCGCAGCCACCAAGGCCCTCAACCTGGAGCGTGAGATCCCGGTGCGCGTGAAGGCCGAGGACGAGCTGGCGCCGCGCCTGGTCGCTGTGGGCACGCCGGAGCTGCCGTCGCAGGTCTTCGAGCCGCTCGCTGACGACGGCAAGGCTGGCTCCAAGGTGCGCGACCTGCAGGGCGAGCTGACGCCGGCGTTCGAGGAGCTGAAGCCATCCCTTGCCGCAGCCACCAAGGCCCTCAACCTGGAGCGTGAGATCCCGGTGCGCGTGAAGGCCGAGGACGAGCTGGCGCCGCGCCTGGTCGCTGTGGGCACGCCGGAGCTGCCGTCACAGGTCTTCGAGCACCTCCCTGTCGCGAACACGACAGCAACAAAAGCGCGTGCTCTTGTAGACGAAACCAGTGCCCCTTTCGAAGAGCTCACATCCTCTCCGGAAGCTGCAGAGAAAGCGCGCGCGCTGGAGGATATGGACATCGCCCAGCCGCTTGTGGCAGCAACCGAGGCGAAACCGCAAGCTGTGACGCCGCCGTGCAGCGCTGCAAGAGGCGCGCCGACGTCCACCTCGAAGTCAGCGATGAAGCCCGCGACTAAACCAGTCACAAAGTCTGCCCCGACAACCACCGCGCCTGCGGTGCAGCCGTCGGAGCCTGCTGCCTCATCACAACCGCGCCTGGTCGCTGCGGGCACGCCGGAGCTGCCGTCGCAGGTCTTCGAGCACCTCCCTGTCGCGAACACGACAGCAACAAAAGCGCGTGCTCTTGTAGACGAAACCAGTGCCCCTTTCGAAGAGCTCACATCCTCTCCGGAAGCTGCAGAGAAAGCGCGCGCGCTGGAGGATATGGACATCGCCCAGCCGCTTGTGGCAGCAACCGAGGCGAAACCGCAAGCTGTGACGCCGCCGTGCAGCGCTGCAAGAGGCGCGCCGACGTCCACCTCGAAGTCAGCGATGAAGCCCGCGACTAAACCAGTCACAAAGTCTGCCCCGACAACCACCGCGCCTGCGGTGCAGCCGTCGGAGCCTGCTGCCTCATCACAACCGCGCCTGGTTGCTGCGGGCACACCGGGGCTGCCGTCGCAGCTCTTTGAGCACCTTACTGTGACGAACACCACCCGAACAGAAGCGGTTGTTGTAGCAGACGAAACCAGTGCTCCTTTCGAAGAGCTCACCCCGTCCGCGGGCGACGAAAAAAAAGCGCACGCGCTCGAGGAGGACGAGATTGCCCGACCGCTTCAGGCCGCCAGTGAGGCACCACGTGTTGTGCCAGCGCCTATACCACCTCACGCCCCTGCCGCACCGTCTCCCACTGTGCGCCGCATCTCACGATCTATTTCTGATTACGACGATGATGACTTGTTCATCGCCGTGTCCGAGTACCGCTCGCCTACGCTCGTTTCTCCTGTGAAAGGCCCGCGCTCACGTCCCGCTACGCCTCCGACCAGCAGCTTTGAGGTGCCGCCCTCCCGTCTCTTCCCCACAGAGGCTGCCAATCCACACAGCACGGATGACTCCGACCTCTTGCAAGATGCTTCGTCACCCAAGCCACCACCTGCCCGTCGTCAAACGTTGTCTCCCGCTGTGGCGGAGCTCGTGGTGCCTTCGCGCAAGGATCCTGTCAAGTACCCTCGTGAACCGGCTCACCTGATCGTGCACGACGTTGAGGCCAAGTCGACGCCACCGCGCACGGTGGGTGAGAGCCGCAGCAGCAGCACCACCAGCAGCGATGCCGAGAGGGACAAGGACGTGGTCTGGGTCAGCACACCTGACCGCGTGACTCGCAGTCAGCGGAGCTCCCGGTCAACATCACCGCATCACTCGCGCAGCGCTATTTTCCCCCGCAACGCCTACGCGAGCGGCAGCGGAACCTCCCCGATGCGTGCCGCGGCTGAAAACCATCAAGGCCTGCCTCTCACTCGCCGCGAGCAGTACCCGACCGAGGAGGCCGGCCGTACTGAGATCACCACAGACGAGACATCTGATGTGCCTATTGTCTACAAACTCAACAGCCCCTCGCACCGCACCTCTCAGCCCATCCCGTCACTGCGGCGTGCGGTCAACTCGAGCTCGCTGACGACATCTCAACCCCGCGACACACCCACGCCCACGCGGCCACCTCTTGCACCACGAAGCAAAACGACGCGTGAGCTGCTGCCGACGCCGACGCGTGTACCCGCCACGGTGTCCTCGCTACTCGACGAAGATGAGGAGGATGACCTTATGGCAAGCGTACACAGTAGTGAACCCCGCCGTACGGTGAGGCCACTCGCACGCTCAGCACGGACGTCCCCAGTGGACAGCGCGCTCATGCACACCCGGCCGGGAAGTGCGTCCCGCTTAGCGCCTCACCCACCAGCAGGTCCCCGTCGCACGCCCATGTCTACTTAGGACAGGTACGGTGATGAGCTTTGAGTGAGCGCCTGCATGAACACCGACGAACAGGCCGAGCAAAAGCCGTGATCACGCAGAACATGACACGCGTGCGCACAACAACCCAACAATACCTTCTCTGGTCATTTTTTATTTTCTGATATCTTTTTTTTTTTTCTCTCCTTTCTCCCTCCCTCTATGGGATTACTCGCATGTCTTTTTTTTTTTTCTGTACAATACCAATCATTCGTCTCTCAGTCATTTTTCGATGTGCGTTACGCCCATCCGTGGATGATTCGCCGACAAGATATCACCACGAGCTGTACCTTATCCTGTTTCTCTCTCTCTCCCTTTGTTTCCTCATTCACCCAGTTGTTTTTTTCCTTCCTTTTCCGCTCTCTCTTCTCGTTCTGTTAAACGTATTACTTGCCACACACACACACACACTCACACACGCGCGCACACACACACACACATGTTTTCTCCTCGTTTTGTATGTGTGTGTGTTTTTTTTTTTTTTTTGCAATCAAGCACTCACGTTGAAGCTCATTCGGTGTCACTCGCGCCATTCCGCCATCCTCACGCATTCGCCGTGTGATTGATCACGTGGTACGCAACAAACTTTTGACGATTTTCACGATTAAGAGGAGAGCAACGGAAAAGGAGAGAAAATGTACCTCCCCACGAAAACATAAATAAATAAAGTCGTGAGACATTCAAGGTGTTGGTGCCTCGGATTCAATATCAAAGCGGACGTTTGCGTGGTACGCGAGTCGAAAGGTATGACAGTCAACACGAGACCTCTCTGACGCTCGCATGTCTTTCTCACTGGTATACCTCGCTTCCTACGAATGGAGGCCAAACAAGAAAAAACAAATCGCACACGTGCAACTGTGCGTGCGGGCGATCCCAAAGACGGACGGCACACCACGTTGTCCGAGTGGGAACCACTCACCCTCTCTGTTACGCTGTCGCTTCCTCTCTCTCTCTATCATCTCTCGCGACTGGAATTGTGTTTTTGTGGTGCGCGTCGAAAATGTACAACATCGTTTGCCAACAAGCGAGGAGCATAGAGAAGTGAGCCCAGCGACGCTTGCACCATTGATAGAAGTCGCGAAAAACGAATCGCTCAAACACGTCGAACCACAACAACCAAAAAAAAAAAAAAAGTGATAATGAGGTCCTCACGACGCACAGCGACTGCGGCGGCGGCAACAGAAGTGCTCGAAGGGTCAACAACCGGTGGCGGAATGTCCAGTCCGGAAATGGATCCATGGAAAGAGGACCGTGTGAGGGATTTCGTCGCACTCAACACGATCCAGCGTCTGCGCGCGTATCATCTGCCGCCAGACGCACCCATGCCGGCCATGGAGGCTGTCAACATCGCCAGAGCGCGCAACCTGATCCTGTTGCCGCGGTCCAGGCCAGATTACCGACCTTGCCAGCGCGAGCCGAAGCCGACGACAGCCATGTTACGTCAACGCCGGCGTCAAGAGCGCGAGGCACGCAAGGCCGCACACCTGAGGAAGCAGGCGGCGCGTGCGAGGTCATCACATGACGCGAACGAGGAGACCGACGAGCCGTCAACAGGCCTCCGTGCGTCATCTTCCTCCAGCACGTCATCGTCCCTCTCTTCCCTGTCATCCTCCCCATCCTCCTTGCCGGACTCCTCATCAACGGATTCGCAGGACGACGCGGACGACACGCGTGGGTCCGAGGCCAGTGAAGATCGAACTCGGTCCGCTCATGTGCCCTTCTGCGCTCTGGAAAGGGCACGCGTGACCTTCTTCGGCGCGGCGTCCTTCACCAGCTCAGCCTCCCCGCAGCGGATGCTAGCCTCGCCGCACGTACCCATCACACCGTCGCGCAGCCACTCTGCACGCCCCTCTTCGCTCACGGCAGCATCGACGGCGGAGGCCGACGCGCGCGCCACCGATGACACATCCCTCACGTCAGCGACAGACAAGAAGAAGAAGCGAAAACCGACCACAGCCCCGCTGAAGAGCGGGCAAGACCTCGATGCGCACATTCTTTCTCACAGTACCCCTCTCAAAGGCGAAGAAGCGGGGGCCCCATCTAGTGCGTGCGACACACCCACCCTGCGAGCCGATGAGGAAGAGGCGCCCTCTCCATCTCCACACAAACTCCTTCCCACACAGAGCGAAGCCGTACAGGGCGCCCGCGGTGCGGAGGGCGAAGGAGACGATCCTGTTCGTGGCGCGCCTGACGGTTCGCCGCTGTTTCCTCCCACCGTTGCCTTTGAGGGCCAAAAGTTTGGCTGTGAAATATGCGAGTCGCTTCATCACTACTTCCAGTCTCTGCTAACACGTGGCGTCGTGCTCGATCGCTTCAATCACAAGGATCTCGCCTTCGCGTGGTGGGTGATTGGGCGCAACATGGACGCGGAGGCTCTCAACCACGCAGGGCCGCTTCGCCGAGAGCCACTTCTCATTTCTCTGCGAAACTACTACTTCAATCTGCTCACCAAGCACGAGGCCAAGAAGCGCGCGCGTGAGACGCGACGGGCGGCACGTGCGCGGAAGCCGCAACAAGAAGAGAAGAAAGGCAGCGCGACAGGCGATGAAGGCGAACACAGAATGGCGCTCGACGAGTCAGGTAGTGTTGAAGAAGTGTCCAACCAGCGGCGCGCGCAGGCAGCGGTGCCGCCGACAACCGCGGCAGCGGGCGCTAAAAGACGGCGCGCGCCACCAGCCGGGTCTTCCTCTTCCTCCCGCACCAAGTCGAGAAGAAAAACGTCACCACTGCACTCACGAGCGGCGTCGGCATCTTCGGCCGCTTCTTCGGGCTCGTCAGCGGCGTCCGCGCCGCGCTCGCCTTCTTCAGCGTCTGCGTCGCTGAGGGCACCAGACAGTCGCACCGACTCACCCGTACGCCCTGGTCGCACCACGCACATCACCACACTCGGCACTCAGCCAACGGCACGCGCGGCGGAGGACGGGACCTCAGAACTGGACGCTTCACAGATTCCACAACTCTCCTCGCGTGCGAGCAGCACGGCGTCGCATCGGCTAAATGCGCAAGAGCGGCGTAAGGCGGTGGAGGACACCTGGAGCTCCGTCCGTCAAGGCCGTCGACGACCCACGAGCTCCACCCCATCCGTGTCGATGCCTGAACCCGAAGAGAAGAAGGACGCACAGAAAACAAATGACACGAAAAAGAAGGTGAAAAAAGATGAAGTGGCGAAGTCTGCGAGCGACACGACAATGCCGACGACGAAAACAGCCGCCAGCAGCGCCACAGCCGCTCCTGCGACCCGCGTGAACACAAAGACCTCTCCCACGCAATCTCCGCCCCCGCCGGCGAAGAAGGCGAAGAAAGGAACGGCGACCACATCAGCAGCCATGTCGCCGCCGTCTGGCTCCACGCACTCTGCGGTGACCAGCACACCCTCCACTGCTACCGCCACCACGGCCCCGAAGGAGAAGCCGTCCGCCGTCGCACCATCGGCACCATCGACGTCCGATGCAGCTCTAGCAGGCGCGGAGGCCGCCAACACGACGGCACCACACGCCAAGTCGCGAAAAAAAGGCACGGCTGCGACCAAGCCCAACACAGAGAGCAGCGCCGGGAGCGCTGACGAGCCTACGGCGGATGCGAGCCCTGTCAGCACGTCGTCGCCGCGGTCAGCCTCGCCGGCTACTGGCGCCACAACGAAGAAGGGCAGTAAGGCCGCAGGGGCGAGCAGCGCGAAAACAGACCTCATAACAGCCTCAACCTCGACAGGCGCCACTGCCACAGCTTTATCCACGTCTACTCCATCAACGACATCGGCAACAGCGGAAACCGGCAAGACAAGTGCCGCGCCATCGCTGCCACTGCCTCCTCCTGATGCGCAGCCCGTACCGCGCCTTCCCCCTGATCCAGCTCAACGCATCGCCCCTCTTCTCGCGCCGTCAGACTATCAGACACGCGTGGAAACGCGCATCCAGCAGCGCCTCGCTAAGGAGGATTCTCTCTACGCCTTCCTCATGAGCTCCGCGACACATCAGCGTGACGCCAAGGGTCGTCCGCTCGCGCCTAAATATATTCCCGCTTCGCCACCCCACGCACGCATGGCGGCCAAAACCACGGCTTCTGGTCAACACGCGGAGGCCGATGGTGATGACGATGGGGGTGATGCGGAGGGCGACCCAGGTGGCTCTGCGGCGGCAGCGGTGAAAAGCGAGGTGGGCCACGTCAAGGGGAGGCGCGGACGCCATCGTCTCACCAACAAGGGCGCTGTGGACCCCGCCCTGTTCCTTTCGACCTACCGGTACGATCACGACGCGTTCGACGCTGCGCTTAAACGACACCACGCCGCCAGTCCTCGCAAGCGCCAACGTGCAGATGCTACCGAGCACGCGGACACCAGCGGCGAGGTGGAGGCCAACAGCTACCCCGATGAAAAGAATCTGACAGAGAAGGCCGAAGCACATCACGAGCACGACCGCCCCGCACACCTCCTCTGGCCACAGCGTGGACTGTTTGCCGGCGCGCCACACTTTGCTCTGCCGCTCTCCTGCCGCTACGACAGTCGCGGTGCGCGTCTGCCCGGTAGCTATGTGCCCGCCGGAAAGAGCGAGGTCATGGCCCCGCACCCGTCGATGGCGGCCGCCTGCCTGCATCCGCTGCCGGACGCACCTCACACGCGCTCGCTGCGAACACTTCCGTACGCACAGCAGTGCCTCCTCGTCTGGGAGGCGGCGTCACGGCTGGAGAGCTTCGCCGAGGCACAAGCGGCGCGTGAGCAGCAGAAAGCTGCACGACTCGCCAGCCTGCGCATGACGACACGGCGCATGCGAGCGTCCATTGTGGAGAGCGATGCGACCATCGCTGACACGAGAGCGGCGAGACGACGACGCGCCGGCAGGGGCGATGCGAAGGGCGAGGGCGAGGCGAACGCATCGTGGCAAGCGGCGCCACGTCATCCCAAGGAGGAGGAGAGTGAAGGCGATGACGCCTCGTCGACGTCGTCCTCCACCTCGTCATCGTCGTCGCCTCCTCCACGGGAAAGCGAAGGCAACCACGTGAAGGTCGAGTCACAGGTGGATGCGTGTGGCAGTGGTGCGGGGCGAGCTGACGGCAAGCCTGAGAAGAACACCGGCCCATCCACACCGCCAGAAGAGACTGGCAGCGGCCTTTCTGGACGTCCTGCGCGTTGCTTCGTCGATTACTGGGCCTACAACCGCGCGCTGTGACACACAGAACAGGCGAAGAGTACAATAGAACACAAAAAGGAACACTAGAAAAAAGCAGTCAGAACATTGACACGTTGTGAACACCCAACTGTGTATGGGTCCACAGTGTTGTGTGCCGGCACGAGAAGACCCAGTCCCTTGAAAAAACAACAACAACAACAACAAGGAGTAGACGGCTACACGCGCTCGTCTATTTCTGAAACACTCACGGGAAGTTGTCTTCGCTGTGACGAGATAACTATCCCGGGGGCAGTGATGGAAAAGAACAACAACAGCTGCACACATCCTGATTTCCTTCGTCTTTACCGTGCTCTCTCTCTCTCTCTCTTCTTCGACTACATCAGCGACTAGGCGGCACACACACATACACACACCTCTGGAACACGCGGCGAGAGGCGGCGAAGGAACGGGAAAAGAGCCTTGCATCCCACCCCTTTTTATCAACGGACATCATGCTACACCTCATTTCAAGTCTTTATGCGAGTCTGTTCAACGAAGTCGAATTCAATGTCCTCATCGTGGGCCGAGAGGCGTCTGGCAAGTCGACGCTGCTCGAACAGATCAAGTACATGTACAGCCCATCCAACCCACCCACAACAGACGCACCGGCTGGCAGGAACAACCCTACTCACAGCAGCGCGACCGCCAGCAGCCGAGGTCTGCAAGACCTGAATGAAAGCCTGCGCACGTCCTTGAGTCACACCGCGGCACGCAACGGCGAGGAGGGCGGTCGTCAGGCGGCTGCGGAGAGATCTCCGACGGTGCCCTCCGGCCCGGGAAGCGCGGTGCAGAAAGCCAAGGCGAACGCGGATGGCCCGCAGGAAAACTCATCACGCCCTCGGCAGCCACTACCCCCCGGCACACCGGTACCCGCTAGTGCGGACTACCTTGACAAGCGTCGTATCCGTCCAACCGTAGGGATGAACTACGCCAAGATTACCCACTACTTCGCTCCGCTCGCAGCGAGTGTGGAAACCACACCAATGGCGGCTTCTTCTCCCTCTCCGACGCCGACCCCGTCGGGCGGCGCAAGCGCGCAGCTGCCGCCCGTCCCCGCCTCCGCGCCGTCTGCGGTGCCCCTCTACGCGGCGCCGACAGCCTCGCGTACCCAACTCACCTTTTGGGACCTCGGCGGGCAGCCGACCCTACGGCCTCTTTGGCGCAGCTACTTCTCTCAGTGCCACGCCATCGTCTTCGTGGTGGACGCCAGCGCGCATTTCGCCGGATCCGCCGAGACAACCGGGCGGGGCACGTCCTGTGCGGAGACACACGCCACGGACAGTCAACTACTACTTCGTTTACTGAGCGATCCGCTTCTCAATCATGTGCCTATGCTGATATTCTGCAACAAGTGCGATGAAGCGCATCATCTCTCCCTGGCAGCGATGCAGGACGCTTTGGATCTTGTGGACATCGCCGTACAGGCCCCTTTCTACGCTCAGGCAGACACGCCTCAACGCACCGACAGCGCGTCGGGCAGCGCAAAGACGGAGGTGATCGCGCCAGCGAGTGGGCCACCGGCCTCACATCAAGCACGCACAGTGATGGAAACCGCTTTCAGTGGCGCTGGAGGGTTCGGTAATCGACTCGTGCGGCTAGTGAGCGGAAGTGCGCGGACTGGTGACGGTGTCGCTGCGGGCCTCGATTGGCTTGTGGCGCAGTTGCTGCGAGAAGCGCGCACACTTCCCACGGAAGATGTCAAGTGAGGCTACCTTGACGCACAAGAGCGGAAAAGAGTAGTTGTGTCTCTGTGTGTGTGTGTGTCGCGATACTCGCTCTGCGTTTGTTGCGCTTTACTTTGGCTTACGACCATTTGGTCCAACTCTTTGTTTTGTTTTTGTTCTCTTGCACTCCCGCATTCAGTACTCGAGCCGCCACATGGAAGCGCGGTGCGAAGGAAGCATGCCGTTAAACAACCAGATGGGATGACAGCGTCGAGAAAGAGAGAGCGCCAACCGTCTTCGCCATTTACCGGACTGGCCAGGGCGCGTAGTTCCTAAAGACGTTCACCACACGGAGCGGGAAAAAAAAAAAAAAGAACATCAAGCACAAACACAATCGAACCTTTTCGATATTCGATCCACACTCTCCTCTGTGTGGATGATCTGTGCTCCTCACTGCCCATTCACTCTTCGCACGCTTCCCTTCGACCCCCCCTCCTCCCCCGTTTTCCTGCGAACGCGTTGTGCTTCTGTACGTTACATCTGTGTCTCGCCCGCGTACATCAATTGCCGAGAAACGGGAATTTAAACAAGTCAAAGGAAGAGAGAGAAAAGAGTGACAAGAAGGACAATGGACTTCGATCCTCGGCAGCTCGTGCCTATGGTCGTGCGGATGGTGCTTGGATCCATCACGCAGAACTTCCGCTATGCCCTCGATGGTGCCGTGGCTGCACTGGCCGTCATGCTTATCTTCCACGGTGAGGGGAAGTTCTTTCACCGACTGTGGTCTCTGCAGTTCGCCCTTGCTGTGACATTTGTTGTGGGGTACTGTGTGCAGCGCGGCATTGAGCTTATTGTCACGCGTGTCGAGGGCACGCCAACTGTGCCGGCCAGCGCGACGCCTGAAGAGGAAGCGGAGAGCGTTCAGCACGCACCTGGTGCGGTTGGATCGACCAAGAAAAAGCAAATAGGTGCGAAGTCGACCGGGAGCTCGTCACAGGCTCGCAGCACTTTGGATTGACGATGATCACCTCTTTCCCATGCTTCGATTTTGCCGATGGTGGGCGGTGTTTTCGCCCTCATGATGCGGGCACAGCGGATTGGCCGCACAATGTCGTGGCAGGGCTGCCGGTGCAACGCGTGGGGTGCTCCACGGTTCGCTGCGCGACAGGCGCAAGGCCGACACACTGAAGAAAAGAAAAAACAGAGAACCAACAAAAAATATATATATACAAGCACAGACATACACACGTACACACACACACAGATGGAAGTCTCACAAGAAGGCACATCTGGAAGCACGGGGCCGATTCTCATGATGTGTGTGGCGACCGGTTGTTCGCGCTCCTCTCTCTGTAGCGAGGACACACACACACAAAAAAAAAAAAAGCGCGCTTTGTTTGGCCAGTCCAACACGTTACGCTGGTGTCATCTCCAGCGTTGGAATACTTCTACTTCTTGAGGTCGAACTCTTCTATACTGTTTGCATTCCCCTCCCTCACTTCCACCGCTCCCACTTCGACGCACGCGTACACAACTGTTAATTCCATCTTCACACTACTTTTTGTTGTGTCTACACTTCTCAGCTCGTTTACACATTGATTTTGTTTGTTGTTTTTGTTCTGCTGCTGTCTCTTCCACCTGTAGCGAGGTCTTACTTTGTGTTTGTTCTTGTGCTTTTCTTCCCCCCGAAGCATCGATCTCGCGTGCTACTGTCAGTTGTTGTCTTTTCTTACACGTTCTCGCTGTCGTCTTCTGTCCACTTCTATTTCCCTCTTTTTTTTCGTGCACATGAGCTCTTCACAAAATCGGCAGTACGAAGGGTTCACCTACCCCGGCAGCACCGATGGTGCGTCCGCATATGGCGCGTACCCCTATCATCAGGCATCGGCTGCGGCGACGCCTCTTGGTACCGGCAGTGGTGCGGTGGCCACAGGCGCTGCCCCCATGTCCGGGCTCATCCGGCGGTCAACAAGCGCGACGGTGGGTGGTGCTGGGTACAACTATTTTCACCAACACACCAACAGCACTGGTGGTCACAGTGCATTCGGGAGCGAATCGGGATCGCTGACGAGTGGCCGTGCGCTGGCGGCGGCGAATAATCCCGCGTCTACCGCGGCCGGGGCCACCCTCGTCGCTGTCAGTTCCGCAGCGAACGGCTACACAGCCAGCCACAACACCGCTGCCAACACTAGCACTGGCTCTGCGAATGCCATCAGTGGCAGCGCCGCGCACGCGTTTCGTGGCACCGCCAGCGTCAGCAGCACCAGTAGCCACCCGGTACCATTCGTTCAGTCCACGCCGACCTCAGCCGCGATGCAATTCGTGGACTTCAACGCCGGCGCCCCGCCGGCTAGTGTGGGTGTCTCTGGGAGTCACGTACGAAGCCCACGTCCTTTTCATCCTCCTGCGGCCTTGTCGAGTCACGCTGGCACTGGCGCGGGGGCTGCGGGGACGTCGTTCCTGGATGGTGAGGGTACGCACACCAACTCTGGTACAAGCCCACAGAACGCGAGCGGACCCGCGCGTCAGCCCTTCGCACAAGCACCACCTGGTGCAGGTCCCTCTGCACACGCACAACCGGGTACGTCGAGTCGGCGCGGAGATGCGCAGGGGTATGGCAGTGAGGGTCGTGGTCGCCCCAACGGCGGCGGTATGCTGGCTCGCTTCTTTGGGTCCATGCTGAACGACGCAGACGGCGCGGTGCCAGCTGCTGGCGACGCACCTCGCCCGCTCTATCAGACACGCTTCGGTTTTCCGGATGACGATCTACCGCTGCTCGACGAGCTCGGCATCAATCCCAAAAGCATTTTAAAGGAGGCGCGCGTGGTGCTGAACCCACTGGGCAACACCAAAGTAGATCCAAAGGACGTGACAGACCTCGCTGGACCACTGGTCTTCGTTGTCGCCCTCGCCTTCTTACTCTCGCTGCAGAAGAAGGCCATGCAGTTCAGCGCCATCTACGGCCTTTCCGTTGTCGGGCTAGTGTTTTTCAAAATACTCCTTTCCCTCATGTCGAGCTCAGGCGTGTCTATTATTTTCGTCATGAGTGCTCTCGGTTACGCGCTGCTGCCAAGCCTGCTGCTCGCCTTGCTGCGCACCGTGGTGCAGCAGGCGGAGATCGTCGTCCCCTGTGCGGTCATCGTACTACTGTGGTCATCCTGGTGTGCGACAGCGCTGTTGGTCAAAGGCTTGGGCATGGAGACGCAGCGATTTCTCATCTTGTATCCTGTCTTTCTGTTCTACGCCGTGTTCGCGACGCTCACCATTTTTTGAATGAGCACACACACGCGAAGCCAAAAGGGCGAGAGAGAGAGAGAGGGGGAGGGGAAGACGAGGGCCTGTGCGTAGCGGGAAGAAAACGTGACTGCAGGGTACACTGTGGAGAGACGTCCTGTCTCTCACTGCGTCTGTTGGCTCGTCCTTGTGTTCACGTGGTGCCGCATGAGTGATGACACGCCTCCGCATGAACGCATTTGTTGCCCATGCTCGGTTCAGTGGGTGCGTCACACGCCGGTTGTCTTTTTTTTTTTCTTTCTTCTTTTTTACAGTTCTCTTTTGTGTGTGTGTGTCTGTGTGTGATCGTTTTAATGGTGCCTGCATGGCCACCGTTCTCTCGCCTCCTCACTCGCTCGCACTGAACCTGACCAAGATGGGCTTTCCACTGACACGTCAGAAAAGAGAGAACACACACAAAAACAAGTGAAGTCACTTTGCCGCACTCGCTGGCCAAAAGCAATCATCTAAAAAAAAAAAAAAAGACACATACACACACACACACACACACAGAAGACGTCCTTGACTGCACGTAAAACAGATACGTAGGTTTGTGTAGAGGTGCTTGCCTGTGCTCATGTAAAGCTTCGGTGTTGGAAGGACACGCACACACTCGCGCATGCTTGCGGGCGAGGACTGTACCGGTGTCATGATATCATCCCCCTCCCCCCCCCAAAGACATTTTGGGGTGACTCATGTATGGCGCACCTGATCTACTCCTCTCGCTCTCTTCTTTCCGTGTCTCTGCTCTCGGTTCTATCAAACGATAGACAGTAAAGCAACTAAGAAAGCCTCGCAGGGACAAAGGTGAAGAGGACGAGTAGACCGTCGAAGAAGTGGGTACGTCTCCATTTTAATTTTTCTCTTCTCGCACGGAACCCTTGTCAACGAGCTACTTCATCAGAGTTTCGAAAAAACACAAAAACCTCGAGCACCTCAGCGCGTGGTAGATTCGACACGCGTGAAGACACAAGCATACATACTTCATATTACCTGAAGGAAGCCATAGAAACTTTAGATTGTGCGGTGCTCCCCTCTTTTTTTTTTTTTCACTTCATCCGCTGGAATCAGGAAAAGAGCCGTACGCACAGCGCCATACACGTGCATACGAACAGACTAATACACGGAGAGAAAGAGAGAGATAAAGGTCTTTGTAGACACCGCGTCCTGCCGAGAGAAACAGGCATGGCGACGGTAAGCGGAAGCAACGCGGATGTGTGGGAGTCCGAGGCTACGAACGAACACTGTGTGCGGCCTCTCCCAGGCCGCGAAGCAGAGTATGAAGCCGTGGTGTCTTTTGTTGACGCACGACTCCACACGCTCGTGCATCATAACTCACTGTTTGTTTTTGGCGCGTGCGGATGTGGGAAGACGTCGACCGTTCTGCGTGCTATGCGCTCCTTCACGCGGCAGAGTATGCCCTCGGATCGTCAGCAGAAGCCCGTCGGCCGCGCAGCCGGGAAGAACAGCCACGCAGCCTCCTCTTCCGGGCCGTTGTCTTCCACACGTAAACGTGCGGCGAAGGACGTGGCGACCGGCGCCTCCTCCTCGGCGGCGCCATCGGTGCTAGCGACGACAACGATACTCTCACAGGCAGTGAAGAGAGCTAAGGTAGAGGCGGTTCCGTGTGACGTGGAGGCTGGTCGCGCGTCTTTGGGAAACGCCTCTTCGGACACTTCGCCTGCGTCCGCTGCACACGTGTCTCCTATGAGCGGCACACCTCGCAGTGCGACTACTACGTCGAATCGCTCAAGCACTGATCTCATCGAGAGCGACAAGGAAATGGATCGTGAGCTGTTCGGCTGTTTGTCCACCGACACCGAGGCCGAAAAGAGTGTGGAAACCTCCGCCGCTGCCGCCGTGCTGCCGTACTCCCCGGAGTACTTCTCATTTCGCTACCCGCGCTTGTACGATCAGCGTACGGCGCCGTCGAGCCTCTCCGCAAAGTCCAGCGCCAGCGCATCCCAGTTCGTGCAGGCGCATTACATCAACTGCGCGGATCTCGACGCCCATCATCTGGCCGAGGCACTCCACAAGACCATCGCGTGCACAGCCGGCCGGAAAGCCGACGCCGCGACACAGTCTCTGCTCAAACTTATCGAGGCGCTACCGCAGACTGCTCGTCGACATGCCGCGTCCCTGCGCGCGACGGGATCGGCGGGGGTCGGTGCGCTTGATGACTCCGCTCAGGAGGCGGACGCACGGCGCACCTCGATCGCCACGTCCTCTTCTCATTCTGCAACGCGGAAACCCACACTGCACGTGGTGGCGCTCGATGAGGTCGAGTATGTGCGAGGCGTCCAAGCGCGTGATGCCCTGTCCTGCCTGAGCACACTCTCACTGACGCACCCAACACAGCTGGCTCTCATCTTCATTTCGAATCATCGCGACCTCGTGCACGTGCCGCGCGTACTTCTGGAGGAGCTGCCGTTTGAACCTTACAATATTGCACAGCTCAAGTCGATCGGGAGTGCGGTGGTCCAGCGGGAGATCGAGGCCGCCGCCGAGCGTGAGCAGGCGGACGCAAACGCGAAAGCGCCGACGGCCGGCGTCAAGCGCCAGCGGAGGACGGTCTCTCAGGGTCGCTCCAAGCCGTCACCCACACTGTCTGAGACCGAGGCCGCCAGCGCACGCGCACTGGTGCAGATTAGCCCTACGCTACTCGAGTACATCGCACGCAAGGCTCTGCTGGACTATTCGGGAGACGTACGGCAGGTCATGGCCATGTGCCGCCGTGTGATCTTCACGGCCCTGCAAGAGACGCGCGCCGCCCCGTCGACCGAAGCAGAGGCAGTGGTTCAGCCGGCTTCGAACCAAAAACGTACAAAGGCGGGCGTTGGTGCTGGAGACGGACGCGCCAAGAACAAAGCCGCCGCGCCTCAGCCTCTTGATGCCGCGCTAGAGGCGGCGGTCGCCAGCTTTTCCGCGACGCCGCGGCCTACCTCCGCGTCTTCGTCTACTCGGTCCAGCGGAGCCCACACTGACGCGACAGACGCGGCAGCCGGAACCAGCCGCGGCACCGTGCCACCGGCACCTCGTGCCCACACGCTCACACTCGCGAACACGGCCTCGCTCTTGCACGGGACAGCCGTCGAAACGCAGGTGCAGAGACACATTTCGACCATGCCCGAGCAGCAGCTCTACGTTCTCTGCTGCTTGCTGGTGCTGACAATTCGCCACCAACGTGATGCGTCACGCGCAGCGGTGGCGATTGGCGGCGCGCCGAATGCACGTGCGCGTCACAGTGGCGCTTCGGCATCGTCGTCGTCGTCGTTGGCGATGCGTGAGGTCCATCAACTTTACACGGGCTTGATGGGGTTGCGACACTTTCCGTCCATGAACGTGGCTGGCATCACCACCGCTGTGGATGGTCTCGCCGACCTTGGTATCATTACACGACCGCAGCGTCGCGGCAATGAGCAGGTGTTCTCCTTCAACGGAACCTGGAGTCTCGACGCCATGCAAGGGGCCCTGGAGACGCGAGGTGAGGCCCTGCGACAGGAGCTCCAGTCCTGTGGTCTGGATGCCTCTGAGAACAAATTCACAACCGTGCTGCGTGAACTCAAAGGTTTGGCTGGCCTCCAGGGTTTCACGTAAGGCTTGTCTATCACCGATACACGAAGACTCTTGCCTAGAGGAGCGCGCCAACCACACACACACACACATATATATATATATCATAGATCCACACCAACTTTTTTGTCCTAAATTCTGAGTGCAAGCACAGGGAAAAGAAAAAGAGCACACAAACAAAACAAAAATTAAATCTATCGCTGCGGGGAGTTTACCATCTGCGAGGCCTGCGCGTTGTCCGTCTCGAAACAAGAATAGGAGGTAAGGCCTTCCTTCCTCCTCTCCCCCACCCCCCTCGCCCGCTCTCGGCGCGCACCCGCAGCCCCTCACGCACACGCCGTCTCCAGTGCGTTGTGACATGACATCGTACTGAACGCCTCTGCATACAGTGCGGCAGTTCGTGCGCAGCGGTGCCCTGTCCCCCTCCTTCATCGCTGACTGGTTTCCCTCCTCCGGCTGCGAATCCATGCGTGGCCTCCACCTACGTACATATCACCCCTTTCCTTCACCCTTCTCACGTCTGTGCTGCTGTTGTGGCTTTTTTTTTCTTGGTCACGCCAGATTTTTCTTTTTTCCCTTCACGAAACTTCGTTCCTTAGGAGATGCCCCGTGAAATCAAGGACCTCAAGGAGTTCCTCTCCGTCTGCACCCGCAAGGATGCCCGCTGCGTGAAGGTCAAGCGCAACCCCTCTGCCACCAAGTTCAAGGTGCGCTGCAGCCGCTTCCTCTACACCTTCGTCGTGACGGACAAGAAGAAGGCCGACAAGATCGAGCGCTCCATCCACCCCAACGTGAAGAAGATCACCGTCACGGCACGCACGCACGCCAAGACCAACGCTGGCTCCAAGTAAGCATGTGTACTTCTGCTTGAACGTCACATCGACACGCGCCCAAGCATGAACGCTTGTGTTCCCGTACCAACGGCTCTCTTGCTGTCCACGCATCTACCGCTCTCTCTTTTCCTCGAGTTTTTCGAATGTAAAGAAAAAGCGGTGGTGCCGTGGCCGTCGCATGGTTGCACGCATGATGTATGGGCGTGTGAGTGTGATGGGAAATTGGAAAATCGTTCTTTTTTTGTTTTGTATTTTGATACGTATACCAAAAAAAAAAAAAAAGAGTCAAACGAGAAGTGAGAAGAGACTGTTGCGATGGCGCGTCTGCATGCTTCAGCATTCAACGCCATCTAGCTCTCAGCAGCTGCTTCGATGGATGCGCACGCACGACTGCTCCTACTTCGCTTTCACGGATCTCGCCTGCACCTTCTTTTTTTTTTTCTTTTTTCTCTGCACTTTTACCTGCGCTCAGAAAAGACTGCGTGTGCGAATCGCGCTCTCATGCGACGCTTCCTCTACTGGCTGCTCGACATCACTGTTCAAGAGCCATCAGGGCGTCTTGACATGCGCAGCTCCCGGAGAGAACACGGTCAATAGTGGAATCGACGGGTAACTCTCTCTCTCCTATCACACCTCGTGATCCTCTCTCGGTATTCCTCTGTCTATACGTTCTGTATCCACCGGTTACGTGGTTCCCGGACCGATGCAGCTCATCCTTCTCTCTCGCATTGGCTTTACGTCCTTTTCGAACTGTTGTTTCCACACCTCTTTGACTTGGTGCGAAAAAAAAAAAAAGAAGGAAAAAAAAAGGAACGAATCTCTTCCAACACTATTCGGTTTTTTTTTCGTATTTATTCGTTTTAAGTTTTATCGTCAACACAATTAACCAAACAAGCAACACAGCACGGACATCTATACACACTGCGCATCTCGATAGCAAAGGAAAGAACAATCGTACGCGGTTTCAAGTACAACAACGACAACAAAAAAGTCAAGTCTTTGATCGGCGACTCTACTAGGCACGTCGGCGAGGAACTCTTTTATTATTATCTGCCAAAGCACAAGTAAGCGAGCGCTTCGCGAAAATGAGGAACGCTGCCGCCGAACTTCTGCTGGGCACATCCAACTCGACAGGGCTCTCCATCACCGATGACGCCTTCGCCGCCCACATGGACGGCACCGATCCGCTCCGTGAACACCGTGCGTCCTTCCACTTCCCCCGCACGCGCGACGGTGAAGAGTTCGCTTACCTGGTCAACCAGACGCTAGGTCTGCAGCACGTCGGTACCGAGGGAGCCATCACCGCGACCCTAAAGAAATGGCGTGAGCAGGCGTCAGAGGGTCATTTCATGCGTCCCAACCCGTGGACAGAGGTCGATGACGCCGTGCGTAAAGACATGTCCTCGCTCGTCGGCGCCGCCGAGGCAGAGGTGGTGGTGATGAATGCGTACACAACGAATCTGCACGTGATGATGAGTACCTTCTTCCGTCCCAAGGGAGCGAAGAAGAAGATCATGATGTGTAACCACGCACCGCCAACGAACAGATACGCACTAAGCTCGCAGCTTGAAGTGCACGATCTTGATCCCCGTGAAGATCTCATCGTGGTCAGCGCACCTGGTCACGAGGACCGCCACTCCGAGCCGGCGGTGATTCCGACGCAGTGCTTCCTGGATGCCATTGAAAAGTCCGGCAATGAGGTGGCTCTCCTCTTCATTCCTGCGATTCATTTCCTGACCGGACAACTGGTTGACATCGCATCGATTGTCGAGGCGGCCCACGCGAAGAACATCGTGGTTGGCGTGGACTGCTCGCAGGCTGTCGGCGCGGTGCCCTTGGAGCTACACGCCTGGAACGTGGACTTTGCTTGCTGGAGCACGTACCGCTTCCTCAGCGCCGGACCCGGCAACGTCGGCGCGCTGTTCGTCCACAGCACACACACGAGCAGCTCCGAGTCGAACTCGCGATACCTGAAGGGGTGGTGGGGGGCGGACCGCAAGTCCCGCTTCTTGACTGATCACACGTTCGAGCCGTCGGACGGGGCTAACATGTTCGCCTTGGGCTGCCCCAACGTGATTGGCATCGCTGCCTTGACGCCCCCGCTCCACCTCTACGCGTCCGTCGGTATCAATGCGCTTCACCAGAAGGGCCAGCACCTCACCGCATACATGGAGCTTCTGCTCAACCAGCTCGTCCCCCCGGGCTGCATTGAAATCATCACACCAGTAGACCCGCGGTGGCGCGGCGTTGAGCTGTCCTTTCGCATCATGCCCAACCGTTTGAACGCGGGCGGCGGTGACGGCGCCTCGTACGAAGGTGCAGCAGGCGACGATGGCGCTAGTGACGCCGAGATGATGGGTCGTCAGCTGCTGGAGGCAGGCGTCATGGTTGAGTACCACAGCCACAACATTGTACGCCTCGCGGTGTCGCCGCTGTACAACAGCTACTACGATGTTCTCGTGACTGTACGTGCCATTGGCTCCCAATTTTAAGCGAGTACGATGTAGATGGAAACGCACACATTGGATCTTCGTACTTTTCTTTTTCTTTATTTTCTGACTGTTCGCTCTGTTCGGAACCAGGACGCTCGCTACCGCAGCTCTCTCTCTCTCTCTCTCTCTTTTTGTTGTTGTTTCGCTTTTTCTGGAGAAGCGACGACGAATAAACAAAACAACAACAACAACAACTGAAAACGGGCGTGAAACAGACAGGTGTCGTGCCTGTTGAACACTACCGAAGGGAAACAAAACAATCGAAACGCGCCATGAAGACAGACCTCACTGCCAGTGGTGTGGCTTGCTGTCGTCCGCCCTGTGTCCTCTTTCTCTTCTTCTTTGTTTTGACTACGATGCCATCGCGCATTCCTCTTTGGTTTGCTGTGTCGTGTAGCGCACCTGGGTTATTCGTTGTGCCTTTTCCCCGTCGCTGTTTCTTTTTTCGAACGCCGACGTCGGCTTTTCACCGTTGTTTACTCGCCATCTTTGTTCATTTCATCTTGTGGTGTACAAGAGAAAAAAAAAAGCAGAATGAGAAGTGGAAGTTGCCATCACCATGGCTGACAGCGCACTGGCGCACTCACATGTCGTTGGCGCTCACGACATGAGCTCTTGACGACAGCTGTGGTTTTTCTCTTGCCATGATGTCTCAGTGTTGGGATTTGCTTTCTTCTGAATATACTAGTCCTGACTCCTCTCCTCCCCACTGTCGTTTCTGTGTGTTTGCGGCAGAGTGATCTCCGCCGAAGTGGCGAGAACAATACATAGCTCACGAACGCGTCAGATATCTGGAATTCATTCTGCTTTTACCTGACGGAACATAGCGTGGTGTTTGACTAGACCCTGATAACGGTGGTACGAAGAAATCAAGACACAAACAAAACAAAAATAGCAAGCGCTACCTGGCAACAGCAGACAGACAGGGAGACGAAACAGAAAAAAAAAAAAAGAGGTACGCATACAAGAGCGAGAGAGAGAAGCCCGCCACGTTTGTTGACACTGCCTAACGCTGATGAGTCTCGCAGCACTGCAAGGTGGCTGCTCGGTCACCAATGCGCTGGATGACCCCAAGCTGCTCAAAAACCTCGTGAGCCAGGCAAAGAGCTCACACAGCAATCTTGGTCGCTCCCTCGACACGAGTCTCTCTTACAGAAAAATAGGCGGTGGTTGCGTGGAGCCGAGCGCGATGTCGGTGAACCGCCAGGAGAAGCAGCGGCAGCTCGATATGCAGAAGAAGCAGCAGGAGGCGTGGCACCTTGCGTCCAGAATGCTTTTCGGCGAGGCCGCGAACGCGCCGCCGAGTGCATCATGGCGCGCGGCGTCTCCCAATGCGGTGCCCCCGCCACAGCCGCACCAACACCCAAAAAACGCGCAGAGGTCTTTGGCTGGCTCGCGCGTGACCCGCAGTGCACCGTCGGGTGCCACCGCGTCGACGCCGCACAACTACACTCGCAGTCTCGTCGTCCCCGAGCTCGCCACGATGGCACCGTCCTTTACGAAAGCCGCAGACGACGGTGTAGCTGACCTTGGCGGAACACGCCTCAGTGGTGCCGGCCACACCTCCCGCATTGCTGTCATTCCCACCGAGCAGACCATCGCGTGCCTCGCGGATGAGGACGAGCTCATCAGCAGCTTCCGTCCGTATCAACACGACGCACGTGCAGCCGCACGGCAGGCAGCGATGCGAGAAATCAGTGCCCCACACCCCGACCTGCTCCGTCAGCTGGAGCCAACGCTCAACGCGGTGGCCCCAAACAGGCTTGTCGACACGGGCGCCATTCCAGAGCTACTGCTCGCTCGCCAGAATCAGCCGTACCAGCAGGACGGTGAAGTCGTCGATGCGGGCGGTTTGGATGCGGAGGAGCCAGCGGCTCTCGAGGGCGATGCAGACGCACAGGCACAGCGTGATGGCCTCCGTGAGGGGACCTACCCTTTCCTTGCCGTTGGTCGTGATCGCGGTGCGCGTCAGTTGCCCGGTCACCGGCAGCCCGGTGTGGGCCAGTACCAAGTCCGCTACAGTGTCATTGAGGCGCGTGTGACCGGGGGCTACATACAGCCACACCGGCTATCCACGCGCCCCGGCGACAGCGCGCTGCAAACGACCGCGGAGACCCAGGAGACGTCCGGTGAGCGGCCCCCGTCGGCCACACTGGACAACGGCCCCGCGTCCTTCGGCAGCACGCTTGTGGGTGGGAACGGACTGGCTGGCGCAGAGGCGGCTGGCGATGACGATCAGACCACCTACCCGCCTGGCTACCAGCCAGGTCAGAACATCAAAGGCAGCAGCATGTTCCTCTCCAAGACCGATCGCAAAATTGTGCAAGGGACGGCCGCACCGGATGTCTCGTACTGGCCTTATCCAGATGTGCGCTCCACCACACGACGGGTGCCGGAGCCGGTCCGCATGGACGGCCCCATCAACCGTCGCCGCCGTGAGCCCGCGGTCTCTGGCGTTCCTTCCGCTGTGTACGATGTCGCGGGAGGTGTTGCCAGCGGGCTGCACAACACCGTCAGCATGTCCCGCTCACCGGGCCGTGAAGCGCACTGGTACGGCAAGACTGACCAGCACACCCAGGCGTCGACAGCATTTGGTGACGCTGACAGCGCTCTGCGTGCTACGCGCCCTCATGAGCGAACGGCCACGTTACCCCCACGTATCTCTGAGGACGAAGATCGCCAGAAGCGATCGGCCGGCGCCGGTGTCGGCGCAGATACGAGCGTCTCCATTGAACGCGACCTCAACTACCCGCGCGATTTGATCGGTGGGCCGGATCGACTGGCACACGTGCGCTCCTTTGACAAAATCATTGATCGTGCACACCGCGACCGTGTGGCGGCTGGCGTGAACGCGCATGCCGGCGCGCGTGACACACACCTGCAGTACGAGCCAGAAACCACACAAGTGGACAAGCGCCAACCAACTGCGATCATCCACGCACAGGCACCTGGCCACGACGATCCGATTGGCACGCGCGAAGTTGGCGATCTTGGCGAGATTCCAAACCTCAAGTGGACACGTCCGAACAGCGCGCGGGGAGCCCAGTTCGGCGCCGGCAGTAAGCGTCCCGATCATCTGTTAACGATGCATGATCTGACCTACGACACGGAGCCAGGTCACCGCCTCATCGGGCCGCGCACGGGAGGCGACCCGATGATCGGTTCCGTCGTCTCGCGGCAGAAGCGTGACAAGGTCTTCTCCGCCGTTGGTAGCGGTCCGCAGTCGGGGGCGGTGTACAACGGTGATCCATTGGCATCGAAGGCGAAGTTAGTGCCGGACTTCGCGCACCAGATCACGAAGGAAACGCAGTTCGCTGGACACCGCGTGCCCTCGGAGCGGTACGAACGCAATAATCCCAAAGCCCCGGGACCGGGATTCTACGATGTATCTTACGTGCAGGTGGACAAGCACAACGCTGTGGCTACCATTCAGTGATGCCTTTCCTCATCGCTGGGTGTCGCTCTACTGGACTTAGTGTCGGAGTATTATTATCTCCGTCAACGCTGTACTTCATATTCTCCTTTGTTTGTTTGTTTGTTTGTTCTCCTGATGTAAACTGTACTCATCTTGCTCGTGGCTGACACACACACACACATTTATATCTTCCAAGCGCGTTCTCGAACCTGTCGCGTGGGACGCACATGACACGTTGTTGTCATCTTCTTTTTTTCTATCATGTGTGCCGTGTCGTGAAGAGGTGGGCCACATCTCCTTCTTTATCCAGGTTTTCTTCTTCTTCCTTCTTCAGGTGGGTTGAACTCTTCACGCTTCACCCGGCTGGTGTCGTGTTCCCGCATCAGTGCTCGCGTGTGCTCAAATGAGCAATGCCAACAAGCACACGACAAAAAAAAAACACGCTTCTCCCGATGAAAAGAATCTCATGCCTCCACATCAGTCCTTTACTGTCGGTTGACGTGGCAAACAGCTGAGGTTTCTCTCCGGAAAAGATCAACCCGCTCTACCGCGGAGTGTGGCCCGGTGCCGTTCTCGACAGCGGTTTGTTCAGGTACATGCGTGCTTGCCTGTGGAGTGGGTGGTCGAAGTGGACGTGTCTTTTTCGACTGATAATATTTATTTGTGCGTTGTGCTCCATGTGGCGTGATTACCCTACTACCGCTCCTCTTCCACCTCTCGCCTTCCCCCTTCTCTATTACCCCTCTCTCCACTGGCACCTTCTTTATTCTGGTTGTACACTCACACGACGGGTATCGATCGAAGCTCTCACATTTCCGTTTCCCGACTGGGCTGACACGTGCGTGCGTGACGCTCTCTCCCTTCTCAGCGAGTGAGAAAAAAAAAAAGCGAAGAGCAATATACTCTCAGGTAACATGTACGGTGCAAGCTCCGGCCAAGCGGACGGTGGTCGCGCAGGTGTGCTCACCGGCATCTCCTACGATGCGATCGGTCCTGGCCGAAAAACGAAGGAAGCTGTGTCCCATGGCATTCGTGGATGCATCAAGTCCCGCATCATTCGCGTCATGATGGACGCGATCGACGACCCCCACAAGATTCTCATCTGTGACCGGACGGCTGCTCAAGTGATTAGCTCGTGCCTGCGCATGCATGAGTTGATGGAACACGGCGTCGTCCTTGTGGAGGACGTGATGATCCCTCGACAGCCCATTATATCGAGCAACGCGTTGTACTTCATCACGCCGACGGAGGAATCCGTCCAGGCGGTGATGCAGGATTGGCAAGGACGGCGCCCGTACAAGGCAGCACACATCTTCTTCACGAGCACCGCCTCCGATCGCCTCGTGGAGACCATCGCTGGGAATCCGATCCTCGTGGAAAATACGCACACCGTCAAGGACATGATGCTCGACTTCGACGTCCCTGAAAGTCTCTTTTTTCACTTGGGTCTCCCTGCGGATATTTCCAAGTTGTTCCCGCCTGAGATTGCCCTCTCTGGTGCGCGTGAGAACATCCTTGGTCAAATCTCCAGCAAGCTCATCTCTGTCTTTTTGACGATTGGCAAGGGTGTGCCATCGATTCGCTACCAGGCCAGCAGCCGCCTCTCGCAGAAGGTCGCGCGTAACTTTTTTGACGACATCGCGAAGCTCTCCAAGGACGTGCCAGAGCTCAAGATCGGTGCCGCCAACGCCGAGACGCCACTCCTCATCATCGTCGACCGCTCGTTTGATGCGGCTGCGCCGCTGGTGCATGAACGCACCTATCAGTGCCTCTTCAACGATCTGATGCCGCTTGTGGACGGCTTCTACGAGCAGAGCTACACAGACCGAAACGGCACACCGTGCACACGTAAATGCCCCATCGACGAGCTGGACCCGTACTGGTGCGAGTACCGCCATCAGTTCTTCGCGACGTGCCTGACGGAGCTACCTGCCAAACTCAACGAGCTCCTCGCCTCCAATCCATCCCTTTCGGGTGCCGGCCAACCGTCAGCGCAGGGGAAAAAGGGGGCGAAGCTGGATGACGTCGGTAGTGCCGTGCGTGCCCTGCCCGAGTTCCAAGAGAAGCAAGCGAAGCTCTCAATGCACATTGACATCTGCACGAAGCTGATGGACCGCTACAAGCAGCAGCACCTGATGGAGATCTGCGAGGTCGAGCAAGACATCGCGAGTGGCGCCAAGGCGTTCCGCGACTTGTTCGAATTGGTACGCCGCTGGGCTGCCGATCCGTCGGTGCCGGTCAATGTGCGTGTGCGGCTCATTCTATTTTTCTTTGCGAGCACAGACTCGCGTGAGCTGACGGAAGCCAAGCGCCTGCAGCTCATTCAAGACTCGGGACTGTCCAACGAGGCGGCGCGTTGTGCCAAGTTGGACATGTTCATCTCGCGCGTTGGACGTCTTCAGCAAGAGGACCTGAAGAAGAAAGGCAAGGATGCTGCCAATCGGTCTGGCGGTTCGTCGGTGACGTCGACACTGCGCTCGTTGCGGATGCGACGTAAGGAGCCAGACAGCGGGTCCAGTAGTGGCGTTGGAGGTGCCTCGGGTACCTCAGTGGGCGGCTCTGAAGCGGCTGCCGGCGATTCCTACCGCAATCAGGCGTACCTCATCTTGGAGGCGGCCACCGGCAACACGCTGAGCACAACCGATTTTCCCTTGCTGAACGGTGCCTTTAGCGAGATGCCCAGCGCGCAGGGTGGAGAAGTGGCGAACCGTCGCACACTGCGCTCAGGCTTGGGCCGCACCGCCGCGAACGCCGGTGGTGGCGCCGACGCGGGCGGCGATCGCGGTGCATCCCTTGGTCGTACTCGTGATGCAGACGCCGTTCTTGACCTCGGTTTTGAGGGCACGGTGAAGCTGAACGCGCCGCAGCGTATCGTCCTCTTTGTGATGGGTGGCGTCACGTACAGCGAGGCCAGGGCAGCGTACGAAATATCCAAAAAGACGGGTCGTGAAGTGATTGTTGGGGGCACATCTATACTGAGCCCGGAGAACTTCCTCTTTGCTCTGGCGAACCTGCGGTAAACAGGGCTCTGCTCTCGTGTGCGATCGCGCATCGACGTACCAGCTCGCTTCGTCTGTTTTCCCTCTTCGCGTTCTCATGCGCCGTGTGTCGCCGTCTCGCCGTCTCTCTCTCTCTCGCCTCTATCGACGCTCGTTCTTTGCTCCCCCTTCTCTTGTGTTGCGCTGCATGTACGGTGTCACACGCGCTCACGTTCCAAGTCTCCATGCTGGGGTGACTGCGATCAACAATGTGTGTGTGTGTGTGTGCACGAATGGTTGCTTTTTCTTTTTTTTTTTTCCTCTTTTCGGTCGCTTCTTGTTGTCGTGCAAGACCACTCTCTTCTCACACGACGTCGAACCTCTCGACTTCGGACATATTGGTGACGAAGTGCTTTATCGAGTCTCACGTGAGAACTCTCGCGTGGAAATGAAAGCGAATAAATATAATAATAATAGTCAGAATAGGACGGATAAGGGTGAGAGACGGAATGCGCTGATGTGGCATCATCGTACTTCTGACGGATTCTCTTGTCTTCAATCGTTCGCTGTGTTCGCTCTCGTTCTTACTCTCTCGGTCGTACACCCGCGTCTGCATGTGTACGTCAGCGAGCACAACAATGTCACTTGACGCTCTTGACACTGCTGACGCTTCAAAAAGCAGCTCACTTCATTGCTGTCCACTATCCTTTCTTCTACTTCCGTCTTCTGTTTTTTTCTCTTTTTTTTTCGGTTTTTTTTTTTGTTAATTTCGCAGAGCACGAGCGGGTCCCGTGTCTGATTGGACCTCACTTCCCCCGGTACACTATGAATCCCTCCGTGTCGTACGCAGCGGGTGCCCGTGACTCGGTACTGTCCGCAACGCATCTGACAAGCTCCATGCAAGAGTCAAGCGAGGCTCATCGCGCGCTGTTCCTCTCCTTACTTTGCGGTCTGCCTGTCGTCCGACAGAAGCGGGCCATTGACCTCATGATGATGGGCACCGCAGATGAAGAGCAGCTGTCCAGCTCGGTGCGCGGCTTCAACCGGGCCATGGCGGAGATGCAGGTGCAGCAGATCCGCGCGAGTATGCCACACGCCTTCTGCCGCTTGACCGATTTCATCGAGCCTATCCCACCCACGTACATGGAGGTGGCAGCGGCACTGCTGGCGTCAGCGATAGCGGCGCACGTCCAATCGACTTCGTCACAGTGGCTTTCAGAGCAGGAGGTGCAGGGGCGCTACGTGCGTCCGCGTGGGCGGTTCTCACAGCGGACCTCACTGGCCGCTGCGGGTGAGGAGCTCGTTGGGAAGTTCGTGCCCACCTTCATCGTGTCGGTGGGAACACGCGGTGCGGGTGCGTTGACCCAGGCGCTGGCTTTGCGCCTCGGCTTGCCGTACACACTCACCAACTGGTACCCTGATGGCTCGGTGGGTGATATTCGCGTCGACCGCTGTGAGGGCGTGGGCGGTGCCGGCTGGATTTACATGAACGGCGTCCCGCCGAACAGTCGCGTTGCCGTGGTGCTGGACGTGCTGCACTCGGGGGCCTCGGCAGAGCGCATCGTGAAGGGTGTTCTGGAGAAGGTGCCTGGCGGGACCGTCTCAGGAGTCTATGCCCTCGCCAACACCGCTGAAGGTGATGGCCGCGAGCGGTTGGCCGCTCTGAACGTGGATCTTGTCGCTCTGCTTGACATCAGCACCGATGCAGAAGTGACGCGGCTCAGCGACGCAGTGGGCGACCGAGACTTTCCGTCAATGTGTGCACCACCGCGCCAGCTGATGAGCTCCACCGCGCAGCTCATCAAACGGCTTTCGCCGGCGGAGGTGGCTGAACGACACGCACGCGTGGCCTCCTCCTTCCACAACATTCCTGTCACCTTCAACGAAGCCGTACACTACCCGTACTGCTTTTTTGCACTCACAGATTTTCGCCCCCCGTTGGATCCGTCCTTGGTCGAAGACATGGCGGATCTGTGCGTATACCACGCGAACCTCTCCCGCTGCGATGTGCTCGTGTCTGAGGGTGACCGAGGCGGCGGCCCTCTTTTGCAGGCCATCAGTGTCCGCACGTGCCAGCCCTACGTGATCGCCAGCTGGACCTTGGGTCAGGCAGGTGTGGCCTCAGACGTCACAAGAGTCGGTTTCAGCGGCAACCACAGCCAGCTGTCTCTGTCGGGCTTGAAGCCTGGTATGCGGTGTGCGTTTGTGGATGACATGTTGAGTAGTGGTGGTACGGCGGACGCCGTGTTGCAATGCATTGAACGCCTTGGTGCGGTCACAGTTGAGGCCGTGTTCATCAGCGAAAAGCTGTACCCGGAGAAGGGCAGCGCACTACCCCTCCGAAAAGGCCATAGACGACTCACAGAGCTGTTTCCCAATACAGCGCTGACGTGCGTCGTGCAGTTTGTCGTCGGCGCCGATGCGACGGAGGTGCTCTCACAGCGCATTGGTGAGTAGAACGGGGGTTGGTTGTGATGCATCTGTCGCACGGATGAGGGAATATCGCATTCGCCTTTTTTCTCTCTTTTGCCATTTTTGACCGCCACAACAGTCTCAACAAGATGTATTCCACGAGACAGACGAATAGCGCACTATAAACAACAACGACAGATGCTCATCATAAGAAGGTGTGTGGGTTTAGGAACTCGACGCCGCTCTGTTTTTACCCATACAACGCTATGTCTTTTCTCCCTTCTATTCCGTTCAGCATTGCATTTTTTTTTTTGTTGTTGTTCTCCCCGCTTGACTCTCTTTTTCCCTGTAACCCTTTAACCCGCCTCACGAGGCGACATGATCGTCCCTTCGGACTGATGAGGTCAAAGTGCGTTGTAACTACTTCTCAAAATGACAAAAGGAAGAAGCCGACACGCGTACGCTGAGAGAGGTGCCCACAGTACTACCCTCTGCGAGGTCCCTCCCCTTCTCTTTCCCTCGCCTCTCCACCCCGTTCCCTAACACGGTGCCGGCGAAGGTGTGGCGTTGGCCCACCTCGAGTGGTGTGAGAAACACAAAAAGTTCAATTGGGACAAATGGAAGAATGAAAACACTCTTCTATTTTCTCCGCACATCCTCCAATGACTCGATATGCCCTCCTTCACACTCGCTCATTTTTATTTTATTTTTTTCTCATCGTTTTTTTTTTTTCTTTTTTACTTCTCACTGTTCGCTGCGTTAAGGTGAGCCTCATACGTCGTCCACGCGAGCAGACGCGCACCTGCTCTTCTTCTGCTGCTGTTGTTGTTGCTGTTGGCGGTGCCCTTTTTTTTTTTTTCACTGTGAGCAGGAGGTAACGAGAGAATTAGAAGAAGTAATCTTATACGTGCGATCTCGAATCAATTGTCGTACGTTTTCTGGCCATGTGGAGGCTAACGCGACTGGCTCTCAAGAGCGGCGACGCGCTCAACCACGGTAGCTCCATGACACTAGGCAGCAAAGGCTCGCGTTTGTCTACGGACGCGCACCGCCAGCGCATGCCGTGGATGGTGGCCAAAGAGTATGTGCCCGCTGTCGTGCTCAATGCAAAAGACAAGGCCATTTTGGACGGCTCGCAGTTAATTGAGGCAGATCAGATCGACCGCGCCTCGCAAGCCGATCCGCTGGAGGTGCTGAAAGCAGCGGTGGCCACGTACCACTACAACACATCGACGGGCAAGAACATTTTTCAGCTTGTCTCTCAGGTGCCGTACCATGGACGAGGCCAGAAGCTGTACCGCAGGGAGTGGCAGGAGGGTACGTACGAGAAGACGATCACTCTCTCTGCCGTTGACTTCGCGCGAGATGGCAACAAGGGTGTCGCGTACGGCTACGTCTCATTCCACGGAGAGTCCACCACGCGGCCCGTGCAGATTGACCACGCCGACGTGCCGGGGTGGGTTATGGACTTCGACGAAGCCCGTGCGGTGCCGTTCGATCAAGTCGTACCACCACCACCAAGCATCGGCACGGACGTTCCGGTTGATGCCACCACGTACCGCCTCAAGGCGTATCCCTACTACGACGCGCCCAACCCGGCGGCGTTTGTGGAGCGGCTGTTGAAGGACCGTGGTGTGCTGCCAGACCTCCCAGTGGAGGCCGCAGCGGAAGGCGACGCCACAGGTGACGGTGATGCATCGGATGGTTCCGTTCACGTGAGCGCCACAAAGTAATAATGACGCGGCCAGGAAAGACGAAACAAGAAAGAAGTGGGGTTGAATAGCGCGTGGCGTGAGCGCGCTTCACTTTTTCATGCACTGCGGCTGCAAAGGAAACAGCCACAAAGAACCCCCATACGAAACGCGGAGCGAAGAACGCACAATCGCGTACGTGCGTCACCTCATGGACGCGTCTCACTTCTCTTTCTCTCTCTCCGCACAAACGCGCTGCGATCATTGTGAAAATAAATGTATAAAAAGAAGAAGAGGAAGGAAGTGGCGGTAGACCACTCACATGTTGTTGTTGTCATTTTTGGGGGGCGTGATATCACCTGCCACGAGACAACGATGTATCCAAGTGCGACGGGCTTGGGCGAAACAGCTTATCGGGCATTCCCCACTCGTTGTGCAGACAGCGTTGGCGTCATGCGTGGCTCTCCTCATTGCTCTTTTCTCCGTGCTTTCGGCTCGTCACAGGCGCAGGCGTACGGCTCATGCACGTGCGTCAGGTCTATTCGACACGTCTGCCTTTCTCTCACCCTCACTTGTCCTTTGTCTCCGCTTCTTTCGCTCTCACCTGTCGTAATTCACATGCTGTGACGAGACTTCTTTTTCACACCTCTTATCGACGTGTACGGCCTCTTGTCCAACAACCAGTCAATACCGTCCCAAACAAGAACAACAGCAATGGAAGGTGAATTGACCACTCGCACACTTTTCTCCCCTGTGAATTACTCGACACAGAACAATGACCAACATCAACGTCATCTGCCACATGCTGATGCGCCTCGATGGTAAAATCAGCGGCAACGAGCTCTGCCAATGGAAGAACGTCGCCTACTTCAGCGAGCAGTACTACGCGCTGGCCAATAACGAGCTCCACGCACGTGTTCCATTGGTCGGCCGCAAGTGTGCCGACGGCTACCTCGAGTGCGTGCCGACCGAGACACTGCCCCACGCCGCGCCGCACTCGATTCCCCGCACAGACTTCCTCGCCGACTTGTCTGCCACACCGAACCTGGAGGATGGGCAGCGCTTCTTCGCCGTTCTTGACCCACACGGATGGCCTCCCCTTCAAGTCGCACACGATCGTGACTGACATGATGCCCGCGTTGAAGGGTCAGCGCGTGGTGTCTGTGCTCGTCGAAGACTTGGTCTCTGACGCCGTGCTCGCCCACTTGCAGGCTGCAAAGGTACCGTACATCTTCGCTGGCAAGGAGAAGCTCGACGTGTTCTTGGTCAGCAAGAAGTTGACCGACGTACTTGGCGGTGACACCGTCATTCTCTACGGCGGTGCGCGCATCAACGCCACCTTCCTGACCCACAAGTGCCTCACGCAGCTGAGCGTTCTTCAGGCCCCTATCATCATTACCAACCCAGAACCGGCTCTCCATCATGACCCGCTTCACTGACGATTCAAGCGTGTGCGGGACTTCGAAGCTGCGAAACGTGAAGCAGCTGGAGCACAGCGGACTCTGGCTGCGGTATGACGTGGAGGACGTGACTCCCTCAGCGAACACGCCCTCACAGTGAAATGCGCCCATTGCCGACCTATCGAAGCCGTGTTCAACACGACCGGGCGCGTGACATGAGCAGCCTTCTCGTCGGCTTCTCTTCACGACGGCATACTGCTCTTGCGTGCGAACGTTTTCTTGTTTTCAGTTTATTTCTGCTCACGTCACCTGCCGATCTCCAAGCTTGGAAGGACGACAGGATGGTGGGACGACACTGCGGGTGCGAACCTACCAACTCTATTGTTTTCTTCTTGTTGTTTTGTCCCCACGGTCTATTTGTTTTATCCCTCTCTCTCTTCTTATTCGTTCTCTTTTATTTTATATCTATGTACGCCTATGGTTTGTGTTCGCCTGTCAAAGGATCGGCAAAGACCTAGCAACCACAAAAACATTGCGTGTCACATGCGACTCGACAGCCTGATACTCCCAAACGGCCCGGGCGCGCGTCCGAGAAGGCGTCCCGGGCGCCGCGCGCTTTTGGGTGGGGGTGAGGGGCCCGGATCCCCCGCGCCAACCTGTCCGAACTCTTTCAACCGCCGCGCTGGCCTGCGCGCCCCTCCGAGGCGCGGCGTCTGGGGAGGCCATCGCCGTGGCCGGTGGGCCAGCCTCCCCGCCCGCTGAGGCCGGCCCGAGGGTGGGCTCCGGGTGCCGCCAGGGCAGCGGCCGGCGGTGGCGGCCAGGGCCACGCGCCCTCCCGGCCGCCGACCCGGCACTGTGCACATACGCCACCCCACACACACACACCCACACCCGCCCACACCGAAACGCCTCTAAAAGCAAAGCGTTCTCACAATAACAATCGCAGCCCCACGATGGCCACGTTAAAGGTAACTCTCTGCCAGATGGCCGTTTGCGCCGACAAGGCCATTAACCTGCAGAAGGCCGTCGGCATGATTTCGGACGCTGCCGCTCGTGGGTCTCAGTTCGTGGTCCTTCCAGAATGTTTCAACTGCCCATACGGAACAAGCTTCTTTGACGCCTACTCTGAGGCGTTGGCTCCGGGAAATCCCACCTATGACGCCATGTCTGCGGTTGCCAAGTGCCACAAGTTGTGGCTTGTCGCCGGCAGCATTCCGGAGAAAAAGGATGGCAAGCTGTACAACTCAAGCATGACATTTTCCCCTGATGGTGCCCTTGCGCACGTTCATCGGAAAGTGCACCTCTTCCGGCTTTTTACAGACGCGGTCAAATTTGACGAAGCAGAGGTACTCACAGCAGGTGATGACGCCTCAGCAATCCAAATGACTGACAGCCTAAAATTTGGCGTGGGCATCTGCTTCGATATCCGCTACCCACAGCTTGCATGGAAACTGGCACAGGAAGGCACGTCCTTCATTGTCTACCCAGGCGCCTTTAACATGGTCACCGGTCCCGCTCACTGGGAGCTCTCTGCGCGTGCTCGGGCCGTCGACAACCAACAGTATGTGTTGCTTTGTTCGCCCGCGCGAGATACCACTGCTGGCTATGTTGCATGGGGTCACTCCCTCATTGCCGACCCACTCGGAAAAGTCATTGCCTCGACAGATGAAAAGGAAAGCTACGTCGATGCGGAGCTTGATCTCTCCGTCGTGAACAAGACACGCGACCAGATTCCGATTCTCAAAGGAGAGCGGAAAAACCTGTACTCTCTCTGCTGGGAAGGAAATCACTGACTGCTACATCGCCGCGAATGGCTTCGTTTCCAATGATCCACCTCCCCGTGTGTGTTGCGTACTACAACGAAACAGAAGTGGGCAACTGTGAGGTTTGTACCGGTCAAGTTTGTGTCTCTTTGGTCACCACTTCACTACTGTTTTTTTTTTTTTCTGGGTCTTCCCCCTGTTATCGTGGTCCACCTCCCGATGGTGGAACTCATTTTTTCCCCCTATTTTCCTGATTCTCTTGTTGATCTCCCCATCTCGTGGTTGAGAACGAATGGAGGGATATTACAATCACCAAGTATATCGAATCTACGAGGCGAAAGGCACAGAGATGCTAATCCAATCTGGGGAAATCTGCAACCTACAACCGCTGAGTATTTTTGTCGGTGCGATGTATATGTTGCTTCTGAAATTGCTGGTGCCGATCTCTGCTTCAGCTCTGTGGCTGAGCGAGTCACCGGATGTCAGTTCATAGCTCCCACGTTGAACATATTCACTCCTCTTGGAGCTGATCACATCCTCCTCTTTGAAACCTCCAGTTCCCTCGCCTTGAACTGTGTCACTCAACGCACCATCTCCCCTGAATTCACTCGTGTATCTCTATTCTCTCCCTTTACTGGTGGAATCTGTCTATGCAAAGCAGTGAAGAAAAGAAGCAGCGTCGTCTGTGAATGCTGCGTCGCTTTTCCACGCAGCCGGCGATCACGGCATGTGGGATTGCCTTCCGCGGCGCGCGTCGTTGGGAAAGCACGGCGACAACAACGACGCACCCCGCGACCCCACCTGAGCCGCTGGAAATGAAGGACGCCCAGATCATCAGTGAAACAACAAGTTGGTTCGTTACCGGTGAAAATGATGACAGCGCCGAGGGGCTAGATACCACAAAGATCAAGCAGGGTGACGTGAGGGTTCTTGAGACACAGGAGAATTTTGCCGTGGAAATGCACAAGCTGCAGTACATGTATTCGCAGGATGGCCCGTTCATTGGATCGCGCATGAAGGACAAGGACGTGAACGAAGTGGATAAGCGGGGGCGCCGGCACATGGTGCGTGTGCCACAGCCTGAGCAAGAGTACCGCCCCAACGAAACCTCATTTCGACGACTGCCAAAGGACCTGCGACTCCCGAACGAATTTGAGCTTCGTGCTCTCTATCCCATGACAACAAATCTTAGAATTGTGGAAGGCAAGGCAGACTGTGTGGACCATAATGCCTTTGAAATTGATGAAGAACCGGCTCCCATCGCGTACAGCATGCTCGCACCACCAGATTGGTCACCTGATGTAGAGTACCCGTACATGGTCGTCCTGCCTGATCACCGTGGTATTCCGCGTGACTTCGAGGATGTGTGTGCGAACTTTTTTGAACGGCCTGTGCACCATCAGCTCATGCTCGAGCAACGCTTCGTTATTCTCTCACCAGTAATCAATTTACGCCACAACTTGCAGGTTCCTGTTGAGGGCGTCGTGGCACGTTTCTGTGATTGGGTATGCGAAACATTCAACGTGGAAAACGGTAAGGTGCATTTGTTTGGCAAAGGCCATGGCGCGTATGTCGCGTTACGAACAGTCTTGGAGCATAAAGAAGTTGCCTTGAGTGTGACAGCTATTTTGGGTCGTGGTGGCACGCCCTTCCGTCCACTGGATCGTGCGCAAGACAAGATTAAAAACTACAATGGGGTTCACAGTTTGGTCTTCGTGCCCGGGCTTTTGAGAAAGCAGGATTGGTACTACAAGTTCAAATTCATGATGGATATGGCACGCATCCGGCCTCCGCTACGTAACATTCACTTCGCGGATGTTCGTGATCACCAGGTGTACTACGCTATCAATCCGTATGAATTTTGGAACTATATGCGCTACTTCCGCCAATATAACGTGAAGATGATTACAGAGAGTGGCCACACTTGGTAACGCGCCTAACTGTTTTTTTTTCTTCTCTTCCCTCCCGGGTACCTCTTCTCGCCACTATCTTGTCCCGTTCATTTTGGTACTCTGGCTCACTTTCTCATCAACATGTGGGGATGGCAGTCTACTTCCGCGTGCTCGCCACAGTTTTGCTTCCTATTGTTCGTTTCGACGTCAGGCGACCTCCTCTCTCGGCTCACCGCCATGTGTTCTACCCACTTATTTTTGCTACTTGCTCACACGACTTCCCAATAATCACATCACAGCACAGCAGCGGAAGAAAACGATGCCAGTGAACGCATTTGCTGCGCTACGCTAAACCGTTTCTCGCGCGAGAGGTGACACGGGCCCTGCGACTCTCGTTTTCAATCGCGAAAACAGGCAACCCTTCTGTTTGTTTTCCTGCGACGTCATCACTGCGCCTCAGCGCAGCATCCTAGCTTGCGTTACGCACGGAAAGGCCCCCCCCACTGAACAATCTGGAACGCTTCGTTACTCCTTTCCTCTATCGACCTCATTTTGTTCTGGTACAACTCAAACAGAAGGAGAAGTTTTTTTCCCCGCTCCTTTTTTCTTTCTCGGATTTTTCCTCTCGGTCTCCTCCTTGATGCATCGATCACATCTGATCTGCTCTACGATCTCATTTTTGTGAGTTTGCCTTCGCACTTGCGACACCTGTATTTTTGTAGCGCGCCTGCCACCGGTCTCTTCCCCCACCCGTCATAATTTTTTTTCCTGTAGATTGGCAGCATCTACGCGATAATGATCTCAAACTCCGATGATGATGAGTGGATGAATATTCCTTCCATCGTACGGCAAACACTTGCAAAGTTGGAAGAGGATAGCCTGCTTTCGAGGAAGCTCACTGAGGCTTTGAGGATGGAACACAGGCAAGTGAACGATTTAGTGCGTCACCTGATTGATAAGCAGGCTGGATTTGAAATCGACGCCGCGCGCCAACAACTACTGAGTTGCGCCAGTGGGGGTGAGTCCTCCAAGACCTTACTGCCGGCTGTGGAGGAATTGAAGACTGTTATTGAAAAGCACAGACGAAAGATCAAAGACATCCAAGCTGTTGTAGAGAGTGATCACAAAGTGCAAGAAAAACTAAACAACCTAGTTGGGGAATTCCTGAGTCGCAAAGACGCAGACATGGTGAAGACCCGAGACGAGATCAAAGATCTGCAGTCTCAGCTAGCCGCTGTATCAGCGTGTATTGACACGCGCAGAGATGAGGCGGCTAGTGAGCGGGAGGGGCTTGGCGCCAATTTAACCCAGTTGGCTTCTCAGATTGCTGGAACGCAACAGCAGATTGGCGGACTGCGTGAATACACCAAAGCTCTTACAGGCCGCATCAACGATGCTTTAGATGCCTCATCCGACGTGCGTTCAACAGTGAAAGCCATCCAAGAGGCCCAACAAAGAGGTGAAGAGCAGAACGAACAGCGCTTTGACGCAGTTCTCCGTGTGGTCGACAAATCGCGCGCAGTTTCAGAGGGACAGGTTGAGTCCGTAAAGACTGATCTACTCAAGTTGAGACTTCACGTGACAAGTGATTTGGAGGCGCAGCTCAAGGTGGTGAATGCAACGGCGGCGGAACTGCGCACCAACATGCGTGCAGTCGAAGAGCACTGTGCGGACTCTGTACTGGAGCTTACTGACCAATGCGAGGCACTTGCAGCCCAATCGAAAAAAGAGAGTGGCACTGTACAACAGCTCGGCACCGTGTCCCAGCGACTTCAGACACAACTGAGTGAGACAGAGACGAAAGTGGACTCAGTGTCAAGGCGTGTGGAACAATTGCTCACCGCCAGCGATGAACATACAACCGCGCTGCGTGTCGACCGTGGAAAAGTCGAGCAGCTGCACGTGAGCCTTAATCGTATGCATGCCGACATGGGCCTTGTACGCGACGATGTTCACACCTTGAAGCAGAACGCTATCACCTTCGCCCCTGCGGCCGATGTGTCAATGGCTGTCCGCGAGCTTGCTCAACTCAAACAGGAACAGATGGATATGCGCACGAGTCTCACTCGAATTGGTGACACGGTGCAGCAGCTCGCTCTTACAGTGGCCAAGCTAGAAAAACACCCTGTGGAAGCGGCCTCTCCTCAGTGTTGCGCCTGTCAGACTTCCAAAGCTTCAGACGAGGCTAGCACCTCCCTCGAACGTACCATTTCGGGTTTGCTGTCGAAGGAACGTGAAGCGCGCGAGCGTGGTTTCGCCGACATGGCTCAGAAGATGCGTGCACTCGAGCAGGCGACGCAACACATGTCCCATCAAATCGAATCTGTTGACCGACGCTGCATTGAACTGTCATCAGTCTGTCGTTGGAGTGCATCTCTGCAGGACGAGTACGGTTGCACACTGAAAGAGGTGAGACCTGCGTTGGTTGAAATGGAGACCGTAAAGCGGCGTGTTGCCGCACTGGAGGCAGACAGGACAAACTATAGCCACGAGCAGGCATCACGCAGTGCAGCTGCGCGATTGGTGCAAAGCCCCCATCCTGAGCTTTCGAAGTCAATCGACGAACTGAAACGCCGCGAAGTTGATGTCCTCCGGATAGTGCAAGGCCTGGAGCACCGCGTAGACGCGTTGGCACAGCACGCGATTACATCACCGCAAAAAGAGGCAAATACACCAGCATCAATCGAGGATCCTCACGGGATATTTTCCCAGCTGAGTGCGGACATCACACGAACACTTGAAACAGCCCTTGCCGCAGAAACCACTTCCGCCACGTTCCGGTCCACTGTTGAAACGCGCCTGCGCGAGTGTGAAACCTCACGGGCGTCTGCGTCGCAGGATGTTGAGGAGCTGCGCGCAACACTCACCGCAGTGCGGACTGAAATCGATACGCTGCGGGCGGAGCAGACCACACTGCGCCAAGACACGGCACCCAAGCATGCAGTTCAGGCTTTGGAGCAGCAATGCGCTCAACAGACCGCGCGTTTAGACACACTCAAGTCCGAGTTGGTCACGTACGGTTCGGCTTGCCAAAAGCTGCGCGACAACGTCCTTAGCGCAAAGGAATCAAGACGCGAAGAAGAACCGACCCAGGGTGATGGCGCGCCAAGAGCGGTGGTGGACGCACTTAACGCGCGCCTTGTATCGATCGAAACGCGCGTCAGTGCGCTTGACAAAAATGACGTGCGCGGGCTAGAGGAAGTCGCATCTCAACTGACTGCCTTCACAGACACGACCGAACAGCGCATGGAGCAACTAACCAAGACCGTTGCAGAAACAGAGGTGAAGGGCCAACGTGCCACAGGCATGTTGACGCGGCGTCTCAGCGATGTCAACGCCCAGTTGCGAGCGGTACAGGATGCGCAGGCTCAATACATGACGCGTCTGGACCGTGCGGAGGCACAGCTGATAGACATTGCCGCCGCGTCGTCACCACCTGGGCAGTCTGCAGATCATACGGAACAAAAGCCGCAGCAATCGAGTGAATCCGTGACGTCACCACTAGTGTTGGAGGGCGTGAGTCAGGAAGTTGTGGATGCCTTGGAGCAGCGCCTAGAGACTGTCTTGGCAAACCTCGCGGCACGGCTCAGTGAGGTCGAGGAGGCACAAAAGGCCGTTCCTGCGACGATCTCTTCAGATCGCGAAAGCCAAGCCACAACGGACTCTGAAGATCCAGAGGTGCCTCCGTATTATCCCCGCGATGAGTTGGAGGAGCGATTCGAAAACATGTGGACATCCATTGTCAGCCTTCTCGCTCGCAAGGAGGACCAAGAAAGCGTGAACAAAAAACTCGATGGGCTTCATCGACTAGTCGGCGATGAGCTGCAGGTCCATCTGCGACGGCTGCAGCGTGATGTTGAAAACATCCTGGCTGAGAAGGTCTCGCTTAGCGAGTTGCAGGAAATACTGGAACGCTCAGTCCAAGCATAGGGGCATGCGACTGTGCTGTTACTTTCGCCGTGGTCGCACCTTTTTTTTTTCTTCGCTCACTTCCTTGTTCATCTCCCCTCTCTCAAATCACACGCATAGACAGTGTTGCATAGAAACGTTAACATGCAGAATTTTGTTGGCTCAAACCCTACCCTTCCCATGTCTATCTGTTCATCTGAGCATCTTCTTTTGTTTCTCATTACCTTAGTGCGTCCATCGTTTTGGTTGTCCTCGGTGAGAACGCAGCCCACCCACGCACCCACACGTACAAATACACACCTGTTGACGAGCGTCCGATGTGCCAGATAAAAGAGGAGAGACCGATACGTTCTCTGTCATCCTGTGTGAACATCAGTTCTCTTGTCTTCTCTTCTTCTTCTGATTGACGCATTGACCTTGTGCATGGCATCTCCACGCTCTCCCACCTCTCTCTCTATCTTTCACACCTCACCGCTACCGCTCCTCTCCTTTCCTACACTTGACCCACGTACTCACGGCCCTTTTTTTCTAGTTTACGTGCCCTGCCTCACACGACCATGTTCGGACGACGTGTGTTTGGGAGCGCCCCAATTCCACGGGCCATGTACACCCGTCTGCACATCAGCAGCTCTGCTCAGGCCGCACGCATGTTGCCCGCTCTTGTTCCCCTCTCCGCGACTGTGGCGGCGTCTGCGAGTGGCTTCGCCGGTTGGGCTCAAGGCGCGACGGAATCGCGCAGCGTCTCGGAGCTTGCGGAGGCAGACCCTGTGATGCTGAAGGCGCTCATCGAGAGCATCTCCCCTGTACAGCTCGGGTTTCTCCGGCTACTCGAATTATGGGGCATTAGCCGCACCGCAATATTGAATAAGCACTCGCGATTTCCACTCGAACTGTGAAGAGCACTCTCCTTTCTTTGTCTCCGTGTCCCTCTCTTCTTCCACTCCTCTCTCGCTCTCGCTCCGTGCCTCGCTTCGATCGCGCTTCCTCTTTTTTTTTTTTTTGTTCCCCTCTAAGAAGCAGTGCACGAAAGCGGAGATGAGGAAAGAAACAAAACAAAGAGCTTAAAAAAAAAAAAAATGCAGCGTGGCGTGAGGTGATTGTGCGAAGCGTACCTCATAGAAGCGACAAAAGTGAGGCAGAGGTTGAGAGTAGCGGTACCCTAGAGTGAAGAAGGCGGCGACACAGACCCGCATATGTGTAGATAGAACGATGGAAGCTTGAAATTTGAAAACAACAACAACAACAGTAACCTTGTAGTACGAAGAAAGGGAACAAAGTATTCGCCACGGCAACCGTCTCTCAAGAGCTGAAATTGAGCACACACACACACACAGAGGAAAATACATTTATCTCAAAAAAAAAATAATAATAATAAATGAAAGCACCAACCGGAACTGAGAAGAAACATCATCGTGGCAAGTGACCAGACGTGCTCCACGCTTTTACTCGACTTCTCTTTTCTCTCCACATTTCAATTCGCTCGTTCCATCACGACGACTCACAGCACTTCTTTTTCTCCATCTTGAGGATCTCACTCATAAACAAACAAACACACACACACACGTACCTACATACACACAGCCAGAGCCGTACACACAGTGGCGGAGCAACTGTGCTGACTGCAGACGCGACTGAAAACACACACACACACACCTGATGGGATGCAGCCTGATACAGCGCTTCTGAGCGGTGGCTTCGTGCGCATCAACGCACCGTATTCTTCTTGGGTACTGTGCCAACAGTGAAACCGAGCACCACCTCGTGGGTGGGCATGCGAACACGTACGAAATGATATGCTGCTGCGGCCGTCTATTTTTGGCAGAGCGCACGCGAAGGCTGCGGCATCGACCACCGTGCCAGCATCCCATTGCAGGACCCTGATCCAAACACATTCTCTCTCGTACCTCACTCTCTTCGCATGATGCCAACTGTATGTTTTCTTTTCTCCATTCACTCATCGAGCAACCCCAGTTGCATTCGGCTTTCAGCACCTGTGGGAGTCTGTACACGAAGCCTTTCGCTTCCTTCTGGCCCTTCGCTTTTTTTTTTTTTTCATCTCCTCACTTCAGCGCTTCTCATCGCCGTGCTCGCGTGCACGTGCTCAGGATGCCCAATCCATACCATGGCAATGACGCTGCAGCCTTGTACGTTGACTACTACGGCTCTCGCCGCATGCAGGACGCCTCTGTGCATCGACTTTATAGCGGTGGCATGGTGGAGCGGCAGCGTGCGCTAGAGCGGGCGGAAAGGGAGATGTACCCGGACCCACCGACCGTGCGCCGATCGCAGCGGGAAATACAAATGTACCTGGAGCAGCGTGTGGACGGTGAACTTCTCAAGCGCCAGCAGAAGAAGGTGGCACTGGCTGAAGAACTGTACCCCTCACCGTGTCGGGAGCCTCACCTAACAGGAGATCAGTACGCCAACCACCTTAAGCGTCTCTACAGTGACCCACTTCGTACGCGTGCGCAGAGACAGCGTGAAATCGAGAGAGTCTTTGGTAAGCGCACCACCGAGCACGTGAGCCCCAAGATACGTGAGCGAGAGATGAACTGGCGCCCATCCTCCGCGTCGATGCCGCGTTCGGAGCAGGACAATCACATGTACTTGGTATCCCACGCTGACTACTTCGCCGATCCTGCGCAGTACGTGAAAAATATGAATAGACGGTCAAAGCCGACAAACCCCGAGAGGCACGCGCGTCGTCTCAAGGAGCTAGCCAAACCACGTGTGGTCACCCCGCGGAGGATGCAGGAGGATGTCGACCCGAAGCAACCGCCCACATTCCGCGTGCACCGCAAAGCCGAATGAAGATCAACCGTGGGAAGTGGCGGGGGGAGAGAGAGAGAGAGAGAGACGTTCACAGGACACGGTCGTGCGCACGGACCCACACGCCGATAAAGGTTCTCTTTCACATCCCGCTGTTGGCATCACAACTAGACGTAGGCTTATTAGATTAGATTCTCGCCACTTCAAACCCCTTTCTTACCCTCTCACTCTGTTCCTCTCTTGTTTTCTTCTTAAAGTTATTGTTTCCGCTCACCACCTTGTACTATTGATCGTCTGTGTACGTTTTGTGCGTGTGGGGGCTGGAAGAATAGTGTGGTGCGAAGCGCAGCGTGAGAGCGCGCGAGACCCACGTTTCACCACACCCCCCCTTGCTGCACTACACGGGTGCCTACTACCTTCTTATTGACATTTTCGCGTCGTGTGTGCGTGCCGTGTGCTCCGACGGCGTCTTACCGTTGAGCGTGCCGTCGGTGCGTGTCGTGTATTTGTGTATGCGTGGATGAGATGCCATCACCAGAAACATCAACGAGAAAACAAAAGTGACCATCGTGGAAGCACGCGATGACTTGCCGGACAAAGCGCACACATCTGCAATCACTTGGTAGCGCCAGGGGTGAACCATGCCAAATGAGGAACACATGTGATGTCGTCGTATCTCTGAGGCACCGCGTGCATTTCTCGTTTTCCTTTTTCAATTTTTTATTTCGGGATGCCGTTATTAAGACGACAGTGTGCCGCCCCACTACGCAGTCATGCCACAACAGGTTGTCCATATCCATACTCACACACACTTCCGCTCTCGCACCTTCCTTTGTTTACACACTCACGTCATCCTCTCCCTCACTCACGCTTTCCTTCTTGTCGGAAACCGTACACGTATCTGCGTTTGTTTCGTCTTGCTGCTTCGCACTAAAAGGGTGTAGGAAGAGGGTACAAATCAAACCACAGTATTTGCGACATTAACGATAAAAAACACGAGGACACGCACGGGGAAACAAGAAACGTGCGGCCAAATAAGAGGCTGAACAATTCACGACTCCATCTTGTAGCAATGAGCGCTCTCGTACGCCCCGTCCTACCACAAGGTCGGGACGTCCGTTGTATGGCGACGGTGTCAGGGGAGGAGACCACGCCCCTCTTTGTGGGCCGCGAGGACGGCACGATTGAGAAGTACGTTTCCATTGCTGACGCAGATCTAGGCCAGCCTACCCTGATTCTACGTGGACACAAGCGCGCTGTGACCGCCCTCGTGGCAACATCAGCGGATGAGCTGTACAGCTGCTCGCTGGACGGCACGATTAAGGTTTGGAACGCAGACCGCGACCTCGAGATTGGTGCCCAGCGTGTGGTACGCAACATCGACCTGCACACGCCTCTTCACTGCCTCGCGCTAGACGAAGGTCGTGTCTACGCCGGCGGCCAGGATGGCGCGCTCAAGGTTATTGACGGCAAGCGGCAGTCCTCATGGCCTGGCCACGATGATATCCTCAGCTGCATCGCCTTCAGCGCGTCAGGCCTTGCTGTGACAGGCAGCTACGATCGCCACATCCGCGTCTGGGATTTATCGTCAGGCAAGTGCATTCGCATATTGTCGGGTCACACCAACGTCGTCAAGGCTGTGGCCGTCGTCGATCCTGATGAGGAGAACGGCGGCGATGGCGAAGACGCGCCGCGCGCTGCCATTGTTTCATTCGGACTCGATCGTCGTTTACTGGTGTGGCGCTGCCCCCAGATGGACGGCCTTGATGCCGAGGACGCCGCCGCACTGCAGGCGCGCACAGACCTGGCATTTCTCGATCGCTACGTGGGCAGCTGGCATCGTCCTGAGTTGGCCAAGCACTTCCCTGGTCTTGTGCCCGAACCCACCATCGGTGCGACGAGCGGTCCTTTCCAGAGCGGCGAGGACGACGATGAAAACGAAGATGGTGACCGCAATGAGGCGGACGGTGAGGAGGATCCTGGAGAGGAGGGTCGCGCAGGCGTCAGCGGCGCGTCAGGAGGGGACGCAGGTGCCGATGGGGTGGACGAAGAGGAGGCTCGTGGTGACGGTGCGCACGGCTTCGTCTCATCCAAACTCGCCAAGGTCGCTGTCGACGCTCCAATCGCCACTGTGGAGCTCCTCGAGGACCCGTACGTGGTGGATAAAAAAGGTGAAGGCTTCGTTTACCTCGGTGGCACCAACGGGTCTGTGCTCGGGCTCAAGCTGCGCACGCTGATGCTCAAGTGCTTCTCTGACCTTGATCAGCGTCAGCAGGCTGTGTTGGCCGCGTTCCGCGAGGCGCGCCTCTCCTTCAAGCAAGCACGCACGTTCTACGAGAAGAAGTACCGAAAGGAGAACCAAATGGAGTGGAGGCGACTCCTCCGCATGGCAACACGCAAGCGGAACGCTGAAAAGAAGGCCGAGAAGGAGGCGCTCGATAAAACGCGCGCTGAGCAACGCGCCGCCGCCGCCGCGGCGCGAGCGGCGGCGGCAACGGATGACGACGAGGAGTACGAAGGTGACGAAGAGTACGCGGAAGAAGACGAAGTGTACGAAGATGCCGAGGAGGGCGAAGAGGAGGACGAGGAAGACGAAGAGACGTCAGCTCATAAGCAGCAAGAGATGGTCTGGCACTACCTTGGCGAAGAGGAGAAAGCGCGCTACGAGAAGTTGGTCAGTGAAAACGAATGCCAGCCCGTTATTCTTCTAAAAGAGCGCTCGGCACTTCTGCGACAGCGCCTCGAAGCCACGCTGCCTTTGCTCCATCGCCCGTACACGCGCTCAGCCGATCAGTTCGCCAAGTTGTCGTGGGTAACTACAGCAAAGGCCGGTGCCGAGTGTGTTCTCGCCATTGTACATGATGAGGAGCGCCAAAAGGTTTACGCCTCCCAGGACGCCCGTGTCGTGCCAGTGAATATTACTGTCGGTGTTCATGCGCTTTAGCACGCGTACACATACACACATACACATACAAACATACACGTGAACACGCACGCTGCGGCCATTGCCACGCCAGCGTGAGAGATGCTAGACGACCATCAAAGAAACCTCTCTGTCGATCCTGGTGAGCACGCCCGAGAGTGTGTGCGGCTTGACGCTGCGCCTCTTCGCCTCTCGTCATCGTGGGAACATGTGAGATGTGGCCCTTATTCTGGCTTACACACCAAAAAAAAAAAAAGCCGGGAGGCGTAAATGTAGATACCGAGTTGTAGCAAATACGAGCAGACGAGTTCTCTGTGCCCCGAAGCACTCGGTTTCGTCGCTAAGTGTCTGCTGGACCGCTTGTGTGTGTGGGTGCGTGTTGTGTGCGCCAATGTACAGTCCACAGATGGGAAGATGTTCAGTGCCTCGTGAACAACAACGCGACCGAGGTGGTCAGTACTCTCAAGATCAAGATCAATATCAACAATCACATCTGAAAAACGAATACGAAGGCCAACGTGGCAAACGAAAAAGAAATGAAAAGTAAGACCCAAGCACACTCAATCGCGAACGCACATATCCCTGTATAGTGTCTGCACACGGGGCTGGAGTGCTAAAGCCAAAAGTTGGTGCGTCGGCACGCGGTCTGTGCTGCGAGACGATTCCCCGCTTCTCGTAGTCATTGGTTCCCACGTCGCCAAAGACTATGTGTTTGCGGTCAATTCTCTCGCTCTCTCTTCGTCTTTGCTGCGTCAGCTCCTGGAATACCTGGGCCTGTTGGTGTCGAGTGTGCTGGGCACCAAATGTGCTCTCCAGTGGCACACGCATGTGAGCGCGAACTCATCGCGTGACTTCTTCTTTGTGTGCTCGCGTGTGCGTGCCCTCGGCCGGCAACGCTCAAACACACGATATCTGAAGACACCGAATACAGTAACACTTCACCTTTGTCCCCCCTTCCTCCTCACGCCTTTTCTCCTGTGCGATTCATCTTCTCTCTTCTTTGTTCAACTTGTTTCAATTTGCATTTAACGGAAAGCCTAATATACGCGTCATGTCTCACTACGCCAAGATCAAGGATCTCCGCGAGAAGAGCAAGGAGGACCTGCTGAAGCAGCTCACGTCCTTCAAGACGGAGCTCTCCCAGCTCCGCGTGGCTCAGCAGACTGGTGCCGATGGTAGCCGCCTGGCCCCCATCCGCCCCATCCGCAAGAGCATCGCTCGCATCCTGACGGTGCTCAACCAGAACGAGCGCGCCAACCTGCGCAAGTTCTACGCGGACAAGAAGATGCGCGGCTCCACGCCCAAGGCTCTCCGCCCCAAGCTGACCCGCCGTCGCCGCCTCGCGCTGACCCCTTCTGAGGCTCGCCGCAAGACGCGCCACCAGACTCGCATGGCCAACAAGTACCCCAAGCGCGTGTACGCCGTCAAGATCTAAGTGCGCTTGTGTTGCTACGATTCTGGGCTAGGCAGCCTACGTGACGCTTGCTCTGCAGCGTGACCGGGCGATACTTTACTTTTCTCTTCTCCTTTTACCCAATACCAAACCTCAAACTAGAACACCAACGCCGACAGAAGCCACAGTCGCCATGTTCGGGTGAAAAAAGAAACAATGCGAGGACCGTGGGGGAGGTTATCAAGCCGAGATAGCTTATGGACGAGATCTGCCAGTAGACGCACCTGGTAGGCTTTGTCGCCTCTCGTCTCTCCCACCTTACCTGATCCTGTGCGCTCCCGCCTCGTTCTGCGCGTTCCACCTGCGAGAGTGATAACTGGTGTGCTGCGTATCATCCTGATGTGCCCCACACCCAATGTCCTGACGCACTGGTACAAATGGAATGGCGGCATGAGGGGGGCTGAGACCTTTGTTCAACAAGCTGCGCTCTCACCTGGCGTTCCGCCACGACCGTCGAGTGTCATCGCGATGACACGATGACCTCGTGTGTGCGCGCCATGACAACGCTTCTACAAGGGATCCACTGACACACTCTGTTGCACCTCTCTCCACACATCATCATCTCTTCTGTCTTTCTCTACACCTTGCCTATCTACACGCCTTCTCGTTCTTGTCGATTCCTCCGTCTCTACCCGCTCTCTATGAACCATTCTTTCATCGCGCATCGCCAGTTTTTCTAGTGTCATCGTCATGTCTCACTACGCCAAGATCAAGGATCTCCGCGAGAAGAGCAAGGAGGACCTGCTGAAGCAGCTCACGTCCTTCAAGACGGAGCTCTCCCAGCTCCGCGTGGCTCAGCAGACTGGTGCCGATGGTAGCCGCCTGGCCCCCATCCGCCCCATCCGCAAGAGCATCGCTCGCATCCTGACGGTGCTCAACCAGAACGAGCGCGCCAACCTGCGCAAGTTCTACGCGGACAAGAAGATGCGCGGCTCCACGCCCAAGGCTCTCCGCCCCAAGCTGACCCGCCGTCGCCGCCTCGCGCTGACCCCTTCTGAGGCTCGCCGCAAGACGCGCCACCAGACTCGCATGGCCAACAAGTACCCCAAGCGCGTGTACGCCGTCAAGATCTAAGTGCGTTCGCCTCCGTCACGCGAGGCCGGGACAGCCCTCACGGCAGTCACCCGTGCCTGGCCGTCACTGGAAACACAACCCTTCTCTTTTCGACCTGATTTTCCATGAATAAAACAAAACAACCCCCCCAAACAGCAGCTCAACGGCATGTGCAAATGTGACTGTCAAAAAAAAATAAAGAGCGAGACGATGCCCGGTGAGCCGATACGCAACATGGCGAGAAGGTACCACGGCCGAAAGTCATTGAACACCGAGTGACTTGGGACTCCCGCTTTCTCCGCGCAGGCGACGCCAGTTCCCCGCTTCTGGCCGTCTCGTGTTGATCGAATCGTGGCCGCCTGCGTCAGCGCTATGAGCGAGCCACCACAAAGGCATCGCCCTCGCAGCACGTGCGGCATGTACACAGACATCATACCACCGCCGCGTGACCGACGGGCCAAGAATGGTGCCTTTCGTTCTCTTCTTCTCTGCACTCTCTAACTCTTTGTTGTGTACACAGACCCTTCTACGTCCTTCTCCCCTGCCTCACTACGCTTTTCCTGTTCTCTCATCGCTTCTTGTACACGCAGTACGGATTGACCTCTTCGTGCCCGCCGAGCACACACACACACACACACGCAGACATAACGCACGTAGTTGAATCCAATCAGAGAATCTCGCGAATCTTTTCAGACCTGTTTGCGTTTCTCTTTCTTCCTTTTTACCTCACTCACCAGGCCGCTGCCCGCCGTCCCTTCTCTTCCGTTTTTTTTTTGTTTTCTTCTTCCACCGTCACTCTTCATTTCACTCGCCCCGCGCATTGATGCCGTCTACACCCCAGTGTTCATCAGCTACACAGGCGCGTCGAGAGCCGCTCAAGCCATCAGCGGTCGTGCTCGAATCGCCTGTGGCTGCCGTGGCGCGCCTTTCTGGTGCGCTTAAGGCTCACCAGGAAAGAATGCAAACGCTGATCGCCGCCGAAGACGCCGTGTTGACACGCGTGTGCGTGCTCGAGCAGCTGTACGCTCAACTGAACGCATCGCCACACGAGGTGGCCACAGACGACTCTTTCCTCACTGTGGTCCCGGCGGAACGGTGGATGGCTGGCGGTGACATGGTGCCCTCATTCCGTCATGTCGAGCAAGTCTCTTGTGGGCACAGCGCGCTGCACACGTGGCTCCCAGTACGACCAGCTCCTGGTGCGGGTGGCTGGGCGCCGCAGTTAGTGCGGTTGGAGAGCGGAGGTCTCACGCCCGAGAATGAAGCATTGTACCGGTCGCTCGCGGACTTGGTTCATCCATCCTCAGCGCCGACGACGGCGGTAAACGAGCCGAGCGGCGCGGCACAGAGCCGCGATCCCTTTTTGACACCGGAAGGCACTGAGCTCATCTGCGACGGTGACGAGGACTCTGTCGTGTCGCTTCACACGATGGACTCACCGAGTGGGGCCCCAACAGCATCGCGAGGGGTGACCCAGGACTTGGATGCGGGTGCGGCTCCTTTGGGCGTCTCTTTTGCCGCGAATCCTGAGCCCACGGCGAGTATGAAAAGCGACATCCACCGTGAACAGGGTCACATCCGCGACGCGTCTGAGGATGATGAACAGGCACCGGTGAGCAGCTTCGCCAATCTCGCGTACGCGCCACCGTCAGCACCACTTCCCACCACTTCGCTATCCGACGAAGATGAGGATAGCGATGAGAACGTGAAGCCGCTGCCTGTCTCGGTACAGCCCACAGCCATCGCGCCTCACGACCTTGGCCGGATCGGCGCCGCAGCCACACAGCCCCTTTCGACCCCTCTTACGAACAAGGCCCCGGCACCGGCGCGCACTCCTGCACAACGTGTGCCTGACGCTGCGGTCAGCACATACAGGAAGCACGTGAACGAAATCAACGATGTGGACGATGCAGAGGATGATGACGATGCGTGCGCTGTGCAGTCAAGTCCGTCACCGTTTCCACCCGCACGCCCCCCGACTGCACATTCTCAGGTTGAAGCAGAGACACCTTGCGTGCTGAACGCCCGTGCCCGCACGACACCATCGCCAGTACAACGGGAGCTGGACGCGTTTTTCCCTGCTCCAGTCAAAACACCCCGCGAATGCGACAAACGTGGGGGCGATCCGTCGTCGGTCTCGGCGTCGGTGCGGAAGTCCGCCAGCACTCATGAGGGGGCGCGATCGGTAGTGGAAAGGACAGGCCCTCCACACCACGCTGGCGCACCGATCTCTGCGCTCGATCTGCTCGCACGTATTCCAACGGCCCCGGTGCGGCACACTGAACGCGCCAAGGTGAAGAGCGGCCCGGCTCATCATGTATCGGTGGACACCGACGACGAAGAGGAGGCTGACACGTCTGGCGTACCTGTGACAGCGATCACTGCGCGTCGACGTCAAGCAGCAAGGACAGCTCGTTCTGCAGGAGGCCGTCGAGCCATGCGAGGTGGTGTAACAGGCCTCGACAATGACGGCATTGGCCAAGTCCGCACAAAGCGTCAGCGTGAGGCCGACTACCACGCCGAAAAGCGTGCAGCCCGTGAGGATGCGGCGCTGCGTCAGGATGGTGGGGCAGATGTCACCACTCCGTCGACAACACCACCGTGCACGCCGTCTCTTTACTGGGATACGACAATGCCGTCTCCGTATCGCAAATGAGGGACAGGCGCAGGGCACCGGCAGTCACCGTGAAGAAGAAAAGGGCCGAGAGCGGGTCTTGGCACGTGCTCTACGGCTCTGCAGCGTCTTTTGCTTCCAGACAGTCTTCCATCTCGCTCCTTCTCGTGGGTGTGTGTATGCGCACCTGTACCACAGTGTGGACCTACCTTCACACAGGACACGATTTCAGCTATCGACACGCTTGTGAACGCCAACACAACGCTGCGAGGCGGGCAGACTTCATGGCGTGCTCTCATGCACGTCGCATACCATGCCACACGCGTTGATCGCCTCTCCGCCACCAAGGCAGGCAAGGCGGCCTCACTAACGAGAAGTCTTCTTTTGTTGTTGTTTCTCCCACCCCCTCCCCCTCCATCTCTTTTTCTCCACACCACTAAATGCCTATCTGTGAACAACTCTTCTCTATCTCTCTTTTCTCTCTTCACTTTTGTTGATGTTGTTGTTGCCTGGCTCTCCGGCTTGTCGAACTGTTCAGTAGAACCCTGCGCTATATTGAGACGCATTCATACACGAGCTCCACTCTTCCTTTGCAATCCGCGTGCCGTGCCCGTCTTCTTCTTGTTCCGCCGCTGCTGCAAAAGCCTTTCTACCCCTGTAAAACTGACCAGGAGGACACTGCCGTCACGTGACGCAGCGACACATGCAGCCCTCTACGGCCTTCAGCGGTGGCGTGGGTTCGAGTGCGCAGAGCCACAAACACTCACTGCGTGTGCGCGAGAAGAAGGTGCTGACGGACATGATTCGCGCGGCCGTTCCTCTTGACACAAGAGGGCAGCCGGTGTCGACTGAAGGCGGTGACGCTAGTGCGGCATTCAGCGGCAGAGGCGCTCTCGGTGCGGGTGGCGACCCGGTGAGCGCGCCGGCTACCGTGTGGCGTCTGCTCATCTTCGACGACGTTGGCCGCGATGTCATTGCCCCTCTTCTCAAGGTCGGCGACCTGCGTGAGCTTGGCGTGACGCTCTACATGCACATCAAGACTGAACGCGACGCCGTTCCAGGTGCACCGGCCATTTACTTTTGTGAACCCACCGAGGAGAACATTCAGCTCATTGCGCAGGACTGCAAGAGCGCTCTGTACGAGTGGGTGTACATCAACTTCACGGCACAGATCCCTCGCTCACAACTGGAGCTGCTCGCCCAATCGCTGGCTGCTTCTGGTCTGCCATCCGTCAACCACGTTCGCGTGTACGATCGCACGCTGAGCTACATGGCACTCGCCGACGACTTCTTCTCGCTTGAGCTTCCGCGATCGTTTCTCACGCTCAACAAGCAGAACGCGCAGGACTTCGAGGTCGAGAGCCACTTGAATGCGGTGGTACAGGGCCTCTCGCACGTGCTGCTGTCGCTGCAGGCCCTGCCCATCATTGCCCACTCCAAGACTGGCGCGGCCGAGGAGGTGGCGCGCAGGCTCTCGCAACGGCTGCGGGATGCCGTGGACGAACGGCAGTTGAGCCCAGCACCGTCGGCCGCCTTCGGGCGTCCGCTGCTCCTCCTTGTCGACCGTGCGAGCGACTTGGCCACCGCCCTTCACCACCCCTTCACCTACCGTGGCTTGCTGGTGGACGTGGGCGGCATGAAGTTGAACCGCTGCCATGTTCACACGACGGACGGCAAAGATGAGGTGCTCGAGGTCGACCCCGAGCGCGATAGCTTCTACACACAGAACGCATCGGTAGAGTTTGGCGCTATGAGCGGCAAGGTACAGGAGGCGCTGTGCCAGTACAAGGCCGACTACGAGACCCTGGCGCAGGAGTCGACGGTGGTGGAGGACGGCGATAGTGACGCCAACGCGATGTCGAAGCTGCTGGCCAGCGCCCCGCTCCTCTCGGAGAGGAAGCGGTTCCTCGATGCCCACACCAAAGTCGCGCACACGTTCTCCAACATCATTACGCAGCGTCTGCTCTCGCACTTCCACGGCGTCGAGCTCGCCGCGCTTCGCAACGATGAGCTGGACGCGGAAGCGTTGGAGGCCCTCATTCGGGAACGGAGTGGCACGCTGCAGGACCGCCAGCGCTTGTATCTCATCGCCTACCTCATGTGCACACAGCGAGAGAACGAAACGCAGCTCGTTCAGCGTCTGGCCCCGCTCATGGAGGAGGACCCATTTCCCGCTCTCGCGTATCTTAAGCACCTCCGTAGTTGGTCCCTCGGCGCACGTGGTGGTGCCGGTGGTACGGCATCATCGAACGACAACAACGCCGGGCAGGGCTTCGGCTGGGGCTTCGCGCAGCAGATCGCCAAGAGCATCGTGAACACGCTCGGTAGTCAATCCGCGGAGGACCTCCCCTTGACCAAGCTGGTTGATGCCCTCCTGCAGGACGCGCCGATCGGGGCGAGTGGTGGGCTGCCAAGCACCGGTGGCTCGGCAGGTAGTGCGGGTACAAGTAGCGCCAACGCGCTGCGACAGAAGCTCGTGGGAACCGTGACGGCGTATGATCCGCGTACGCGCAACACCGTGGATCTTCACGGGGCGCGCTTTTCGCAGGTAATTGTGTTTGCCATCGGCGGCGGCAGCATCGCCGAGTACGATGATCTCAAACACTGGGAGAGTACGCACCCTCGAAAAGCCGTGAGCTACGGTTGCACGTCCGTCACCACTGGCGAAGAAATGCTCGCGCAGCTGTCCGCCCTTGGCTCCGAAATTTAGGTAGAAGAAAGACGGGTAGCGACAACAGCAAACACAAACGCGATACTCTTCACATACGGTGTGTATGGGAGGGGTATGCTCACCGCCTTGGTCCGCCAGTCTCCTTCTTCCTATCAGGTCGACTCGCACGTGCTAATCTTACGCAGAATCCCTGCCTCGGCCTGTCTGCGCCTGCGACGCGACATCTTGAACAACTGGGCATACAGTCAAACACACACACACAACAACAACAAAGCTGATGAAAATATCAAACACTCATCATTGAGAGCAAGGTGTGAGAAGCGAGTGATACAGCAAGCACAGTTGCACACATGCCCTAAGAGCGGTAGCAAAAGCCAAGATACGAGCGCGGCGTTTGTCACCGTCGACCCACAGGATAGCTGATGTGTTGGTTTGCGCACACCTTGGTCGCTCGACACAACGTGCTGCTGCCCGCAGGAAATCAACAAGACATACAAGTGCGATTTGGCCACAGTCTGCGTGTCACAAGAGCGTCTTGTGTGTTCGCTCGAGCCTCATGCCTCGCTCTTTGCTCCGCCCTGCTCATGGTCTCCCTACTCACCTCATCTTACCGTCGCACAACAACAAATCAATCAACGCGCGTATCGCCTGGTCAAGTTCAGAGATATTGTTTACCTTCCATTGGTTTTCTTTTCATTCTCTTTAAGTCTCAAATTTCAATTAACATAACAGTTTTTCTTGTTTCATTACATCTCTTGTTTTCTCTCCCTTCTTTTCTTTGTTCATTCAACCTGTTGAGGCTCCTCTCAGTCCCGGTGCTTTCGCGTCACCATCCCGTACCTCCGCCTACTGTTATTGGTGCCCGTTCGATCTTTTTCGCTGCTTCTTTTCTCGGTACTTCCCTCTTGTGCCGAGATCAATGTCCTCTTCCGCGGAAAGTACCGCGACAGCCAGCCAAAAGACGAACCTAGATGTGCTGCGAGCTCTCGCCGCGCGCGCAGCGGCAGCGGACGACGCCCGTAAACCGTTTCTTCGTGATCTTGTCATGTCGACTTTTCAGAAGATGACGCCCGAAGAGCAGCTCCTTGCCATTGAGAGCGGGGTACTCGAGATGAACGCCAATGCCTGTGTTGACTCGGCGGTGCCGGCGCCGACTGCATTCGTCGATGCCGGTGCAGTGGAAGTGGTCAAGAGTGCGGGTACACCCGCTCTCCTAGCGGCCAACAGCTTGCCGACTGAGGCATCCGAGCTGATCACCGCCAAAGTACAGTCGCGACCGCTCAACGCCGCGGCTGCGCCGTTCTTCGAACCGGCCGCGACGCGCGGGGGCAGGTCTGCTGGTGGTCGTCAGCCCCGTGAGTCTCGTCGCCGCAATGGCACGCACGCGCAGAACGACGGTGTGGCGACCCCCGCCGCCAGCGAACTCCACCCAGCCCCGGACACGCCCGCGGCGGAGGTGCCTGTCGCGCCGACCAAGTCAATCGTGTTGGACCCTTGTGCCTTTCGCACCATCATGTGTTCCTACTTTGCGCGTCAGACAGTCTGTCCCAACGACAAGCGCTGCATGTATGCCCACGGCAGCGCCCAAATGCGGACGCGGGAGCAGAACACCGAAGACGGCATCACCACACTCGCCGCCATCGACGCGTTCATGCGGCACCACACGAACACCGACGAGCTCCACACCCAGGCAGGTGCTCCCTCTGCGGCCGACAATTCTCCATTCGCTGCCGCAGCCTCCGGTCGGTTCCGAACGCAGATGTGCAAGGCCTTTGAGACGGGATGCCGGCGCGGTGATATGTGCCCATTCGCCCACGGCCTCCACCAGCTCCGCTCACGTCAGCAGAACATGAGCGACGGCCTCGTCACCGAAGCCGCGATACTACACTTTGTGCAGACGGGCGAACTTCCGCCGCGGCCAAGCGGCGCCACCCCGACGCCGACCAGCCCGACAGCAACGTCCACGACCCGATCAACACGTGCGTCGGAGGCTACCCCGGGCGGGGAGATGATGGATAAACGCGCACAGCACGCTCTTCTCGAAGCTGAGCAGCGCGAGGCGACGAAGGAGTACACGATTGCCACCGCGTTCCGCACACAGCTCTGCCCTCATGCGACCGCAGACCGGTGCCCGCGCGGTACCCGCTGCCAGCGGGCGCACGGAAAGGATGAACTCCGTACGCATCAGCAAAACATCGATGACGGCATCACGACCTTTTCTGCGACGAACTATTTCAAAGATCACGGCTGCCCACCGGGCTGGGGTGCCAGTGGAGCTCCGCCGCAGCCACAACTTGTGACTGAAATACCGAAGCCGTCTACGTTTCGCACCCGCGTCTGCTCGTACTACGGTCCGGGTAAGTGTTGTAAGCACGGCGACTGGTGCGTGTACGCACACGGTGAAGCGCAGATGCGGACCGAGGAGGAGAACATCGCCGCGGGCATTACGACGCTCGAGGCGATCGAGGCCTTCTTGCACAAGCAGGCGCCGTCCAACGGCACGCCTCAAGACACGCGCGAGAGTTTTGTCGCCTCGTGTCTGCGTACCCAGATCTGCCCCAACTGGAAGAAGGGGAGCTGTGACCTTGGCAACAGGTGCCGTCGTGCGCACAGCAAGTCGCAGCTGCGCACGCGGGAGCAAAACATTGAAGCTGGCATCGTCACCCGTGAAGCGGTGGAATACTTCCTCGAATTCGGCTGCCCTCCACCGCCGGGCACGGAACTCCCCAGTGTCACAACGCTGGCCTCCCCGACAACGCTCACGTCGCCCACGTCCATCTCGCCAACGGCTTTTGTCGTCATGGCACCACCCGTGCCGCCCTCCACCGTTATCTGCGACCAGCAACTCGCTTCTCTGCAAGCCATGCTTGAGCAAGGGAAGATCTCCCCCGCTGGGCGACAGGATGCTCAACATGCCCTGATCATATGGCACCAACTCCGCGAGCTGCGCAGCATCTACTTTGACTACTCGGGGAAGCCCATACCGCTGCCTTCGCTGGAGGCTAGTGCCAACCGCACCATCGTCTTCAACCAGCTATGCCAAGCACTTGCAGATCATTGATGCGGTGGACGCGGTGCCGTGCTGCGGTACCTACCTGCTTGCACTTCTGCCCTTTTTTATTTCTCTTTCTCTTTTTTTTTCCCCGTTTCCCGTTTCCCGGTCCCTCTCCTCTATTCCATTGAGTGCCTTGTGTGCCAATGCTCCCGCCCGTGGGAGCCGACCGGAGTTTGTTTGTCCTCTTTCTGTTCCTGTTCTTGTTGACGTTGGTGACGACGATGATGAATTCCTGGTTGCCTTCATTCCTTCGCTTTGCCGCGGGGAACGAACGGATGCCGGCCTCTGCTCGGCCGCTCCGATCTCTTTCGCCTTCTTCCCAGTGTTGTCATCACACATTTAATTTTTACACCGCTTCCTCCAGAAAAATAAAAGAAGAAATGAGCTAGGACGGGAAGCACTGTTTCTCTCTTTTCCATCTCACACTTCTTCTTTATTTCTCTCTCTGCGTGGTCCTGAACTTCATCTACTTTTTCATTTAACGACCCCCCACCACAACATTTTATTGAGTGCCTCACTCGTTCTCCAGTCTTTTTTCCTTTAAAGCGTTGGTGGCGGCTGAACCCACATGCTTCCCGTGCACGTGAGAACAACATATTGACATCAAGTTCAATGATAATGCACTCAGGTTGTTATCCTTCGACGCAGCGAATGCGAGCGGCGAGACAAACGAACACAGAGTGGCGCGACACCGGAAAGAGCACACACACACACACCACACACAGAGAGTCGCACGCGTCACACGCGACGAGGCTGCGATAAGAAGCAGGTGGGCGTGACACGTGCGGAAACAGTTTCTTTTTGATGTGATACACGTCTAAAAGGCGCCGTGGCTACTGCATCAAACAAGGAAAAATGAAACACGATCACGTGTGTACCTCTCACTTCGGCAAAACCACCGATTTTGGGCTGTCTTTCGGTCAATCCCCGCGACTGTCGCGTTCCTCTCTACTTCTCATCTATCCACTCATCTTGTCATAGCTAACTCATCCCTTCTGCCTCGCCGCCTGACTGTTTCATCAGTGCGTTTAGCACTTTATCTCTCTCTCTCTCTTCAAGTTCTACCGTATTTGTTCTAGTGTCTTTCGGTGCGTCGCATCCCTTTGCTTCCCTGTGTACACCGTTGGATTGTTTTCGCTGTTGGTCCCGTCTCTCTCTCTCCTTTGCTTATTGATTATTGAGCTGACTCCCCTTCTATCACGGCTACCGCGCCCTCCCTTGCTTTGGGGCGTCCATCATCGCTGTCGTCTTCGTACTTGGCCCCCTCGTGCTCTTCCTCACCCACATTGCGAGCTACTTTGTGGAAGCGCACTTGTGCTACTCCTCCTCTTTTTTCTTCTTCTTCTTTTTTTTTTTTTGCATCTGTTGCCAGCGTGGTACGCGACTGCTGATCACTTCACACCTCTTCCGTGTCGGGACGCAGAGTAGCCGCTAGCCTGTTTTGCTTTCTTTAAACTTCCTGTCGATTCCTGACATCCCCACCACTGCACGCGGAAAAGTCAGTATCGTCGGTGTTCTGTGAACAGTACTCAGCGTTGTGTTGTATCGTGAGCGTGCCACGAGGGCGTCGTGAAACCATTGTTTACTGATTTTGTGCGTGTGACGACGAGGTCAAGAAGAAGGCTCCTGGAAATCACAAAAGGTCACAGTGAGAGGACGGGTCAAGAAGGGCTCATATAGACAGCCGTACCCGCTGGAGAAGAAGAAACGTGAAGGCAAGATGATCACCACATTTCGTTCGTCGACCGTCCACGCTGCGGACCGTCTCGTAGACATCATGTCTCTGAACCACGCCCAACTACATCAGTGCGCGTGGCTGGCAGAGCTTGAGCGCTCAGCTGAGCGGCATGGCCACACGGCGACAGGGGCCACCGCTACTGACAGAGGGAACAGGATGCCACAGCTGACACAGATCGGTGCTGCGGCACACGCTCTGGGCTGGTCCTACGCGGCAGCTATTGAGCAATTTGCAAGCGAAACGGCATCCAACCTGCTCGATGAGATGGTACGAGAACCCGCGGGGATACACGCCCTCCCACTCTCGGTGCCCGCGTCCTTGTCCGCGACCTACACTGCCCGCGCACGGCTCTTTGCACGTGCGCTCACGAGACTTCAAAGCAGCACCGCACCGAGTCACGTGCAGCCAGGCGAGGCAGCCGCACCGACGACCGCCGTCACCACCGCGCATACGGTGCATATCCGTGTGCCTTCTCCACCAACCGCCAACGCCGTGACAGACAAGGATCCACAAAGCCCGTGTACGCAAGCAGCCAGTTTCAGCGGTGGCGAAAGCGAGGTAGACCTTGCGCTGGAGAAGCCACACTACATGGTGGTGTACACAAATGACCCATCGCTCAGCGAGGAGTGGCTGCGAGAGCACCTGACCCGCAGTACCCACGATGCGCACCAGCCCCACACGCTGCACGTGGCGTCCATCGCACTGCTCGAGGCTCTGGCAACGCTGGTTCCGCATGCGGCCACCGACGAGCGCGCAGCAGACGCGCTCATGTTGTTCTACAATGTCGTCCTCCTCACGCCGACGCCCCCGTCCTCGGTCGCCAGTGCGGCGAAGGGTACGAATGACTTCGCAGAACAAGTCCTCTTGCCCGCACTCTATTTGCTGCCACTCCTACCGTGGCGTCCGCACCACCTGGCGGCGCTCAGTGCGTTGCTGACAAGTGATTCTCTCTGCGCGAAGATCGCGTCTCTTGCCATATCCTCACGGCGTGCGCACCAGAGCGAAACCACTGCTACCACTACAGTGCACGTGCAGATGGAGGTGTGGGGCCCGCTCGCTGCTGTCGTCCCTCCACCGGTTCCGTCTGCGCTTGGGCCTGACGCGTCGAACTCGATGAGCCCTGCCCCAGAGACGGACTCGGAGGGCTTCTTCGAGATCCCCGAAACCGGTGTGGCTAGCTCCGCTCCCCACTCGCTTGAGGACGACGCAGAGTACACAGATGTAGAAACATCTGAAGAAGAGGAGGAAGAGGTTGAGGAGGGTGTCGAGGTGGAGGGGATGGAAGAAGAGGCCGCACAGGATGAGGATGACTTTGAGGATGCTTCCGAGGATCCGCACACAGACGAGGATCTGGCTGTCACCGACACCGCGCTCAGCCACGGTGATTACTCGTTCGGCCAAGGTAATCCTGCCGACACCACCACACCACCAAGGCAGATGACGTCATCGACGGCCCCAGCGACTGGACCCTATGCGTCTCCTGTACGCGACGTGGCTGGCACCGTGAAGCCCACGCGTGTCTCAGCCCTCGCTGCGACGGGTCCTGTGCAGCGCGTCACGGTGGAGGTCGAACGTGTCGCCGAAGGTCTCGCTCATGGCGTTGCGGACGCGACTGCCCCGTCTTCTTCGCGCCTTTCTCTGTTGGTATCCCCACTTCCTCCTCTCCCGTCTAGCGCCGCGACAGCGGGCACACCGACAGACGTCACCGCACCGGCGGCCATCGCAGTGCCGCTCGTGCCTGGCGAGCGCGTATCCTGCGAGGGCCCTTGCCGTGTGGTGGCGGCAGCACCAGCCACGGTCAGTGCCGCCACGACCACCTCGACACTTCTTTTGGAGGCGAGTCTTTCCATTTCGTTGCGCTTGCCTGGGTGCGAAAGCGAAGGGATGGAGAGTGTATCACAGGAGGTTGTCGCAGCCTTCACCGTTGCCCAGTCAATCGTCGCGACGCGCTTGATGAGCCAGGCGAAACGGGAGATGGTGCAGTGGTCGTCGAAAAGCAGCAGCACCGCAGCAGACAGTAGCGGCTCCGCCGACCGCGCCGCGGCAGCGGCCCTCGAGGCGCCTTGCACAGAGATAAGCGATATTCTCGGCGCTGGCCTCAAAAAGTACGCGACCGAGGAGGCGGCAGCTCTCGCAACCAAGGCGGCAACGGAAGCGTCTGCGGCGCTCACAGCGACCAGCGATGAAGACATTCGCCGACATGTGCGCTGTCTGACTGCGGACGTCCCCGCCGTGCGATCCGCGCTGCGCATCGCTGCGTACATGCTCTGGCCGTGCATCTCGACAGCGGCGGAGGGCACAGCTGTCATTGACTGGCAAAAAAAGGCGTGGAAGGACGTGCTTCGTCGCGCGCATGGCATGAGCACGAGCTTGGGCCACTGCACCAATGCCGACTCACTCGCTCAGTTCATTTTGGATGAGGTCATGCCCTCTGATGGCACCAACACGCCGCACGCCGACACGGATACGACCACAAGCGGCTTCGCCACGACACCAAAGCAAGTGATGTCTCAAATCAACAAACTCTTCACGGCATCCCCAACACGGTCGCCGGAGGAACTGCGGCAAGCACTGGAGCGTCGCCACGCGACGGCTGTATCAGTACAGCATGCCTTGACGCTGGTGACGGCGCTGGTCGTGCGCCAGCCAACAATAGCTGCTGCCCTTCTCGTTCAGCTCCTGACGATAGACGCGTCGCGTCCAGAGCGCGTGGCCTCGTCTGCTTCCTCTTCGCCCTCACCGGCGTCAACCTCGGCGGCTGTGCGAGGTCACCCACCCTTTCACAACGCGGGCTGCGGCATGCGACTGGAGGCGGCTGTGTCGCGCACCGTTCACACGCTCGTGTGTTCCATCGTGGATGCGCTGTGTCGTACGCTCGACGCGCTTCTGCCGCTGTCCGGCCACACAGGCGTGGGTAAGTGTAGCACCGCACCCAACAGCACCGCCCCGTGTGGCGTGCTCGCCTCACCACCAGAGGCCTCGTTTCTGATACTTGCTTTGTCGCTGCTGGTGATGCGCCGCGACGCACGTGATGCCGTCATGGCGGACGCGAAACGATGTGAGCTGCTCTTGGAGCTTCTGCCTGGCGGTGCAAGCCTTAATGTCACGCCTTCTCTGCCATCCGCTAAAAGGACGCTGTGGGCGGAGGAGTCAGGACCGCTGTCAGCGGTGGAGGCAGATGAGGGATCGAGCTTCGCCCTCAGCGCCGCACTTGGTCAACTTGCTGTCAAGGGAGAGTTGACTGACAACGGCTCGGAAATGTTCGAGGAGGCCGCGCCAGAGGTGCCCAGCGCGGGAGACATCGGCATCCCGCCCGTGGGCCCACTCCAGTATCTTTCGTCACCGTCCAGTGCGAGCGTGGAGGTCGCTCACCTACCCAAGATCGCCAAGATCCGCTCTTCAGAGCCGGTCATGTACCCCGGCACCTACCGCCTCTACGAGCGCGTCTTCGATGTCTACTTCCACCTGCAGCGCCTCCACACCACATCGACCACCAGCAGCGATGGTGCTCTCTGGTTCGGACTCACCGCACTTCCCCCATCACGCTCGGCTGTGGAGCTCTTGAACGACACCAAGGCGATGCTGGTACGTCCGTGTGGACTCGCGCACGTCAACGGCCACACATTTCCGTTCCCCCCCTTTGGGGAGGGCGATGTCATCAGCTTCCAGCTCGCACGCAACAGTGAAGGCCTCGAGGCCTCGATCATGGAGCCATGTGTCGTGGTCGTCTCGCTGAACGGCGTCGAGGTGCTGACGTTACCGGCACCGAAAGATCGACTCTACTTGGTCGTCGCGTCCCCCGAAGAAGTGTGCGGGCCAGGTGTCAACAGTGGCATCGTCGGTGTGCGTCTCAGCCCCACAACTGTCGATGGTGTGCTGCCACTCGCCTTTGCCCACCACGCGCTCCGCAGCGGCCAGGCTAGCGGTATGCTGGCAGCCTCCCACAGCAGTGCCCACACGTCTGCGACGAACCCGGTGCCGCCCCCCATAGGCTCAACGGGCGCCCCAACGACAGCAGCCACTCAACCACAGCGAGAGGAACCCATGTCGCCACCGACACTCCTCAAGGCATTAGGCGTGGCGAGCCACGTTCTGCAGTACCTGCTTGTCCACGCGCACCACACGGTGACCGCCACCCTCAGTGGCACCACCAGCATCATCAAAATACCTACCACTTCTCACTCTACGATGAACACGCTCAAAGCCCCACCTGCACAGAGTGAAACAGAGAAGCGACCCTCGGCGGAGGCGATGGCAACGCAGTGGCTTCAAATGGCCACCACTCCGCTTACACAGCGTGCCCGCTATCTGGTGCAGTGTCTGGAGGCGCAGACAGGGGCCCGCGGTGGTGGCGTGGACGCAACGTGGCACCGTCACGCCAGCGACCGCCGGGCGATGTCGACGTGGGTGGCGGCGCGATACCGACGGCAGCTCACCAAGGTGCTACTCGACGCCACCGTGAACATGCTGTGCGTCGTCCTGCGCGATAATGGCGCGGCTGTCGAGGCTGCCTCCGCACTCGCGGATATCGTTGCCAGTGCCGTCGTCCCCGATGCCATCAGATGTGTGGCTCTGGCCAGCTTGCTCACGGCCGTGCAGGCCTGTGCGAGCGGCAGCGCTGGCTTCGGCCTGCTCGCCTTGGATCCGAGGAAGCTGTGGTCCGCGTGTGTCCCCCTTGCGGCGTCTGTGCACGCGCCGGGCTACCGCCCACGCTTTTCTACGTCCTCTGTGGACTATCGCATCGCGGTCGCCGCGGGTGGACGCCGGGTGGAGTACAAGACTCCCACTGGCCCTGGCACGCAGCCGTGCGTGAACTACGCAGAGGAGGGCATCCCTCTCAATGGCAGCTTGGGCAGTGACGTCGTGACCTTTTCCGCACGGCTTCAACGTGGCTACAAAATGGACTCCTTGTGCCGTCACTACCACATTGGCGTCGCTGGCTGCCGTCCGCAGGTCATAACCACCATTCTGCAGAATCATCCGGGGGATCGCAGCCGGCAATTCTCGACTTACACACTTTCGGACTACTTCAACGATGCCCCTGAGGCGACCCGTGCGGAGCTCCGTCGCCATCACCAGCACTGGATGACGTCCGACATCGTCTACGGCTGTGGCGATGTCATCACGGTCGTGGTGCACGTACGGCGGCGCACAGTGGGGTTCGCGCGGAATGGTAAGTACCTCGGCACGCTCTACCGCAACATCTCCCCATCCGTGAACGTGCTTTTCCCGTATGTTGAGCTGATCAACCGAGACAGCAAAGCCAAGTGGATGCACCCGGTGCGTGAGCTCGCCCTCTACGCACGGAGCATGATGCGTGCCATGCTCGCTGTCTGGTGGTCCGAGTTGACGCCCAAATTGGCGGAGCTACTGGAGAAGGCTTCGCAGGGCGACAGCACTGGCTTGGCGATTCTCGGCTCGGACGGCAACGAGCTCTCTATGGTGTACCGCACCCCTCCACCGAGCGACGGCGTCCCGCTGATTCAGCACGTGCGTCTCGTGCGCATGGACGGCGCGTTCGCACTGGTTGAGCCGGAGAGTAGTGTGGGAACGGCGGCCGCGGGATTGCGACGGGTGTGGGCCGCCGCACTGGAGCCGCTCTTCACGGCGGAACTGCCCTCAGCGCCGCCTGTCGCACCGTTCGTGGATCGCCTGCTCAAAGTGGTCCGCACAATGGCACCTTGCGAGAGCCGCAGCAGCAGCGCAACGTCCGCCTTTGTGCTTCACCCAGGCGCTTTCCTACGCGCGCTGCGCCTGCTGTCGACCGTCACCGTGCCGCGTGAGAGCGAAGCCGCGACCGGTGGCCCCGCCGCCGAGCGTGAGGCGGAACTCGCCTTGCGCAAAGACATGCAGCAGTTCGTGCACTTCCTCATCTGGCTTCTACAGGCGAGGAGCACGTACGTCTCGGTGGACGTCGCCCTCATCGAGGCGTTTAATGAGGCCTTGTGGCTGCCACGTGATGATGCATTTGTGCCACTCACCTTCGCCGCCAGCCCGATCACCGACATTCAACACCAGGACGAGGCGGGTGAGGAGCCCGGCGTAGGACTCGCTGCCACGCCAACCACGGCGGCAGATATGCTGCCGATGCTGTGTCCTGACTGCGGAGAGCCGTGGGAGACGTGTACGGCCGGCCACACCCCACCCGAGAGTGTCGCGGAGCTGTGCGACCGCGTGCTCCGCCGCCTTGGCAAGTCGTCGCCGTTCACAGGATGGCTGACATCATGGACGTCGTGTTCATCTGATCGCGTGGCTGCCGTGCAGGTCACCCGACCACCTGCGGTCAGCCACGTCGACACCGAGGAAGACCAGAACACGTCCCACGGCAGCGCGGAGAGCGGCGCACACCACGGCGCGGACCTCGACGGTCATGACGTGGATGCGGAGGATGACGCAGAGGAGCCGGTACCAGAAGAGCCTGGTAACACGGACGGTAACTACCCGGTGGTGTCCGCGACGGTGCTGAGAGTATACGTGGACGAGGCGAATGGCGCCGCGCTGCGCATGTCCTGCCAATGCAAATACGGCAATTTCGACACGGTCATCAGCGCACGCTCTGCGACGTCGCTCAAGGGCCGTGTGACGTTTCAGCAGAGTGGCTGGGTCGACGACGCGGCGACGGGCGTGCCGGACGGCGAGTGGAGCTGTGAGGCCTGCACCTTCGTGAATGAACCGGGCGCCACGCGCTGCGCGATGTGCACCACAGCGCGTCCAGGTGCGGTGTGGACGTGCTCCACGTGCACATACGCATTCAACCCAAACAGCAGCCGTGTGTGCGAGACGTGTGGACAGCTACGATATGCGGGACTCACACGCCTCATTGGCCGTATACGCGACGAGTGCGTGAGCTTCTGTGAAGTGTGCCACGCATCCGAGGACCACGGTACCTTCCGAAGCCTGCGCCGAAGACGGTTCTGTACGGCGTGCGCCAAGGTGACCACGTGGCTGCCGAAGCACAAGTACGTGGGTACGGTGGAGCTCTGTTTGGGCGAGCGTGGCGACACGGCGGACCTGGTTCTGCACGTGGACAGAGCTGTTGTCAAGCTCACTGATCTGCGTGCGAGCAGCTACACCACCGCGCAGCTGGCCGCACTTGTGGAGGCCAGTGATCCCCACACCCCCCTCGCTCGCTACGTGCTGCCCATCGCGGCACTCCGCAACGCCGCCAGCACGAGCGGCAGCACGGGGGATGAAAGTCCAGAGGAGAGCACGACGACGCGCACGCCCTCGTCGTCCACAGCGACAAGCGCCATCGCAACGCCTCGACGAACAGAGTCATACACGCGCACAGCGATCATCTACTACACGAGCCTAATCACACTCAAGTGGGCGCCGCTGATGAATACAAATATTTTCATGTCTCCCGCCGTCTTGCAGCGTGTGCGTATCTTTGACGAATCGTGGCTTACCTCGCTCGACGATCTGTCAGCAGTGGATGCCAAAATGTGCATGCAGGCGTGCTTCAAGGTGCTCTTCTTCGGCGCCCCTCTCACCTCGGCGTCATCTAGCGGTGCCACGGATGAGGCCGGTGGCGCCACCGCGCAGCGGGCGGATGCTGTGCCGGAGGTTCACACGGTGGCCACTGCGGCGGCTGTGGCGCGTGCACTGCTGCTCCCGCGTCCCTCGCTGCGGCCGCTGCGCTCGGCACTGCTCTACGCGCTCGCGCGCATTGCTGCTGCGGCACCAGCGGACATCACCCGCCGCAACGTGTGCACGGCCGCGATCACCAAACTGTTTGAAGACGCACCATTGTCGCCTATCAACGTGCGGTGCCTCTCACCGATTCATCCGCTGCGGCCCATGGTGCCTGGACAGCGTCGCGCCATCATATTCAGCCAGCTCCACGGTGCGCAGCTGGACAGCGCGCTCACGAGTACCACGTCTGTGTGCTGTCTTGTCAAGTCACTCGATCGCATGACGCGGAAAGCGCCTGTCCCGGCCGTCCTCGACATGGATGTGACCACTGCCCTGCCATACGTGGTTGCGCTCGCCGAAACAACGCTCAACGAAGCGGGCGATTTACAAGTCGGCCAAATTCGCGGCAGCCTGGGTGTTGCGCCGACGACCGGCGGTAAGTACTATTACGAGGTGGTGTTGCCTTCGAACTTTGGCGACGGGACCTCGAACACCATTGTGATGGGTTGGGGCACACAGCAGCACGAGCACCTGAGCAGCACACAGCACGTGGGCAGCGATCTGCACTCGTGGGGCTTCAACTGCCGCGATCGCCTGCGGTTGATGATGACAGAGCAGCCCGTGCCCACCTCGCAGACGCCGACGGCTGGCGATGTAATCGGCTCTATGATGGACCTCAACACGATGATGGTGTGCTGGACGATCAACGGTGAGGAAGTCATGTGGGTCTCCGTGCCGTCTCAGGGTGCCAGCGAACAAATCTATCCGTACGTGAGCGCCTCCGTGGACCCGTGCGGAGTGGAGATTCGCCTGGCCTACACGCAGTTCCGCCCTGCTGAGTATCAAGATTACACACCCGCCTCCACCGACGCGCTCTGGGGCCAATCCAGCCACACGGCGCCACCGCAATCCCACGACTTTTATCGTCAGCTGTGCGTGTTCCTCAGCGAGGCGGGTATCACTGAGCTCGGCACCGCCAACACGGAGAGCATCAGCGCCACGCTGGCGAGCTCACGCAAGGCGCAGCAGGAACTGCACATGTTCCCCGTCATCCGCGCTGTTGTGCAACCCGGGGTGAACGTGTCGTCGCGCGGGTCGGTCGACGGAGACGACGCGCCGAGCGACGTGGAGTGGGCACGGCTGAACCCGTACGTGACGCATCTTCGCGGTATCAACGACCTCGCTGTCCGCGTCACGCAGGTCTTCAGCTCAGTCACCGCATCTCCATTTTTGAACGCGACGTACGACAAGGCGCGCGACCTCTTTCTGAGCAGCGTGCGCTGGACGCTGTTTGAATCGCAGCTCGGCATCCGCCCCACTTTTTCGAGCCGTCCGCCGATGACGGTGGAGATTGACCTCGAGAAGGCCAAGTCCGCACTGCAGCGCTCTAGTGAGAGCGCGCGCTTCGTGCACGATCCAGCGACACGCTTTCGCGACTCGGTCACCGGTCAGCTCTTTGCCCAAACAAAGCTGTCGAAAATTTACAAGAACGCAGCCATGTTTGCTGTCAAGGTGGCCGGCGACGTCGCTGTGGACGGCGGTGGCGTCACTCGCTCTGTGCTCTCCATGATCGCCGATGAGCTGACGTTCCAAGCAGTAGCACACGAGCGCGTGGACCCTGCTGTGCCGCTCTTCAAGCTCTGTGGTCACAGCACCATCTTCACCGTGGTGCCCAATATGGAGCTGATTCTCGGCGACGCATACATGGGCGCGCACGGCGGTGCCTCGGCCGACGTTGGTGGCAGAGGTAGTGGGGAGGGACTCGATGAGGCCACTGATGTCGCAGAGGCCACACCTCTTACAGCCTACACGGCTGCCACGGCGCAACAGCGACAGGAACAGGCGGAACAAGCGCTGCAGGCTCTCACGTGGCTGGGGCGCCTCATTGGCAACCTCACCCTCTGCGGGACGCTGAAACTCCCGCTCGTTTTCCCCCGTCTCGTGTGGAAGTTCCTGACGTTCAAGGAGGTGACTATAGAGGATTATTTCTACGACATTGATGACACCGTTCGCGGTGCGCTCGAGGACGAGGACTTCTTGCTTGACGATGATCTCTTCTACACAATCCCGGGTGTGTCGCGCAGAGGCAGTGATGACCCCAGTGCGCTCTCAGGTCTCCTGGGGCCGAGCTCGGCAGAGGTGTCTAGCGCTGCCGCGGGGGCTGGCGCCTCACTGACCGAGATAAAGCAGAACACAACAGGCATCTACGCACTCGCAAGTGGTGTGGGTCCCAGCGGCTACGCCACCACCGCAAGCCACACCACGAATCTCAGTACCAACCTGCCCCGTGGCCTTACGTGCGGTGTGTCAGTGGCAGCGCTCTCCGCGCTCCACGCCGCCACGGCCGGGCGTGCGGCGGTACCGGGCGGACTGCGGCAGGCACGCTTTCTGACGCCCGCGGCGAGCATGCAGAACATGAGCCGCATCATGACGGCGATGAGTACGCTCGATGACATGGAAGACGCGCAGGGAAGTGTACAGGCGGAGGAGCTGAAGCAGCGTCTCGAGTCAGCACAACAGGGTCTCCTTCACCAGTTTGACCCTGCTCTGGAGGCGATCCGCACTGGCTTGACCTCCGTCATCCCTACCTCGGCGCTCCAGTCTATTCGTTGGGATGACTTACAAAACCGCGTCTGCGGCAGCGCCCACTGCTCTGCGGACCAGATTCTCTCGTCGATGGACTGCACGCGCATTCCCGATGACCTCAAGCGGATGCTCGCAACCGTGCTAGACGACTTGGATGACAAGCAGCGCTCCCTGTTTCTCTTATTCTGCGCCGGCCAGAGCCGCCTTCCCTTACCTGAGAAGATCTCTGTCATTTGTGGCGATGACGCCGCGCAGCTGCCCACCGCCCACACGTGCTCCCCTATTTCACTTCGCCTCCAGCCATACGCCAGTGTGCGCGAACTGCGGCAGAAGCTCGAAGTGTGTCTCCAACATGCCGGACAATTTGGATTTGTTTAGTCGTGCTTTGTTTTTCTTGTCCTTTTCCCTCATCGTCGCATTCGTGGTGGGACGCACTTGATTCGCGCCTTCCCTGCGTTTGTGCCCCTCTCTCGTCAACCGTGCGTCAACGCACATGGCGATCGAGTCGTTTGTATGGCATCTTCCTCTTTTCTTTTTGTTCTGTGTGTCCCGTGTTTGGTTACCAAAGCTAGCGTAGACGTTCAGTCAAGAAAAAAAAAAAAGGAGGTTACGAGAACAAGCAAACCAATATGCCCAAGTGCGACGGGATACGAGCACCTACTTGTGTCGAACACCAACCAGTCGTGCGTGAGGCCTGTCGTTGTTTGATCGCGCACAGCCAACCGCAACAGCGCAGGCATATGTGCTCACTCACTTCCTGTCGGTAAAACACTGCCCCTTGTTCGGCTTTTCATCACTGTTGTTCTCACGACGCCGCGCGTCACCCACCAGCGGCTATCGGCTGATTGAATTTAGCCGTCCAGCTGAAGCCCGACCCACGCTCAACCACGTTTTTTTTTTTTTTTGTGTGTGTGTATGTGTGTGTGTGTGTTTCGTTTTTCGGCTCTCCTGTGCATCAATCCTTTGCGAAGTCGTTTCTCTATCTCTGTCCCCCGCCCCTCTTCCCCTGTCTCTCTCTCTCCTCTGCGTCACAACAGGAAAACAGTCCAAGGTAAGTCATCCCGCACACACGCACGGAAAAACCACAAAGGACCACAAAGAACCACAAAGGACCACAGGCAGACATACACTTTATTCGCACTTGACCCGCGAAGAGTTTTGCTAGCCGTGCCTTTTTGCTGTTGTTGTTGTTCTGTCTTTCTTGCTTGCGCTTCTGTGCCTTGGTCGACGGGTGTATCTGCGAGTGGCTAAGAGCTCTTAGGCCTCGCCTCCTTCCCATTCCATCTGTTTGTTGTTCTCTTCTCTTTTCTTTTTCTTTTCTTTGCAGGACTTGTGCTTCCTCTCTCCGGCCCTTCTCGTTCCCAGTCATCAAGATGCCACAGCTGAACTGCCAGGCAGTTGTGCACCGCATGGATGAGATTTTCGGTGAGTTTGGCATACAAGTCACGCAGGGCGACGCGCCTAGTGCGGAAGAACCGTCTGCGACGCAAGACGTGGACCAGTGGCAGCTCATCGTGAGCCCAGCTTCTGCAAGCGACGTCGTGATCGCGAAGGATGGTGTCTTTCGCATCCCGGAAAGAGAAGGCGATGTCGTGTTCAACGAAGTCATGGAGTACCACAAAATGGACCGCCGTATCGTGAAGCTTGAGGCGGGACGTCAGTATGTCATTGGTGTGCGTTTTCACACCACACGCTGGAGCACGTGGTCGTTGGCGATCCGCGCTGGCACGTTCCATCCCGTCGCCGCCAAGGTCGAAGAGATTGGCGAGGACTATGTGCGCCTACGCTGGGGCCGCTCCGCACAGCGCGATACCACGGGGCTCGCGGCGGAAGGAGACGTGGCCGCGACGCGCCGCCTTGAGGCGTTGGCGAACCTTGAGCTCCGCGTCGTCCGTGAGGTGGATAAGGTTGAGGAATGCGTGGAGCTGTTCACCGGTGGCGAGCGCATACACACAGTGCACGGCCTGACGCCAGGCCTGGCGTACATCGTCATGTTGCGTTACGAAACGCTGATCGGTTCGGTGCGTAATTGGCTGGATGTGGGTCGCTTCTACACGGCACCACCCAACGAGGTCCGCCTCGAGACGCGGGGTGAAGATGTATTTAGTATTTCGTGGAAGCGCGCGTCGCTGCCGGCCGACACCGTCGGCTATGCACTCCCACAGACGGAGGTCCACCGCTACGAGCTCAGCGTCGAGAGCGACGGACTTCAGATGTCCACGGTGGAGGTTCCCGCCTCCGCCTCCACACACCGCTTCACAGAGCTCTTCCCAAGCACCACGTACCGCGTCTTTGTGCGCGCGCTGTCAACAGGCGGCCAGTGGGGCTGCAAGTCCAACGTCGTCGAGCTGAGCACAGCCGACAAGCCGCGCCTCGAGGTCGCCTCCAGAGGCGAAACATTCCTATCCCTCCTGTGGAACCGTGAACACAATGAAGAGCTCGAGTCGAAGATGGAGTATTACGTCCAAAGCCAATCGACCGCGTACCGGCAGCAAGACACCATCGCTGTGCTGCCGCAGACCATCATCGACGGCAACGGCGACGAGCGCCGCAACGTCAAGGTCTTTAACGTGGAGCACCTCCGCGCGGGGAGCGAGTACGCCATCGCTATTCGCACCTACCTTGAGGGCGAGTGGGGCCAGTGGACGGAGCCACGTCCGTTCCGCACCGCCGACCGCGCGACCCTGACCTTCCTCGAGCGCGGCGAGGACTTCTTCACGCTGGCGTGGCCCACCACCGCCGCGAGCAGCCCTCAAAGTGATGCGGTGATGACCTCTGACCGATTCCACATACTTGTCACGCAGCTCAAACCACTGGGCGAGCGCGTCGTGGTACTCGATCAGGATGTCTCCCCGCAGGCGGATCAGTCCGGTTTCCGCGTCAGCAACCTCGCCGCCAATAGCGACTTCGACGTGCAGAGCCGGACGTGGCAGCTCAACCCGGTCACGGGATTCGAGGGCTGGGGTGAGCTTTCGGCGCCTGTGCGCATTCGCACTCTGCAGTCAGTGGCGCTACACATTTGGGACGTTGGCGAGGATTTCGCTCACGTGGTCTGGCGCCGTGGTCTCGACGTCGCAGAAGGTGGCTCCACCCACCTCAGCAACACTGGAGCGGGTGCCAGCAAAGCCACCGCCTCTACCACAGGTGACAGCTGGAACATACTCAAGTACGAGCTCGTCGTCGGCTGCGTGGACACCGAGGAGGACGCCCTCCTTCATCGCCAGGTGCTGGATACCAACTACACTATCACGAACTTACAGCCAGACACGACGTACGTCGTCTCCGTACGTGCGTGTGACGAGCGTGGCCAATGGGGCCTCTGGAGCAAAACGCGTGTTCGTACGTTGGCCCCCATCGTCACCTCCATCCATGAAATCAGTGAAGATTTTGTGCGCCTCATGTGGCAGCGCACTTCGTCCGACGGCGATGGCGACGCCGTGAAGACCGGTGAAGGGGATGCGACCAGCGACGCCACCGCCGCCAACGGGAGCGCGACAGTCACAGCAGACTGCTTCGTGTCTCGCTACGCTGTGTTTGTGTACAGCCAGGAGATGCTCGAGAGTGACGTGGTGCCTGATGCCGAGAGCGGCTATCTCGCTGGTGGCCGCTCAGACGTGCGCCGCTACAAGGCAGTCTCTAGTGACCACACGTCTCTTCGCATTGGCGACCTGCTGCCCGACAGGGTCTACGTCGCCGTCGTGCGCGCGTCCACGGCGTCTGGTAAGTGGGGCCTGTGGAGCCACCCGCTGAAGTTCCGCACGAATCCACCCTTCAGCATTCCCGTGAACAACTTGAGCATTGGCGAGAACTACGTGCACCTGGTGTGGGGCCGCGACACGGAGCCGCTGACGGACAAGGATGTTCATCTGGGTGACTTGACTGTCACGGCCCAGCAACTGCGCATTAACGGTGTCAACACCAACTTTGCCAAGGACCACAGCCTCGCCGCGGATCTACGCGAGCTGAAGGTGTATGGTCTGTCGCCCGCTTCGGCCTACACGATTCAGCTGCGCGTGTGTGGGGCGAGTGGAAGCTGGGGCCTGTGGAGCGCGCCGGTCTACGTCCTCACGCGTGGCACGATCCTGACCAAGGCGGTGGAAGTCGCTGAGGATTACGCGTCCATCATGTGGGAGCGTCGCAAGGTACCCAACCCGAACCGCTATCCCACCGGCAAAGGTGTGGTCACCTCGTACCACCTGCGCGTGTACAACGCGACGGGCGTGCACCTCGAGACGTTCCTCGGTGACGGCGACTGCCCCTACCGCATTCAACATTTGCGCCCGGACACGTACTACTGCGTGGAGTTAAAGGCCAACTACAACGATGAGGAGTGGGGCCTGTGGAGTACGCCGCTGTGGTGTCTGACGATGCAGCCTCTGCAGGTGCAGACGAAGCTCATTTCCGAGGAGTTCTGCTGCCTGTCAATCCGCCGTCCCACTCAGCAACGTCGCCTTCCGGAAGACGATGGCAATCACCCCACTGAGGACCGCATTGTTGCGTTTGGTCAGCTCCGTCCGAGCCTGATGCTCTGCGTGACCTCCCCGATCCTCACCAAGATGCCACACTCGTCGGTCGGCACTACGGCCCGACCGAAAAAGCAGAACAGCTCCCTCCCACCCGACGCTGCCGACCACAGACTGATTTACCAGACGGAGATCACAAGCACATCTGAGCTGGTCGAACACACCGTGCCCAACCTCAAGTCGAACACCGTGTACAGTGTCTCCGTGCGCTCAAAACTTGCGAATGGAGAGTGGGGCATGTGGTCGCCGTCGAGTTTGTTCGTGACAGTGCCCACCATGGCCGTGTCTTTGCGTGACATTGGCGAGAGCTTTGTGCGGGTGGAGTGGGCCCGCAACGCACAGGTCATCCCGCCTCAGCTGGAGCACCCCGAGAAGGTCACCGTGGGTCTCGGCACGGTCAGCAACTCACGCATTCGCATCCGTGCGATTGCCGGTGGCTACCAGCACACGTACAACGTGGACAGCTCTTTGCGCTCCCTGCGCCTGGCCAAGTTGACGCCCGCGACGACGTACGCCGTAGCCGTGCAGACCTACAACGACAACTACGACTGGGGTGTGTGGAGCGAGGAGGCCCTGGTGCGTACGGTGCCAGGCATGGACATCTGCATCGAGCACATCTCTGAAGACGCACTGTGGGTGTCGTGGACGCGGCTGACAGACCTTGACGGCGTGATGGATGCCACCACGGTGCAGAACGTCTGTGTCGTGCCCAAGTCGTATGAAGTGTGCATCACTGGCGCTAGCTATTTCCGCTATTCAAAAGAAACGGATGTCAATGCCCTGTTCTTCCGCGGTCTGCAGCCTGACGCTGTGTACTGCTTCCACGTGCGAGTTCAGTTTGCGGAGACGGAAGAGTGGGGACTCTGGTCATCGCAGGCTTTCCGCACGAAACCACGCATGCGTGCGACGTTTGGCAGCATCGGCGAGCACTTTGCTGTGGTGGAGTGGCGCCGTCACTTGCCGACGCCACTGCCGGCGGCTGTCCTGAGCGAGCTGCCCACTCCGATCACCGAAACCGACGACGTTGTCGAGCAGTACCGCCTTCGCGTGCAGCGCGTCGGCGAAGCCGCGTCGCGCGTGTACAACTTGTCGCCGCGGCTGAGCAGCTTCCGTTTGAAAGACCTCTCTCCGTCATCCGAGTACCGCGTCTGGATGTGTACCAAAGGACTTCAGGGCGTGTGGGGCCTGTGGAGCCAGGAAACACGCGTGCGCACGCTGCCCAAGCTGAGCCTGACGATTGCCGATATCGGCGAGGACTACGTGCGTGTGTCTTGGCAGCGCAGTCAGTGGGAAGGCGAGCACGTCCAAGGTGACAACGTGGAGGTGAGGCAGGTGGATGGCGCGGTGAGCGGCTATCAGGTGCGTGTGGTGTCCGAGACGGGAGAGGTCGTGGCCACCTGCAAGACAGGCTTTTGCGAGACGAGCTGCGTCGTATCTGGGCTGAAACTGTGTGCTCTGTACACTGTACAGGTGTGCGCCAAGGACACGTACGACGAGTGGGGCCTCTGGAGTGACGCGCGCGCTTTCGTCACACTGCACGCCGTGGAAACCAGGCTCACCCGCATCGGGGAGACCTTCGTCGACATTCACTGGCGTCGCAGCACATCACCAGCACCCGGCTCGGTGCTCACCTCGGGACGGCACACTACCGCTGAGGATGGTACCGCTGACGCGGACGCGCCACTGGGCGCCCTCACTGCCCCTACGCACGCCGATGGTTTTCCGACCACTGCGCAGCGCGAGGACGAGCGTGTGCTGCAATGGCACATTCGTGTTCAAAGTGCACGTGTCTATGGCGGCCAGCCGGAAGCGGCCGGTGATGAGGCGCAGCGCGAATTCTACGCTGCACCTGATGAGCTGCATCGCCGCATCGAGGGCTTGCTCCCCAACGCCACCTACTTCATCGCCGTACGTGCCAAGAACCGCGTGGGTGAGTGGGGCCACTGGTGCCCACCCCTGTCTGTGTACACGTACCCGCTGTTGGCGGTGTCGGTGGAGCGCTACGGTGAGACGTTCATTAACATCTCATGGGAGCGCGCGGTGTGGGAGGGCATCACGTCAGACGGCTCAGCGGTCACCGCGGCGGAGGTGTCGCGCCACGCACAGCTGGTCTGCTTCCCCTCCAAGTCCAAGGTCCACAACTACCAGGTGCTCGTGCAGCCTCTGCCGTCTGAGGAGCCATTCAACGAGGCTGACGAACCTCTGGTGGACGGCGCACGTGTGTACGACACCACACAGCCGTCGATCCGCCTCGGCAACCTGTCCCCCGGCACCCGCTACCGCATGCGTGTGCGCGAGCAGCACATTGACGAGACGGGTAAGGCTGTCGACGGTGACTGGGGGGCGTCGTCGGAGCCGCGCTACGTCGAGACGATGGCGTCTCTGCAGATCATGCCGACCGAGATCGGCGAGGACTACTGCTTGCTTGGCTGGAAGCGACAGCCCCGTGTGCGGTCCGACCAGGCGTACACTGCTGTACCTCTGTGCAAGGTGCCGCAGCGCGTCACCGAGTACGAGCTCCACATCCTGCGCCTTCGCGACGAGGATGGTCAGGGCGCCTATGAAGGCCCTCTCGCCATGGACGTGGTCACCACCATACCCGCCTCCGCCACCAACACGCACAACTGCCAAAACCTCGTGCACAACGCCATTTACCAGGTCCGTATGCGTGCGAAGGGAGAGGCCGGCTCGTGGGGCCCATGGAGCCCGTTGACCAAATTCGTGACGAACGGTCGACTGGCCGTCAAGATCCCGTCCGTCTATGAGACGAGCTTCGCCTTGTCGTGGCGCCGTCTGCTGCCGGCGTGGGCAGAGCTGACGATGCCGGAGGCGGCCGCCATCACGAGTTCTGTGTCCTCCCGCCCGACCCGGTCACACGCGGAGTCGACGACGGCGGACGTGCACGCCTCGCCGCGGAGTAGCCGTAGTGGTAGCGTCGCCGACAACAGTGGCGACGACACGGATGAGGAGCAGCCACACGGAGTCGATGGGGGCGCCTCCCTGGGGCCCGACAACCAGACTGAGGCCGAGGGCGGTGCGTCGCGTGCATCCGCGTACCACCCGTCCTTGCGCGACGTCCGGGTAGGCGACTACACGATCCAGCGGTACGAAATCGTCGTGACCGGCTTGTCATGTGACTTTGAGCAGATCATCACCCTTGACAAGCGGTACATGACCACCGTCGTGGAAGGACTCGAGCCGAACGCCCTATACGCGGTGTGCGTGCGCTCTCTGAGCAACAGTGAGCGCTGGTCTCGCTTCTCCAATGTTGTATCCGTGCTGACGCTGCGACCCATGCAGGTCACGGTGGCCCACCGCACCGAGAGCACCGCTGTGCTGCGATGGTTTCGTGAGCCCACTAACCCACTACAGTACGCGGGTCTACTCGCGACGAAGAAGGCCGAAGCAGATCGCGCCTGTGACGAGCGTGAGCGGAAGGATCTTTACCAGCTGAAGCAACATGTGCACGAGCTCGAAAGCCGCGGTGAGAGTCCGTCCTCGGTCATCGACCAAGACCTGCGTCGCCAACACAACGCTCTCCAACGCGCCGAGGCGACAGAGCACCTGCTGATGGAAAACGTCGTCGTGGGTGACGCCCGCGATGCCACTGGCTACCACTTCCGTCTTCAAGGTGATGCGTGCTGTGTGTACGTGCGTCATGCAGAACGACTGCGTCTTTCGGATAAATGCGGTGCCTCCATCTCCCAGCGCGCCAGCGTCACGTCTGTGCCGGATTTGCTTGCCGCCACGAACAGCAACCTCGCGACAACGCTGACGACGGCGACCGTCACATCCACCCCTGCTGCGCCTGCGACTACCACGGCCTTGGCGGCCTCTGCGAGTGGTGCGCAGGAGGTGCCGGCGGAAACGGATGCGCCGCTCACGCCAATCAGCATTGTCGACATGTGCCTGCGCTCAGATGTGTGCGAGATGACGTTGGAAAATCTCAGGTTCGACTCGCTCTACCATTGTGCGGTACGGTCGCGATGCGATCGCGGCGTGTGGCAGCCATGGAGTGCTACAGTGTCGTTTGAGACGCTGCCTCCTCTTACACTCTGCCAGAGCCGTTTCGGTGAGCACTACATCAACCTCTATTGGATGCGCCAGCACGCGACCGATGCAGCGGCGGACAGCGAGGCGGACGCGACCTACAAGGCGCTCCAGGAGCAGTACGGACGCATCACACAGAAGGAGCTGGAGGAGAAGAAGGAGACCATGCCCGCGGAAGAGATGGAACAGCTCATCGAGGGGCTCAAGCAGCTTCGCGAAGCGCGTCGTCAACATCAGCAGCGGGAGCAGGCGCGCGTCGACGGTCGCGTGCCCATCCTTGCCGACGAGCACACACCCATTCGCGGCTACCACCTTCGCGTCGTCGCCGAGAACGGCGGGTTCACGGACTACTACATCGCCGCGACGGCACAATCGCGCCATGACGAGGGTGAGAAGAGCGGCGAAGAGAGCAGCCAAGGTATCATCCGTGCTACGGATAGTGCGGAAGACAGGCGGGAGACCACGGTGGCACAACCCGCGGCCTTTACCGTAACGGGTTTGCAACCCAACAGCATGTATGTGTGCCTGCTGTGTGCCGACTACGGCGAGAACGCCGTCGGTCAGTGGACGACGCCGCTGAAGTTCATGACGCAGAACCTCATACAGCTTCAGCTCACCTACATTGGCGAATCGTTCGTGGACATCGAATGGCAGCGTGCGGCGAACAAGAAGCTTCCCCTCTGCGACCGCGAAGACACGCTCACCAGCACAGGGCTCCAAGAGCAGGAAAGACGCTACCAGATACGCATCGAGTACGAGGACCCGGTGACAGGCGCCGTGCGTGAGGAGCTGCGCGACATGCGCGCGAGCAACCAGTTCCGCGTGCGTGACTTGATCCCCGACGCGAAGTGCACCATCGCGGTGCGTGAGTGGGATGCCAAGGGCGATTGGGGGCTTTGGTGCACACCGCGCGCCTGCGCGACGCTGCCGGGCATGGAAATCAGCGCGCAGGAGGTCGGCGAAGACTGGGCCACGCTCGGCTGGCGACGACTCCACAAGCAGCAGGACTACGACAAGGACATGCACATCCTTCAGTATGGTGTTGACAGTACGGCTTACTTTGTTCGCATCACCGAGCTAAAACCCAAATCGACCACCACCGTGGCCGAAGAAGAGGCGAAACCGACCGTGCGCAAGCCTGCCCACGCGGCTGAGAACAGTCGGACCTCCTCCCACAACAACGGCGACAGTGAGCCGGACACAGCCGACGACGAAGAGAATGACAATGCAGAGGATGGCCTCCAAGCTCATTGCAGTGATGAGCTGGCAGACGTCTTCGCGAGGTCCGTCGGCCCCGATGAGCAAGACGAGGAGCGTCCTGAGCCATTTGAAGGACGTGTCAACGACGCCTACATGATCGTCCGTGCGTTCGACGATAAGACTGTCGTGCACACCTTCAGAGGTCTCGAGCCCGGCAAGCTGTACTCGGTGCAGGTCCTGGCAGAGACAACCGGCGGCCATCTTGGCCAGTGGAGTGCGCTGACGTTTGTCCAAATGGCACCCAAATTGGTCCTGCGTGCGATGCACATCGGCGAGGAGTCGATGAGTCTTCAGTGGCAGCGCCCGCCTCCTCCGGCGCCACCGGCCCCCGTGAACCCCAACGCTCTCTTCTGCACAGAAAACGGCCCGGTTTCGTACGAGCTCACCGTTGTTGGCGCGGACGGGTTCAGCCTCACCAGGTCATTCGACAGCCACACCACCGGCACTGTGCTCACCGGACTTTCGCTGAACACGGTGTACAAGGCGGCCGTGCGGTCGACGAACGCGAAGCAGTACACCAGCCTCTGGTCCGACGCCTTGTACGCAGTCACACTGCCGCCCATCACGGTGCAACCGGCCGAGGTGGCTGAGCAGTACACGATTCTCTCGTGGGGACGCGGTGCGCAGAACGAGGCGCAGTTCAATCTCGCAGCAGTGGCCTCCGACGCGCCACTCTCGTCCGCCGGCGCCGCTGCTGGGTCTCACGAGATCTCTTCGCTAGCGACGCCGACTATCGTCTTCTCTCGAGATCCGACACCGCTCTACCATCTCCGCGTCTACTCGGTGCAGCCAAACGGCACGATGACACTGTTGCTGGAGCGCGAGGTCGACGGAAGCGAGACAACCCTGAAGGTGGACGCTCTGAAGCCGAACAGCGCCTACGTTGCCAGCGTGCGTGCGGCAGACGCACACCTCTCTCCCTCGTGGGGCCACTGGTCCGCGGAGCGGTGCTTCTACACGATGAAGCCCGTTCAGTGCCGCGTGGCGGCCGTTGGGGAGGACTTCATTCGCATGGAGTGGTCACGCGGCGCGCCTGATGTCATCCCTCCGATGGGTGGCCCGAACACTGTCACAACCACCACGGCAACGGTGGCGTCTTCCGTTGTGGCAAGCACGGCAGTCACCGCCTTGTCCTCCGCATGCGTGTCTGCGACCACGCAGCACGACGCATTCGAGCCACACGCGGGTTTCACAGATAGCGGCGCAGCTTCCTCTACCGGTGGACACAACGCTACCGTCCATGCGGCAGACTACAACAGTGACCTGAACAGCCGCAACAGCAGTGAGGAGCCCATCCTCGTCGGATCACTTGCCGATCGCGAAGGCACCGCACGTTTCGACCTCCTGGATCAGCCGACCCCATCACCTGTCGTCTACCACACAGTGCAAACCACCATCTCAAGTTTCCTGCTGTCTATCCGTCCAGCGGCCGAGGCAGAGCCGTACACAATTCGCGTCGATGGCCACTGCCACCACTGGACGATCCCGAACCTGGCGCCAGATCGCGTCTACACCATCGCGCTTCGTCTTTGCTACGCCAGTGGCGAGTGCAGCCCGTGGTGCGAGCCACTGCGTGCTGGCACGTACAACCTGCTGGAGGTAGAACTGAAGCACGCGGGCGAGACACACCTGGGCGTCGCGTGGCAGCGGCAATCGAACACAGCCGATGTGCAGACACTCTCTCTGGGACGTGTAGAGGAGACGGTGTGCTACGAGCTCGTTGTGCGCGGCTGCCATACCAGTCACAACGCATCGTTCGCGGCTGCTCTGAGCGGTGGTGCCACTGATGAATCCTCTCCTCTCAATCCTGCGCAGGTGGACGCCGCCTTGGCCGACGCGCCTGTTTCTCCACCTGCGAACAGCGACCTCACGTCATCGCAGTTCCCACCAGACGCACGCAGCTTCTTCGTCCCGCCACGTCAACGTCATTTTGTGGTGAATGGACTTGCTTCGAATCGCCGCTACCAGCTGGCTGTGCGGCGGTGGTATGGACCGCTCGAGAGCTTCGTTGACGACTGTCCACGCGCGACGCCTTTGACAGACGACGCGGAGATGTGTAAAGTCATCGAGGCCGCACACGCTGTGCCTGGCTGTTGGAGTGAGTCCGAACTCGCCATGACGCTGCCGGATATGTGCTGTCAGGTGGAATTCGTGGACGAAGATGCGTTCAGCGTGCGATGGGAGCGCGACGTCCGCGCGAACGGCGCACTGTCGGCGCGCGGCGCACACATCTCTGCCCCTCCCCAGCAGCACAACATTCGTATTGATCAATGGCTGACGGACGGCACAGGCCCCGACACAGATGGGGACGCTCTCCATGTTGACCAGATGATTCCCCCAGAGGAGTACCGTTTCGTCGTCAAGGGCCTGCAGCCGTGCCGGGTGTACCGCGTCGATTTGCGGTCGTGCGTGACCAAAGTATGGGGCCAGTGGAGCCGCCCCATCTACGTGCTCACGCTACCCAAACTCGAGGTCTCTGTCGATGGCATCGGCGAAGATACGGCGACGATTGTCTGGTCGCGTCACATCCCGAGCTACACCATGGCAGACGGCATCAAGACCATCTCAAGTTCACATCACCCCGAACAAGGCACGGGCAGCAGTGCTCTACGATACCAACTCGAGGTCAACGGCGTCGGTCGTACGGCAGGCGTGCGCCTGCTCAAGCGCATGAAACCCGGACGCACAAGCTACACCCTGCGGCAGCTAGACGCCGGTGCGCTCTACTCTGTGCGCGTGCGCATGACGTCTGAGGAGCACCTCGCGCTCCCTGCCACCGGCACGGCGACTGGTGCCACCACCACCACACCCGGTACGACGAACACGTCCGCCGCGGTTGCTGGTGGTACGGCAGGAAACGGCGCGGCAGCCTCGTCGGCGGCTAACTTGTGGAGCGAGGTTGTATTCTTTGCGAGTCTGAAGCCGCTGTCGGTACACCTGACACCGCCGGCTGAGCAGTTTATTTACGTGCAGTGGCAGCGGCCGGCGCAAACCGAGGACGAGTACAGAGCGCTGTTGCCCAATTACAACCCGTCTGCAACAACACAGGCCGTGCCAGCAGACAGCGACGAGGCGGCCGTCAGCTCCACGGGAGGCCCGCGAATCATCTGCGGCAATCCGGATGTTCAGGCGTACCAGCTATGTGTCTTCCGTGGCGACACGACGCCTTCCACTGCTGTGATCGACAAGCACCTCAAGAAGGATGCTTCGCACTACCGCGTGAACGGTCTGGAGCCCAATACACCCTACGTTGTCGTGCTCCGCTCGTCGACCGCACCTGGACTGTGGGGTTTGTGGAGCCATGAGATGGCGTTCCGCACGCCCGCATTGTTGAGCCCGTCGCTCGTGAACTTTGGCGAAACCTACGCTACGGTGGCGTGGCAGCGGCCTGCCAGCCACGCGCGTGAGGGGCTCGCGGATGCCGACCCCGAGCCCACGCGGTACGCACTTGTGGCGCGCTGCACCAGCAACGACGAGTCCGGCGGCAGTCGCAGCAGCGGTGCTGGTGGCAATGGGCTCGTCAAGCGCACGTTCACTGCGAATGAGTGCCGTCGCCAGCACAAGACCAGTGCCTCAGAGAGCGTTCCGACGGTGAACAGCGCAGACGCCGCCACAGGTGATGTCGACGAGGACGATGAGCTCTCCGTGTTCTACATGTACCGCCTCGAGGGTCTGGAGCCGGACCGGCGCTACGTGCTGGCTATCCAGCCGTGCTACAGTGAAGAGGACGATTGGGGCCTGTGGTCTGAGACCCTCACCTTCGCGACGCTCCCCCCTGTGGAGATTATTCTCACCACGCTCGACAACCGCGTGGAGATGAACTGGAGGCGTCGTGCGCCAACGGTGGGTGCAATTCACAATTGGTCAGCGATGTCAATGGGAGCGGCCACGGGCACAGCCGATGGCCACGGTCAGCGCGATCGCAACGTTGGTTTTGCCGAGGACGCACATAGCACGGCGGACCCGTTTCTACCCACCGTCGCGACGGTGAGACGCTACCACTTCGTCGCGTGCCGTGCTGAGGATCGTGATCGCCTGCTCGGCAGCCACGGCGACGCGGAGGTGATGGCGCCCGGCACGCACGAAGGCTCGCCAACCACCAAGAACGGCGGGTTCCGTATTCCTGACCGCGGTGAGCAGCACCAGACGCCGCCGCTTCATCAGGCGCGGTCTTCGCACCACAGCGGCAGCCTCAGCGAAGGACAGCCGCTTGGCATTCCCGACATGGAAGACCACAGCCCGCAGGACAGAGATCGGGCTTCATACGCGAACGCCAGCGACCCACGCACGTCCTTGCGCTCACCAGAGACGCCACCCATGCAAATCCCAAGGGACGGTGACTTCCTTATCGAGACTGAGCTGGACGGCGACGAGACAAGCAACGCGGATGTGCACACATTCCTGGAGCACCTCGAAATGGACTCGACGTACGTCATTCGCATCCGTGCCCTCGACAACAGCGGCACCTGGGGTGCGTGGGCAGAAAGCATCCTTGACACGCCGCCCTTCCCTCCGACCAACGTGATGCTACGCAAAGTCAACGCACAGATGTGTGCTCTTCAGTGGGATTCTCCACGCAGCACGCAGCAGCCGAACCGCACGCGGTACCGCTACGTTGTGGAGCAGCAGTATGCCGGCCACGGTGCAGGGGCGACGCCGGGTATTGAGGACAACTTTGGCACGGGCCTTGGCGCTCTTGGTAGCGCACAAGGTGGACCCGTCGCGATGCGCCGTGCGACGACCACGAACGTGCTCGCAGATTGGCGTGTAGTGGACACGGTCGAGGAGCCTGTCTGCGCCGTGCGCATCCTTGGTCCCACCACCCGCCTGCGCTGCCGCGTGCGCTGCTGCCGTTTGTCCTCTGTAAACGCGCCGTTCAGCAGCTACTCGGAGACGGTGGTGCTCTCTAAGGGCACACCCCCTGAGCCTGCGGTTGGCCTGACCGTGACGGAGCTCGCGCGTGACCTGGCGACATTGCAGTGGACACCAAGTCCTGTCGCGCCGGGCAGTGGCACTGCGGTGAACCTGTTCTACCGCGTCTACATCTCAGAGAAGGACGGGCCGTCCATCCTCTTTGCCACTGTCTCAGAGAGCGTGTACACCGTCTCACACCTCAGCCCCTCGACGGCGTACGTGGCGATGGTGGTGGCGCACAATGCGGACGGCATGAGCTACAGTAACCCAGCCGTTCGCTTCACCACGCGGCCTGCAGACGACAGCAACGTGATTCGTGATGACGGCACGGTGCGCCGTGTGCCACTGGGTCTCGTTGTCGACCCCAATGCAGAGGCACGCGCTGCGGAGCGTGAGCGCGCGCTGACCGCCGCGCCGTCCACTGCCAATATCACGGCTGCCTCCAGCCTGCAGCGTCCCTCCGCACCCAAAGCGGGTAACGCAGCGCGTGCGGCGCGTCGCGTGACGTCCGGTGGTGCACCCACAACGGCGGCGTACAACATCGCCAACGCCAAGTCTGGCGCCAGCCGCGGACGGAGTGGATCGAAGAAGGCGGCGACGCGGGCGGCTACGAGCGCGGGACCGGTTGCCACTGAGGCAGCGGCGATACGTAAGCCATCGACTCGAGCGAATCGCTCAGCGGCGGACAAACGTTCGACAAGCGCCGGTGCAAAACGCGGTGTCAAGACGGCCGCCACAAAGAACCGCCCGGGTCTACCTCCCTTGAACCAGACCATGTGATGCGCATACATGGGTACGCACCGTGACTCACTCATCTGTTTTAGTTGTGGTTGGTGTGCCTACAGCTGCTTCTTCCTTCGTCCTACGCTTCGCGCAAGACGACCGCTCTTGTTCTTCGTTGTCCTTTTTTTTTTTTTCAATTTTGTTTTCTCTGTTTGGTAGTAGCAATGACAGCGCTGGCCGCAGACTCGGACAGTGTGCGGACAATTGTGTGTCTGGGCGTGGCTCTCTGGCAGGAGTACACGCAAACGACCACAACACCGCAGTGGCCCTTCTTGATTCTTTTTTTTCTTTCTTTTTCTCTCTCTCTCTGATCTCTCTGGCAGTCTCCTTTCGTCTGACGCCATTGCAGGTGCACGTCCCAGAAGAGCTAGTGCACTGGGTCGTCACCGCTGTTGCTCCGACATGTCTTTACACGATGTTTATACAGGCCTCCGCTCGTTGCTGGCCTCACGTGCGTCACGATTTGTACAAGATAGCTTTCTGCGGCTCTCTATTGGGGCTTTTGTGTCCTCTCCCTATTTTTCAGACGCTGTCCGGCGACCGGTTTTCTCCACCGCCTTCCTTTCGAATTTTTCGCTCCTCGCTTGCTGTGAGCGTGAGAGGGAGAGAGGCGCGCATGTAAACAACAAATTAGCTCCTCAAGTGGTACTTTGGGAGCGCGCTAACATCCAGTTGACAATACCACGCACATCAAAGAGGAAGCGAGCGAGTGAGACAGGGGAAAAAAAAACACCCATGTGTGTGTGTGTCTTACCTGCGCTTGCCAACACGCGATGATCATGAGAGGACACCAAGAAGCCCACGAACTTGACTGCTTGTTCTCAAGCGTATGGTGATGGAGACGATCAAGGCGCTGGCTAGATGCGGCGTGAGAAGCGCAGGCGTGCTCCTGTTTGTGTTCGCTTTCTCAGCCCTTGTCTCGACCCTCTCGTGTATGACGACAAACACAGTGCGCGTGCGTTCCACCCGCCCTACGTGACATCAACTTCTTTGTGTTTTCCCCCTTTTCTGTTTATCCCCACCGATGCCCATCATGCCCTGCGGCTCTACCGACTTCCTACCCTCCTATGCTACCCTTCGATATCTCTTCCTCTCTCTCTATCTACTACAAAGTGAGCGGGCTCAAGGTGATGAGTGATCCAAGACGACAGCGTCTACATTTCCTGTCTTGCTCCCCAATCCTGTATCCCATAGCTGCCGAAAGACTCATTTCACGGATTGGAAAAAACAATTTTCAGGTGCGCTAAACACGTCCTCAGCCCTTAGCCGCACCGTCGTCGTTTACGGTGGCACAGCCTTCATATGCGACGACGACCCCTCGCCCTTGGCTCTCACCTGGGCGGACGGTCACCGCACCGACGGTGTGGGCAGCGTGGACGACAGCGGTATCTCCTTTCGTCCGTTTACCGATGACGCGCTGCCGCGACTCAACTGCGCCCAGAGTCGGGTACGGAGCACACGCAGCGTACCGCTCAGGAGAACGTGATTCTCGCTGAGCTGGCACAGCTGAAGGCCCAGTTGGCCGCGAATGGAAGCTTGGCACCCCATCCCAACGACGGCGTCGACCCAGCCGTGGTGATGGCCATGTCCTAGGCGTGGAGCGACACCCGCACGGCACCGACACCGAACAGTTTAACCTGTGACATCTCCAGTGGGGTCCCCTCCGTGAACAGTACGGTTCGTGAACAGTCGTGAAAGACCGATTGTACCACATCCTCCGGATTGTGCCGAATGCGCGCATGCCCGCCCTCCTCGACGTCTGTTTCCATGCGTTCGATGCGCTATACGACATTGCGTTCACACGGTGGGAAACGCTGGACAGTATCGCGACACCTGAGAACAAGGACATTGTCCGTGCGCTTAACGATTCGCTCCGTCGCCTTTTCCTGACAGCTACGGATACCAATGGCATGGCACTCAAGTTCGACGCCGGCCGATTCAACTCGACCACCACACCGGAGGCGCTGTCCCTGCAGCGGTCGATGGAGGCGGTGTCTAAGACGCCTTTCGTTCCAAAGCGCAACGTGAAGCGATTCGTGCGCGGCGGCATCGCCAACGGCCCCCGTCGCGGACGGCGAAACGGCGACGCGTCCGCCCAGTGAACCGCAGAGCCGAACCTATTCCTACAGCTGCTGGACGTCCCCATGAAAGCGTGGTCACCGCCAGAGCACATCGACGTGGCGGCGACCGAGCAGGCGGTGCAGGCGTTCCTCAGGAACATGTGAAGCGACGCCACGTGGTCACAAATGCGCAGCCTCCGAAACCGCCTCAATCAGTTCTGCGACGTCAACAAGCTCGCACGCCATGAACCGGGTTGCGTACTGCTCATTCTTTATCGTCTTTTTCTCAACATGATAGTTTTACTTTTTTTTTTCTTTCTTGTGTGACCAGACACACCTCCGTTTTTCCGTTGTTTTGAGGTAACCCACCCTCCAGCGCCTTCATCTTTGATTCCGCCTGGGACTCGATGAAGGCTATGGCCTAAAAATGGAGACCCGAGCACCTCGCAAGTCTTTCAACATAGTGATCGGATCAAATATATCAAAGCAAGTATTAAATACAGAAATGAGCCGAAGGAAGTGCAAGGGGCGTGAGAAAGGCCGCGCATAGAGCGAACCACGTTACAAACATATCCACTCTCTCGAAATCCCATTCTCCTTTCCTCGCGTAGCTAGACGAACAAGAGTATTCATATAAATATATTTTGCTGTACTCTGTCTCCCTCCTTGGCACCGCGCGGACGTTGATCGCAGCAGAACATAGATAACCACACCCACATATAAATAAACGTACATAGAATTATTGCTGCGTGGGCTCACCACGTACGACACATACACATACACACACACATATCCGCACGTAATTACAACGGTGACTATGAGTAATGATGAGGACCTCTTCGACGTTTTCAACGTCTCTGCATCCGCGCAGGTCCCACCAAGCGACAGCCCCAGCACCGTGACGACATTGTTAACGACTGGCGCGCCACCGGACGGGACGGTATTGACGCGGTCACTACGACCAGCCTTTGAGCACACGCCGCCGTCCACACCGATGGAGACGATGGCGACAGTGGGAGAGAGCCAGTCCACGGTCACACTTCTGTCCGCGCCTTGCCGGACAGCCGTCACGCACGCCGATCTTATGCGACTTACATCGGGCGCGGTGGCTGCGCCTGCTGACGCCGAAACCGCCTCCACGCCACTGACGGCTACTTCGGCGGTAGGGCGCCGCTTACCAGTCTCGTCTGCTACGCCACAGGGCGGCATATCCGTCATGACTTCTGCCGTTGATCGTTACGCAGATGGCGCGTCCAGTCTCCCCGGTGGCTCTGCGGTGGCGGCCACCGCTGCACCTGATCCGTCAAAGACGTACCTTCAGAAAGAATCGAGCATCCGTATTAAGCACGCGACCGTGAGCCTCTCGCAGCTCCCGTTGTTTACCGCAGGTGCACCCATCACTGCTTTCGCGGCTGTGCACCGGTGGCTGGCCGCACACCTCGCAGACGAGGCCGCGGTGATGGCCCAGACGTGTGTCGGCACAGTCGTCCGTAAAACGGATCCCAAGATGGGGGCTCGGCAGCCGTACGCGGTCGTGACGCTCTGGGACATGCAGGCGGGTTCTCCGACGCCACAACACGAGCTTGCGTTCCTTGTGTGCGGCGCCGCGTTCGAGCACATCCTCAGCAAGACTGTCGTAGGTACCGTCCTGGCTGTCAGTCAGCTCACACGCACCCGTCGCAGCGCAGCACCGCAGACAGCCACAGCTGGCAGTGGGGGGAGCAGCTCATTGCTGCGGTTGAGCAGCGTGGAAGCCGTACGTATCCTTGGTCACGCGGCGGACTTGGGGAGGTGCGAGTCGACCTCGAAGAGGAGTGGCGAGCGCTGCACGTCGTTGATCAACACACGCCACACCAGGCACTGCGTGCACCACATCTCTGACATTCGCAGGGTCGCCTCTGCCGGCCCCGCCTCTTCAGTAGCGGGCAAGCACACCACTGTCAGCACACCCGCTGCCGTAGTCAAAGGGGGCGCGTTGACGACGCATATCAACTTCTCTGCTCCGTCTGCTCGCCCTGGCACCGCGTTCAGTGCGACCGCCACTGTGGGTGTGCGGCCGTCTGCGCACGCGACGACCACAACGCGCGCTGTCGTCAACCCACTCTTGGTCCAGTCGAAGCAGCTGCTAAAAAAGCAACAATCGAGCCTTTTCACCGTGCACGGGCGGTCTGGGCTTCCCACGCACATGGCTGCTCCGGAGGCGGCGTCTATGAGTGGCGCAGGTGTCTACTCCGGCGTGCACAGCGGCACTGCACTGCCCGTCACTGGTCTCATGAGCGAAAAGGTCGCTCAGTCGTACCCTTCGGCGCAAGCCCTCGGCGTGTCGACGCGGGGTCGCGACGCGCTGGCGGCTGCACGTGAGCAGGAAGATCGCGAACGCACCCGTCAGCTGCTGCGCCGTGCGTCAGGTGGGCTTGCGGGCTTGGCTGCAACGGCAACACCCGCATCGACAAGGCCACAGGAAACAGGGGCACTGAAGCGCGCCCGCGACGAAACGGCGCTCCCCGCTTCCGTCAACAGCAGTCCGAACAGTGTCAGTACGCCCGAAAGTCGCCGTCGGGCCGTGGAGGCGCTGAAGCAGCAGTTCGCGCCGCTGCCATCCGTTAGCCGCGCGGCTTCCCGTCATTGTGCGTCGGCGTCAACTTCCGCCGCGGCGCGCAGCGGTGACGGGAAGCGCAACTTGATGGTCAGCGCGGTGTCTCGTGCCGTGGCCAACGGCGCTTTCCAAGCCACGCCTTCAACGACATCGACGCCAAAGGAAGCGGTCCAGACGCAGCGTCCTACGTCATCGCGACGTGCTGCCAACGCCACGGCGGCTATCCTCTCTGCGGCTGCGAATGCGAAGAGCTCCCTCGACGACCTGCGAGTCCAAGCGGCACGCGATCGACTTGATGCCTACTTCGACAGTGAGATTGTGCGTGAAAAGGCGAGAGAGGTGCTTGAGACCGTCACGGAGCAGTCCGTCCGCGGCACCTACTGCTTTGACTGCAAAAACTGGTATACGAAGCTGCCAAAGTCCTGCGTGGAAGCCCACCACCGCACAGAGAGCAGGGACACGAAGAAGCGCTTTATTCAGTGCGCACAGTGCCAGCACAAGACGTTTATCATCGGTGAAAGCACGATCGCAGCCAAGGTACTACCCGTTTGTCCTCAGTGCAAACAGCACACGGCGTGGCGCGCCAGCAACGCGGCACCGCTGATTCCAGACGCTCCCGAAGAGATTCATCCCTTCTAAACGCATCGCACTTTGACACAACCCCTTCAAAAACGGAAGCGCTCAACGCCTAGAGCCTCATCACAAAAGAAAATCCAAGCAAAGTAGAGAAGTGTGCGAAGGTGAACAGAGCCGCCCTGTGCCATCCGCTGCTCATCGAGGCGTGTTGGTCGCCTTTTCTTATCTCGATTGCACGAGGGACGTGGAATGACCGCCACCCCGATCCACTGCAACTGCCCCTATCAAATGTGTGTGCTCATGCGTGTCACATGACCGCCTGTTCTACGCGCGCACAGCGCCTCATTGGGCCCTGCACACAGTCCATCACGTACCGATTCTTCCTTGTTCCACACACTCCCTTTCGTTCGGCTCTTGTTGCGGTTCAGACACCTCCTGCTGCGCCTTTCCCTTTCTCTCTCTTCCTGCGCAAGACCTCGCCATGTCATCCGCCCCCGCGGGTTCTGGCCCCATCCCGGCACAAGTCGCGGCGACCATTAACCGCATGATCGCGAGCGGGGACTTCAATACGTGGTTCTCTGCGCTGAAGGGTTTCCGCAACGGCGCTGTCTATGGCGCGCGCGTGCGCGCCCCTCACGCGCTGGTGCTCAACTTAGTTTGGAGCAAGGCCCCGTACCACACCATGCCGGCCAAGATCTGGCGTGTCACGAAGGAGCACGCGTTGCATCTTGGCGGTGGGGCAGCCTTGTACGCCGCGGTCACCCAGCTCCTGGCGGCCATCTCAAGTGACCGGCAACAGCCTTGGCACGTCGCGCTCGCTGGTTTTGTCATGGGGTTCGCCTTCTGGGGTAATATGAACAGCCAGGTGCAGATTCAGATGATGATGTACATGCTTTCGCGCTGTGTCTGCGCACTCTACCACACATGGGCCAAGTACAGGAAGTACGAGGCCCCGCCCATTGTCTTCCGATTCTACTCTGGACTCCTGTGGGCAGCTATCATGGTGCTCTTTGTGTACCAGCCCGATACCCTGCAACCGTCCATGCGTCAGTCCATGTCGTACATCTATAGCGACTGCTTCAAGTTCTCGAACTGGCGAGACCTTTTGTTCGTCAACAAGAACTGACATAGATTTGCAGAAACGAAATCAACAGAGATCAAAACAACCGAAAGGAGGACGGAAAAAAAAAAAGTAGATGTGACATCGGTGTGTCTTGTCTGCATGTGTCTTACACACATGCCTCTCTCCGTTTTTCGCCACACGTAAAGTCGCCGCCGCCTCACAGCTGACAGCAAGAGCGAACCGAACACTTTTACGTCCACCACAAAAAGAGCCGACATGTCGGAAATGGAAAACACGCTTACGGAGATACACCTTTTTGTACGGGGGCGACGGAGGGTTCATCTGCGATCATGACATACCCGTCGCCAACCGCCACAGTGTACGATTCACACGACGACCATGCACGACCACGACCGAGGACGCATCGCTTCGCACGCTTTGCGTTCATGAACACTCTGTTTCACCTGGCATCCTCTTCAGGCTCATCGCACTTGTTGCCCCAACCCCTTGCTTCTCATCTTTTTCTCGCTTTTATACACACACACACACACACACGCACGCATCACATAGCGAAACAGTCGAAAAGCCCAGGCTGAGCTCACTGTTTACCCGGTACTCTCCGTTGACGTGCTGCGTCGACTCGCTATCCACTTACCGTCTCTCTCTCTCTCTGTGTCTCGCGTGTTGTCTATCGCCGAGCGTCACTTTGTTTTCTCTTTTCGCTTGTCTCATTTCCCTTAGAATTCTCGTCTTCGCTTTCTTCGTCTTTTCCCCCAGCCGCACGTCTTGATATTTGTACTCATCACTCTCGGCATGTCTCTCCAGAATGTGCGTCAGCTGCGCGTGTCCGCGGATGAGAGCCTCACGCTCGCTAACTACGTGCCACTGATGGCCGAGGAGGCGGACTACCTGCAAAGCCAGAGGGACCGAGTAGCGGATTGTCAGGCACGCGCCGGCGCCGCTGCCGCACGTGCCGCCTCCGCGCGTCAGGAAATCGCCCGACTGCGCGAAATTTACGCCGCCCGCAACCGTGTGCTGACATCCGGCGAGAAGGACGCCTATCGCACGGAGTGGCTGCGCATCATGAAGGAGTTCACGGCCCGAAAGACGATCCTGAGCTTCATCCTCGCCTACTCGCAGGCGGACTTCAAGCACGCAGACTTGTCGGTTGTCTCGCAGTGGCTGGACACGTGGGGCACCTTCTTCCCCGGTGCAGACAACGATGTGAAGGAGCTGAAGAAGCTCGAGCGCACGAAGACCGGTCCGGAACTGCCACCAACCAAAATGCTCTACGATGCTTTGGATGATGTCTGTCGGCTCCAGCTGCAGGCGCGCTCCCTCGTGGGCCGCGAGCGCTACCGTCGCGCGACGCTGACCGAGGAGGCGGAGGAGGACATGATGGACGGCCAGTCGCAGCTCCTGGAGTGGTGCCGCAAGCAAGAGAGAACACTCGAAAATGTGCACTCGTTGGAGGAGTTGATCGCATTCAGCAACTCCTTCCACGCGAACGTGCCGGTGATGGACGGTAATTTCCTTATTCTCATGGACCAGAGCGAGGCGATGGCGGATCGCGCGCCTGTGCAGGAGGCGATGAAGGAAGTAAACCTCGAGTGGGTACGCCTGTCCTTGAAGACCTACGAGAAGCTTCGGCAGGCGGCCACCGAGAAGCACAGCAGCACCTCGCTCGAGCAGCTCTGTGCCTCCTGGGGCCAGTCGGCAGGGCCGCAGTCTGCTGATTTCCTTCAGCGTGTGAGCGGCTTCCTCAAGCTGCGCGGCAAGTCCTCGCCCGAGGCGCGGGAACTGCACGAACGCTGCGAGAGGTTGATGCGTGAGCAGGAGGCCCACGCCATTGTCTGCGTGCATCTGGCCGACTTCACCGTGCGTGAGGACTGCGTCAGGCCGCACTTTGAGGCTCTCAAGAAGGAGCTGTTGGCACCCGCCACGATCGAGGTAATGAGTTTTCCCAGCGTGGACCAATATGAAGGCAAGGCGGAGTACAAGAATCGCGTGGAAGAACTGCGTGAGTGGATTGACGTGAACTCGCAGAAGGGGACGTACCTGCAATTACTCGAGCGTCTTGAAGGGACCAAGCGCATGATCGAGGAGTACGCCGATGCACTTTTCCCCGATGAGGAGAAACACTAAGCCACCTTGGTGCTCTCCTTGCTGCGTGTGTCCCATATGCGCCTGAGCTCCGACTGTTTACATCTCAACCATTGCTTCATTTCTTTTTTTTTTTTCCCTGTTGTGTACAACCGTCTTTCTTCGTACTCTTTTACTTGTGTTGTTTGACTTTGGTATCGCGGGATCCTCTGTTTTGGTGTTCTCTGGTTGTTGTGTGTCCTTGTACACTCGTGTTGTTTTCTTCTTTTTTTTTCCTTCCCCAACAAATAGATGACACCATGTCAAAACACCCAGTCACACAGCGACGAAGAAAGCGTCACAGACACACACGCACACACATGCAACGAGGGTCCTTCTCAAGCGGAGCAGCACCACAAGCGATAACGTGCGCAGCCAGGCTCAGCGTGTACACGGCAGCCCGAACGCACCGCCCTCGGCTCTTTTTTTTTTTTTGTGGGGTATACCGGCGCAGAAAAGCGAGACTCGCCACCAGTGATTGTCTTGACACCACGCTCACGTTGTCAACAAGTCGTCACAAGCGGGTTGCAAGGCCGTTTCTGCATTGTTCGTGCTTGTCGTCCTCCCATCACCTTTGTGGGCACCGTTTCTCATCGTCTGTCGTGTCCCCCATTCTCCCCGTCTCCAGTGCCACGGACGCTCTCACAATTCTTCCACCTCCACTATTCTTTCGGCTACAACTTTACCCCCCCCCTCTCTCTCTCCCTCGCCGATATGCATTTGTCGACACACACACACACACACACAAAAAAAAAAAAAAGCGGAAAACGAGAACGCGCAAAGAGACCAGTGTTTTTCCAACCAAGAGGATCTGCACGCTCAACAGACACGCCTCCACACACAAAGACATCGTTATTGCAAGAAGACGAAAACGAAATGGAGTCTGTCGAGGCGGTGGAGGTTTTTTCGCGAAGCAGCGCGCGGTTTCGCTATCGCGTTCCCGTGAGCATCCTCCGTGAGCTGCAATACGAGGGCTCACGCTATAGCGACGAGTTTGAGGTGGGTGGGTGGCTTTGGCGCTTCCATCTTCAGGAGCGCACCGCGGAGGGTGAGCGCTACCTGGCGCTTCATCTACAGAGCTGCTCACAAGGATCCGTTCCAGTCAACTTCAAGCTCAGCATTATCTGCATGCGTGACCCCTTACAAAGCAAGAGTAAGGCCTTCCACTGCACGTTCAAAAAAGCTGGTAGTGCGTGGGGGCTGCACCAATTCGTCCTGATGCGGCGCCTGCTGAGTCCCGATGGGGGCTTCGTGTACATGGTCGAAGAGACGGGCACCCGCTGTGTGGACTTCGAGGTCACTCTCCAGGTCGATGGCGGAGGCAACAATCGCATGCCGTCGGCGCCTCAAAGTCGAGCGGCGTCCGCACAGCGACGCATCGGCGCGGGTGGCATGAGCGGTGGAGCTGCTCACAACGCACACAACGTCGGAAACAGCAACGCATACGGTACGGTCAGCGGCAGCCCCGGCCGGACCTCTCCTAGTCGTGTCGGTGCCGGTGTCGGCGTACTGGTGCCGATGGAAACGAGTGTGGACCGACGCAGCACGGCGATGCCCGGTGCGGGCGGGTACGGCGCCTCTCGCCGCGGCTTCGGTGCGCAGGATGGCTACGGTGATCCAAGCGCGAGCGTGCCCCGCCAGAGCCACGCCAGCTCCATGACGCTGACCGTGCCAGGTGCCGTCCCTGATGTGATCCGCGCACCACTGGCGTACCCCTTCGAGCACCTGGAAGCGTTGTGTGACATGACATTTGATGTACAGGGTGTGCGCGTGAAGGCGCATCGCTGCGTTATCGGTGCGCGCATGCGCCCGTTGTTGCCGGAGCAGATGCTCCCCTTGCAGCCGGGCTGTATCGTCGCGATTGCCGTGCCACTCGACGTCTTCACCACCTTTCTCAAGTTTGTCTACACCGAGGAGACCCCCGAGAACGGCGTGCTTCCTGCTGAGTCTCTGCTAGATCTCTATCTGCTCGCTGCTGCCTGTGAGTTCTACGATCTGTGCCAGCTCTGCATCCGCTTCGTACGGCCTCTCTTGACGCCCGAAAACGTCTTGCCGATTGTGCTGACGCGCTACAACGCGGCTGATGAGGTGCTGACCGCACTCTACCTTAACGTGCTTCTTGAGTACTACGACGCACTGATCCAGGACAAGCAATTCGAGGAGATCCCTGGGCATCTGTTCCGTCGCCTTTCGCTGATTTTATCCGGCCGGGAGACGGTCCCGACCGTGCCCATTCCCGTCTGCAAGAACTCACTGGGCAGACAGCTCGTGTGGCTCGCGGAGACAGGCGAGTACAGTGATTTTGACTGGGTGGTGAGCCCCGAGCAGTACACCATCCGCGCGCACCGATACATCCTCGCGTGCCGCAGCGTCGTCTTTTCACAGGCGATGAACCCTCGCAGTCGTGCGCCGCTGCCCGCGTTCACAGGTCCGGAATTTGATTTCTCTCTGCGCAGCTGGCAGAAGCTGCTGGCCAACATGTACCGCCGCCATCTAGACGCCTCGCGCGATATCTCCGCTGAAGACATTGCGATTGTCTTCAAAATTCACCATACGCTGGGCATGGACGGCAACCTGAAGCGTGAAGCGGACGAGGCCTTCTCGCCAACGAACGCCCTGCGCTTGTTGGTGTACGCGATGAAGCACCAAATCCCCGAGCTGCACGAGCGCGCTCTTGCGTTTGTCTCCAACAACTTTACGGAGTTGGCCAGGAATGACCCGCAGGTCTGGGATTTGATCAGCGACCTCCCACAAACGGCTGTTGTGTCATTATTTCGCACCGTGGTTGAGAACCAGCGGTGAACAGCACCGCCCGCGACTACCATCTCTCGCCGCTGACAACTGCCATTGACACTGTGTGCATCGTTGTTGTTTTGACCGCTGCTGCACTGATGTGGCACAAGCGTCGGCACAAAGATGAGCGCACCGGTGGGGAGGTCCCCGTCACGTTTTGTATTTTTGTGTACCCGTTATGACTTCTTTCTCTGAGACATACAGCATGCGCAGTCGTCATGTTTTCCTTTGTTTCCTTCCCCATCTAGAATTTTTCTCGGCTTCTATTTTTTTTTAGAGTTCTCTCTGTTCACTTTCTGAAGACCGAAAACAGCAACAACAACAACAACAACAACACACACACACACACACACACACGCACGGGTAGATGGTCACGGTGCACGAAAACAAGGCAGGGTCGCATCCACTGCCCTGCTCAACGACGGCAGACTCTTACGCATCTGTCTTTTCGTCTCATCTGATCTCAGTAACGCCATCCATCGAGGCCACGAGAACAAAAAGGAAGTGAGCGCAGTCCGATGACGGATGCCGCTTTCTTTGTGTGCACAGTTGTCTAAAAGCATCACCGTGGTGCGTACAGCGCGCGTGCGGATGACTGTCGTAGCCATACTAGGACGGCGACATTTTTTTTTTCTTTACAGAAACACAAAACGCATTGGTACCTCTCGCCTCACCCGCCTCTCTCTCACTGTCATGTATGCACAGCGCTTCCCATCGGCTCACTTCATTCGTGTGTGGTGCCGACCGTGCGCGTTGTCTCGCCCATTCTCCTGCGCACACACTTGTGGATTTCCTTAGTTTAAGATCTCGAATTCTATGCAAGGAGGGTGGCACTGAGAAAAAAAAAAAAGCTGCCTTTTCGTTTCAGTCGCGTACCCCTTCCTTACCCCATCATCGTCTTCTCACGTTGTTCCCGTTCAATCTGAACAGCGCTGTTTTGTTTCCGCTTGCTTGCTTTTCCTTTCACTACTTCTACTTACCTTGACTTTGCCGTGACGCATTCGCCACTCCTTTTCTCTAAGCAGACACGTCACTCTTTGCTCGTGAGAACCAAGAGAGAAGAGAACAAAATGACATCCAAGAGCCCGTCGTCGAGCAACGTAGAGAAAAGCCGTGCTCTGCTATCGCACGTGTACATATCCGACACGGTGGTGCACAGCTGCTTCTCGCACGCGTTCACAACTGAAAAGGAGGAGGTGATGGGCATGCTTCTGGGTGACGTGTTTCTTGACCCGGACGCGCCACCAGCCAAGCACGTCGGTGCGAACAACACGCACGTGGAGGACGGCAGCAAGGTCGCGCGGGTGTGGAGTAGCTTTGTGATGAGGCGAAATGTACAACGCAGCGATCGGGTGGAGGTCGCGGTGGAAACGTTGATTGAGGCCTCAGAGGAGGCCGAGCGCCTCACCGCCGCGACGGGCGTCAAGACGCGTGTGATTGGGTGGTACCACAGCCACCCACGCATCACGCCGCACCCGTCGCAGGTCGACTTGAACACGCAGAGAACCTATCAACAGATGGAGAGCGGCTGGGTCGGTCTCATCTTCAGCCTTTTCAACAGCGACAGCACACATCGCAGCGACTGCGCGATTCACGCCTTCCAGACCGGGGCCGGTGAGCGTCACGTCAAGGTTCCCATTAGTGTCGCGCCGCAGTCGGAGCTGGGGCTCAAGGCGAACACGATTCACGACGATGGCAACACTGAGCTGTCTCGCACGTTGCAGCGCGAGGCGGATTTGGCGGTGTCTGATGTCGGTGACGTGACGCAAAACGACCCGCTTTCTTTAGCGGCTGCACAGGGCCTACGTCTCGCGCACCTCGGCGCGGTCCAGCGTCTCGTACTTGAGCCGTCCGCGAAGCAGCTGCAGTGGTGCACGATTCCCGCGCTGGAGGCGGAGGTGGAGCGACTGGAGAGGGAGATCGCTGCATTGTCGTGAGCCGCACTTGGTGGTGACCTAGTAGATTCTCAGCCGCCAGCGACCACTCGCTCCCTAGTGTCCTTCCCTGTTGTGTTGGGGCACCACGCCTTGCGCGTTTTGTTTTGATTTTTCGTCTTCACTACCTTGTACACTCTGATATATCGAAAACAACAACAACAACAACAACACCAGCAACATGATTCTGTTTAAAAAAAAAATACCAGTTATGCGTTTGACAGCAGGGGCCGCACTGTTGTGGCGGGTACGCGGGATCCATAGTGCCTTAGCTATTTTCATCGATGTCGCGCGGGGATGACTTCAGCTGTCGAAGGTCAATCGGCCAGCGAATGCAACGGGCACGCGAGAGTGTGCCAGCGATGTCCCGCAACAATGTGCAGCAGGCAGGCTTTCCTTTTCCCTGAAGTGTACACGAGCTTCGCAAAAGAAAGGGAGTGCTCATCGTGATCCTCTTCCTTTCCCTGTCGTGCTCTCCATCTCTCTCTCCTCCTCCTCCCGCTCGCTCTTTCGTCCAGTTCGCTGGCCTCCTATTTCGTACTTTTTTTTTTCTTTGCTTACCGCATCCCCCCCCTTTCCTTTCCTTTCCCACATCCACACAACACACATAGATTACCGTCGAGGACACAGTGATTGATCGGCATCAACGTTTGATGCTGGCAATTTACGTGCGCCTCTGATACATCCTTTAGATTTACCTTGACGACTCAACTCGTCAGCGCAAACCGACACGCACACACACACATACACACACATGGAGGTGAGCATGGGTGGCTTCCGCACCCACAAGCGCGCGACCCTTAACCCAACCCAGAGCACTCAACTCCGCTCGCACAGCCGCCAGCGAACACCACCGCCTGAGAATCACCCTATTCCGGATTCAACACCCTCACTGTCGTTGTCAGCACAGACAGCGGACCATCCTGATGTCACGCACGCGTCACGCGTACACATTTCCGAACACTCGCCTTCACCCGTGCCTGCGCCGCACAAGGAGACGCTCCCCTTCCCTACGGACGCGTTTCTCGCCCACCTGTCGTACGCAGACGTGCGTGCTGCACAGGACTACTTTAACCATTATGGCTTCACGGAAGAGTCACGTACCAGTAGCAGCGAGGCACTCACCCCTGATTGGGAGCACACGGCGCCATCTGCCGCAGAACCGGAGCATGTCGACAGCGAAGACGGCATGGACGCACTGCTCGACGCCGCAGCACACGATATCATTTGGGGCACAGCGAGTCCACTGGAGCTCCTCCGACACGCGCCGCCCGACTCGATCTGGCACCGTGTGGGTAGTGCCGCGCACAGGCCGCGTCCTGTCTCGCCCGACCCTATGGCCGCTACGCCTGTGGCCGCACCAGCCTACCGTCACACTGCCCACACAACATCGTACGAGGAGGATGCGCAAGAGGACGAGGCCGTCGCGAGCGTGACACCACACTCACCATCACGCGCGATCCCCTTCGTACCTGAACACCGTGCTCGACCTCATCTGTCATCGCCGGTGTCGCCACCGTCACCCACCCCCGCGTCTCCCTCACCGTTGCTGGTGCACTCCACGCACTGGTGCGCGGCAGACTTCGACTGGGATCACAAGGTTCAAGAAGGCGAGGGCGAAAAGACCTTTGCTGCTCGTGAGCGTCGAACAGGCTTTCCCGTGGAGATCAAATGCATTTCCAAGGAGGCGCTCGTCCTCAACAACGCGCTGCGGCCGCTGCGCAATGAAATTGCCCTTCAACGTCGCGTGTCAGAGTCTTTAGGCATGCTCACTGAGAACCGAAAGACAGGGCACGTGCAGAAGCTCTATGCGTACTTCTGGGATGCTACACGCGTATTTCTTGTGCTGGAAGCGGTCACGGGCCACCACGGCGATCGTACGATGGAGGCGCGTCTCGCCTCTCTGGCTCCACTCGACATTTTGCCAGAAGACGATGCGCGCACCGCCCTCTGGCAGCTCTTGGATGCCCTCGTGACCGTCCATGCGCATGGCATTGCACATCGCCGCGTCCAAACCAACACGCTCCTCCTCACGGGCGACGGTGCGGTGAAGCTGTCGGACTTTAGTGCAGCGATCGACGAGCGTGACAAGCTGCGCACCTCTCTTCCGGCGCGGTGCGCGCTCGACTACGTCGCTCCCGAGGTGCTGCGTAACGCGCCGTGGACCCGCTGCTCGGACATGTGGGCCGTGGGTATCGTGGCTTGGCGGCTCCTGTGTGGCGCGGTGCCCGAGCCGCTGCGGTCGCCGCTCGATAAGCGGAACGGACTGGCACACGTGACGATTGACTACCCCACGCACGTCTCAGCCGAGGCACGCGATCTCCTGCAAGGCTTATTGAGTGAAATCCCAGAGCGGCGGCTGACCGCGTCGGCAGCGCTGCATCATAATTTTTTCGTTCGTCTCCCTACTGGCGGCCACGCTCAGGCCCATCCCGACGCTAGCTCCACCTTCACACCGACGCGTGCCTTGGCCGTGCCAGAACCGCCTCTCTCGCCACCGTCTCCGTCTCCATCGCTGAGACCACTTGTGCTCACGTCCATACTCAAACAACACACGAACAAGCCGCAGCGCAGCGTCACGCCACCCGCGTCTCCGATCCCATCGGTGTCAGCCCTGTCAGAAAAACCCTCATGGCAGGAGTGCTGCACGCCGCCGTCATCCACCATACGTGCAAACTCCACCGCACCGAATGCGACCGGAGCCGAGACGCACCGCGCGCCGGCAGGCCACGTACCAGCGCAACGTGCGGTAAATTGTGATGGCGAACAAACAGCCAGGACCTACGAGGACGGCGGCGAATCACTGTCTGTGTCCCTCAGCACGTGCTCCTCCGTGAGCGCCATACCAGCTTCCGACGGCCGCCACCTCAACGCAGCTGGTGCGCCGTACCGCGCACCGGAAGGGACATTGCATACAGAACGCCAGCAGCTCTCCAATTCCTCGGTTGGCGTTGTGTCGAGTACGCACGCCAACAGTAGCTGGGCGGTCAGCAGCACTACTCTGAACGTGAGCAGTCTCTCCGCGCTGACTTCGTCGGCTGCTGACCAGAGTACGCCCGGGACCGCCCGCACTTCAAGGGGTCGCTGCCGCCAACACAACGACGGCGTACGGAGTGATATCGAAGAGAGCCCCCTTCCGTCACCCGCACCACGGCTGGTGTCCCAAACGCTGGCACGACGTAAACTCAGCTACTCTTCCACGAGCCTCGACAGCGTCAATACACAGGGCATCAGTGGCAGCCAACCGCAACCGAGCTGCAGCACCACCCGTACAGAGCCGGTAGCGAGCTACGCTCGCGTGCCGTCGCTCTCCCTCGCTAGTCTGACAGCCATCACCAGCGCTGTGCCGATGCGGATGCATCAGTCTCACTCGCAATCGCGGTCGCAGTCACAGTCGTTCTCCGCATGCAGCCCTTCCTCCCGTTTTTCTCCATCTCCGGCCTCGGCCGCGAGCCGAGCGGATCACGAGGATAGGCGAGCGACTAGGTGCACCGACTGCGCGTTGCAACTGCGCTTCGACGATAGCACAACGACCACCTCTTCATCCACACCACCTCACGCGGCCCCAGAGGGACCGTCTGCGCTTTCGCACCAGAAGGACTCGCCTCAGTGGAGCCACCCTGCGCCTCTCCTCTACACCGACCCTATTCTGATCCCCTCAGATCACATTGCCCAGGTCACTGACGAGAACGCAGAAGAACCCAAGCGGCGTGTCCGGCGGGTGGTGGTCCTCTCTCCCCTCACACCGTCTGTCGTGTGCGACAAGGAGGCGGGACTGCCGACATTCGCCGTTGACAATGATGACGTCGCGACGTGCCGGACGGCGTCACGCGAACCACCACAGCAACAGCGCGGCGCGTTGCCCTTGAATTCGTCCTTTTCAGACTCGCTGTTGGTCACCTCCACGACACAGCCCCCGGTCTAGAGTGATCCCGCAAGGAATTAGAAATTTGATATCCATCTACGTCCCAGACATGAAGTGCCCAACAAATGTGTCCAGATCAAGGAAAATGCAGGGCGCGCAGACCCCTGTACGAACGCACCTTTACCATGATACGTGCCCTCCCCCCTTCCCTTCTCTCTGTGCGTGTGTGTAATGCGAAGGTCTAAACCCCGTTGTACCAGTGCGTGTGGACTCTCGCCACGCGTCAGCGCCTTGTACACGCACAAGATCCCGCCCTCCCCCGGGTTCACTCTTTCTGCACCTTTTCCTGTTCCTCTCCTCACGTTTGTATCGACTCCTCCTTTCTCACCAATACCGCATTCGCCCCCCTCTTTTTCATTGAGAAAATGCCGCTCGATCTTGTCGGCAAACTGCACCGGACGGTGTACATCACCCATTGTCCCGATGGCTCCGAGGAAGACCTCCTTCAACTCATGCGTCGACGCTGCGGCGCTATCGAGGCCTGGGATGTCGTCGAAGACCGACTCATTGTCGTCTTTCAGAGTATGAATAGCATCAGCACAGCAACGGCATTCAATGGAATGGCGTTCGTCGACTTGACAAAACATCTCGTCGTGTGGTGCGCGCGCGATCCGCCGCCGAAGGAAGCACCGCAGCAGCTCGCTATTTCGGGCAGCACCTCAGCCGCTGAGACGCGTGAAGAAGATCCTGATGAGGCCAAGGAAAAAGCGCGAGCTGAGCGACAACAGAAGCAATCACTCATCCAGGACCTGCTTGGCAAAGAGGCGGAACGCCTTGCGCTTGGGGCGGCGGAGAATCGCGACGCGAAGATGAGGGAGCTGTGCTATCGTCAGCTGAAAGCGCTTTGCGTGCTGACAGAGGACGCCGTTCGGAATCGCCAGCGTGAGCTCCAGGTGAAAAAGGAGCAGCTGGAAATGACCCAGGGTGTTCTCGAGGGAAAGGGCGCCTCAACCGCTGGTGTCTTCAAACGTGATCGCGCGAACACTCCGCCAGCGGATGCAGCTGATGTCAAGCACCACCGTACTGATGTGTGACCGACACGTTCTGAGCAAGCGAGTGCTTGGCTCGCAGTTGCTTTGCTTTTCTCTGAATGCGTGTTGGCATCGCTTCACCTGTTGAGAGCTTTTCCTTATTCTTTCGCTCTCTTTCCCTCGGTGCGCCCATGTGCGCATTGAGATGCTTCAACGCCTACACATGGACTCTACCAGTCACTCACGGGTGTGGTGGTCAGAGCCTGTTGGTTGACGGCTCCTCTGCCCGTTCTCTAGCCACTTCGCTCTCTCGCGCGGCATTCGCTTGCACCTGGCGCTACCAACGCACACTGCACCATTTCGCCCTTTCTCTGAAGTGCTCTCTCTCTATTCCTCTATCGCTCTCCTCGCCCCCCCTGCTATTACCCAAATACACGGTTTTCATTGGTGCTTCACCGCACCTCCCTTCGCCGAAAATAACAACAACAACAAAGTGAAGGTCAAGGGATAGTCTCGTAGCGGCCATGCTACAGTACGCGTTCGTGCGTCTCGCAGCAGCAACCGGTGCGTCTTCCGCGCACTCCCGCACGCTGCACGACGCAACCTCCAGCAGCGCTCATCGCTCCAGATCAAGGCACAACGAAGAGGTGGTGAACTCCATCGCCGCCGAGCCGCAAAAAGGCGAGCGTGTGCTCTCAGACACACAGCGACACTCAGCGGAAGGCTGGCATGGGGGCTCCGTCACCAGTCATCCTGAGTATGGCGCGGAGGAGTACAACTTTATGGAAAAAGTCCAGGCGGTGGGGGCCCGCAAGGCCCTCAAAGGCACGCACAATCGCCTTGTCATTTACGCTATCATCGGCGGTGCGTGTGCGATTTACCTCTTCTACCTTCTGACCACGCGCACATACGTCTTGACGACGAATAAGTCGCCCTTCAAGAACTCTCTGTTTCAACACTTCCCAAGCGACTACGCGATTGTCGAAAACAAGTGGACCGGGCGCCGCACCGTCGAGTACGTTGAGGAGCTCGCATCGAGCCCGACCGACGCCGGCACCGCGCCTGCTGAATCAGAGGCGCTAACGGCCACATCGACTCACCCGCTGAGCGCAAACGGTGCGATGGTGACGCGTGAGCTGCACACGAACATTCTGCTCCACCGGGTCTATCTCTACCTACAGCCGACGAACGTTGTCGTGCTGGTGGACACAGACAGTGAACTACAGCCTTTCCGATTTGTGAAGGGCTCCATTGACGTGACCCGTCAATCCACTGCCGGCTGGCAACGCGCAGACCAACGTCTTGCTGACTCGGCCGACACATCCACCTCAGTGCATCGCAACAGAAATTCAAAGCGGTGGTCGTGGTGGCCACGGCTGTCGAACAGCGGCTCCACTGCCGGACATGCAACACCGCAGTCGCCCGACGCTGGCGCCGCTGTCGAGAAGTCAAAATCCCGACTGTACATTGAAAGCCGCGTGCGCCTCCTCGACGACTACAATGGCTACCAACGCGGCAGTAAGCCCACCTACGAACATACACTGCAGACGGTTGTCAAGACGTGCCTGGCCAAACGCTACCGAGACGCTATTATTGCCAGGAACGCCACGGAAGTACGCCCCGCTTACGCGGCGGTCATGCTGCAGAACGGCACCTTGAACGGCGAGGGCCTTGCACTTCCTGACGTGATTCCGGATATGGACGCGTTCGAGAGGGAAGTCTTTGATGAGGTAGCGCAGCGCATGGGTGATCGCATCATCCTCTACGAGCATTCGATCCGACGGTTTTAGTACTTGACCGTTTGTTTCCTCACAGAATGGGCTATTCGGTTGGTCAGCACCCACGCCGTGACTTCCACGCGCCCTTCTCTCTCTCTCTCTGTTTTGTGCGGGATGAAGTGGCGTTCAGTGGCCGCAGATCAAGGAAGACAAAAGAAGAAGTAGAAGGCGAAATGATACTAAAAGAATAAGAACCACATGTCACACAGGGCGTGGCGCGGACATCACGGCGACATGGTCGTCATCCCATGTGCCCAACCTGACCGTCGGCTTGTTAGGTGAGTCGTGCCATTCCGATCGACTGCTTTGCTCCAATCCGGTCGTGTGAGGCCGCACTCCGGACACAACAGCCAAATACCACAATCCTCCTCACACAACGCGACCTCTTCCTGCTCTGCTGATTTCTTTATTCCTTCTTGCTGTCGCTGCGCCTGCGCTCCACCCGCAACACCAGGTTCGGTACAGTGTAGATCTCGCTCCTGTATTCGATCCTGCCGTCGTGTGGTCGTAGCTGAGTGCGATGTTTCGTGTTTCGGCCCTCTCGCTGGTCTCGAAGAAGAACTGGCGCCTTAAATGCTGCGAGTGTAGTCGTCTGCTCCCAGCGGCCCACTTCCCAAACGTAAATGGACCCAAACACCTCTTAGTGTGTGCGAGCTGCAAGCGGATGTGTGTGTTGTGTGGCATTCGCCAGCCGCTAGACCAGTTCCCGTCGGATGAGGACGGCCTCAGCGGACCAGCCGATACGTGTCTGCGGTGCCTAGCGAAGGAACACGTGGCGAAGGAAAACGTGTACTTCCGCTACCCCGTTCTCAAGTACCGCGCGTGCCCATTCAGTGTCGACGCGATGCGCGAGGATCTGCGTAGCGAGAACGACACTTCTGCCCGACAGCCGTAAACAACTTCGAATGACTCGCTCACATACCAAGAAGCGAAAGGCGCGACAAAGACGTCACAAGACATCACGAAACGTATGCCATCCCCAGTACTCCTTCTAGACAGCCGCCTCTGTGCTCACACGCACCCCTACGTCTTGTCTCGCAACACGTGGTGCCAGTTAGACCGTCGTAGGCAACGCGAATGATAGAGGTATTATTTACCGTGGATCTTGCTGGATACGACGCTGTCTCTCTCTCTCTCTCTCTCGCTATTCTCCTCATGATGACAGAACAGCTCACTGACGCCATTCCATTCGCCCTTCTCCCTCTACCCCCTTGTTGCTTTCCCTGTTGTTACCTCCACTGCTTTGCTGGAACGCGTTGCAACCCACACACATTCGCGTACCTACACATGCACACTGACAAAGTCTCCTCTCGCCGTTCCACCCTTTCTTACCGCTCAACGCAACAAATACCGTGGATCACACCGGTGCGCTTCTCTTACTCATTTCTTTCTCTCTTTTTGGAGGTCAAGGTAGGCTTGCATTCATCTGTGCCCCTGCCACTCCCTCTCCCTCTCTCCCATTTCCGTACCTCACCTCTCCTTCAAAAAAAAAAAAAATAAATAAATAAGGGAAGCGAGCAATGCCCCCGAAGCCACTTAAGCGCGCCACCATTGGCCAAATCGCCCTCTTCGTGCCGAATCTTATCGGCTACGCACGCATGGCTTTCTCGCTCATTTCGTTTTGGATTGCCAAGGATCACCCGTTCTGGTTCCTCTTCCTGTACACGGTCTCCTTCATCCTGGATGCTGCCGATGGCATGGCCGCCCGTGCCTTGGGACAGGTATCGAATTTTGGTGCGATCCTTGATGCCCTGACTGACCGCGCGTCTACGGCGGGTATGCTGGTCTGTCTCGTCGGTGTGATGAAGGACGCTCCGTACTGGGTCGCCGCCTTCCTGGCGTCGCTGATTTTCTTGGACATTGGCTCGCACTTCTGCCGCATGTACGCCTCCGTGCTTTCCCACAAGTCGTCGCACAAGGACGTCTCCGATAGTATCTTCTGGCTCCTCCGTCAGTACTACTCCCGCCGCCGTTTCATGGGCCTTCTCTGCATCGGTCAAGAGTTCGCTTACATTCTGCTGTACGCCTGGTACGTCTTTCAGGACGTCGCCACCGTCGGTCCCATTCTCTGGTACGCCCTTGTGATTTGCTGGGCACCGTGCCTGCTCAAGCACGTGGTGAACGTGCAGCAACTCATCGACGCCCTCTACCATATCGGCTGCACGGACTCCAAGGAGCGGGATGCGGCACAGACCAAGACCAATTAAAAAAGTCGGAAGAAGACCTGTCTCTGCGCAGTCGCCTGTGCGGCGCGTATCGGCCTGTAAACGGCGCGTCTTCAGCGTACAAACACGACCGTCTTTCTGGACGCACTCGCAATGCTCGTTTCCTTCGTGGCACGGATGCGCCACGTTTGACAGGAATAAACCAGTGACGTCTGCCTCCTTATTCGTACTCTGTGATTTTATTGTTATTCATCTCTCCCTCTGTGCGCCCTACTCTGTTTTTCGGTTGAGGTTCCACTCGACACGAAAAATCAGCACTCACACTCACACACACACACGTCACTCTCTCTCCTTCGCTCTCGGCGTACGGCTGGCTTGCCTAGAGTTCGTGGCCGGTATTGTGACCCCCGATCGGAAGCTGTGTGCTCGCTATCCGTAGCAGGTGAACATTGGCGGCGGTGCGGCGAAAAACGTGGTGTGTGCCCCTACTAGGGTCACGTGCGATCGCTGGGGACGCGCACCTTTATCTCCCCCCCCTCTCCTCCAACACATACACACACACACACGCTACCTCCTCTCCACCTTCCCCGCTACGCTCTCATATCATGTTCTCAACGGTACGCAGCGAAACCAGAAAACACGGGAACGGAAGAAAAAAGAACGAAACCCCAAGAGCGTTCCATTGAACCTGACCAAGTGCCGAAGCAAAAGCACCTCGTGCGCGAGTTGTTGTTTGTGTTGAAATCTTTGTTTCCCTTCGACACAACTCCCTCTACGCCAATCGCTTTGTTTTGCCAATGTACAGTGATCCTAACGACGCGGATCTTGGTCTTGGCGTCGACGGGGGTCTGCGTCCTGCGAAGAAGAAAATCGTGCGCCGCAAGAAGGACGGTGATGACGCTGGGGATGGCCCCTCATCCTCCGCGGCACTGCCGCCCCATGATGAGAACACTCAAATCGTCAGCTCGGAGGCCGAGGGGAACGCCTTGGTGAAGCGCATTCGCCAGCTAGAGGGCGAGAACTCTGCACTCTCGCACTCCCTCGCCACCATCTGCGAGGAAAACGCTGGACTGACGGCGCAAATCGACGCGCTCTGCGACAAGGTCGCTCAGCTCGCGTCCACTCCGTGGAAAGGGACCTCGGTGCTGCACTCCCTCTTCGAGCCCGAGAAGACCGGCTGGTTCGGTGGCTCCAAGTCCGCCGCACGCGATCAGCTCGAGAAGCTCAGTGAAGCCCTTCAAGCGGAGTTCATGGAGTACAAGATGGCGCACGCCACCACCAACGAGGAAGTTCAGGCACTCATGACAGCCCTCAAGGCGGCAGAAGTGAGCGCGGCCACGCTAGCCAAGAAAGTGGACGAGCAGCAGCAGCAACTGAGCAAAGGTCCCTTTACCGCAGTCATCCAAATCGTTCACGCCGAAGGCACCCGTAGCGGTTCTTCCGCCGTAGCGGACAACGCTGTGAACAGTAGCCTCACCGAAGAGCTCAAACAGCAGCAGGCTCTTGTGAGGAGCCTACGAAGTGAACTCGACGCCGCCCGTGCCGCTTCCAGCGCGACGGCATCCGGCGCTCCCGAGGCTACCACTGTGGAAAACCTGCGCCGCGAGGTGCAGCGTCTCCAGGCGTCCCTGAACACTGAGGCGGCCATGCACGAGCACATGAAGACAGAGAACGCCGCGTTGCTGCGGCAGCTAACGGAACGCCAGACTGAGGTCGCGAGCCTCCGCGGCCAACTGGCGGCCTCGTCCGACGCCTCGATGCGATCCGCCAGCTCGGCCGGTGAGCTCCAGCGTGTCAAGGAGGAACTGCGCCAGGCAAAGAGTGAGACCGAAGCCACACGGCGCGACCTTGAGGCGACACAGAAGAAGCTCCTGGACGCGTCGAACACGTACGAAAAGAAGTACGCGGCCATCGAGGCCAAGCTGGTCGAGAGCCAGTCGTCGTTGTCGCAGAAGGAAACGGCCCTGTCTCGCACTGTCCCTGCCGATCAGTATAGCAAACTCGATCTTGAGAAGAACGCGCTTCAGCAGGAGCTCTCGTTGTGCAAAGACCGCATCAAGTATTTGGAAGAAAAGCAGAGCAAGGACGCCAAGGAGGGCTCCAGCCGCAGTCCGGACGACACCATTAACGCCACCATGGTGCTCGAGACGCTCGACAAGAATAAGGAGAAGATTGCGCGCCTCGAATTCGAAGCGAGTCAGCTGAAGTTACAGTTGCAGCAGGCGCAGGCGTACGCTGTCTCGCGCGACGAGGACGCGCGCCGCCTTGAGCGCTCCACCGCGGAAGATAAGCAGCGCGTCGCGTTCCTGCTCAAGAAGTGTGCCTCGGTGACTGCCGACACGCGCGCCGTTACGGCTGCCCGCGACCAGCTGTCTGAGCAGCTGGAGAAACTACAGACGGAGAACAAGAAGCAGAAGCGACAGCTCGACGACATCCCTGCGCTGCGTGCCGAGCTCGAGACTGTCAAGAAGGAGAAGCAGCAGATGGAGGCGAGACTGTCATCGGTCCAAGAGCTTGAGGACCGTCTCGTGAAAGCAAAGGAGACCATCGCGTACATGGAACTCGCGCAGACACGCACGATCAACATGAGCCAGTACGCTGAGCTACAGGCGGCGAAGGACAAACTCGAAAACACAATGGAGCCACTGAGGCGGAAACTTGACGACGCCAACAAGGAGATCGAACGTCTGAAGTCGGTGACGGACGCCCAGCAAGCGGTCACAGCACATCAGAAGAGCAACGTGCAGGACTGGCAGGAGAAGATGGACTCCTTGACTGCTAGCGAAGCCAGGCTGCGTGAGAAGGTGACGTCGCTGACGGCAGAGAACGACCGCCTACAGCAGCTCAACCACTCGCTCGAGCTTCAGATGACGAACATGCAGGATGGCATCAAGGAAATGGCCGTGCAGATGGAGCGCGAACGGTCCACCGCACGCCAGAGCGCCACGGCGAGCACAGAAAAGGAAATGACGGAGCTGCGGCTCAAGCTGGAGCAGGCGAACACTGTCATCGCCGGCATCGAAGCGAACGAAGCCGGCGTCATTGCGGAGCCACTGTACAAGTCCGTTGTGGCGGAACGTGACGGTCTCAGTGAAGAGCTGAAGAGAAAGAGCACAGACCTCGAAAAGCTCAAGTCTGAAATCCTCATCTACCGGCAAACCATTGACGAATTGGAGACTGAGAACGACGACAATGTGAAGAAGATCGAGTCCCTCCAGGATAAGTACCAAGCTGAGCGCAGCAGCCTCACGGAGCGATTGAGCAGTGAGCAGAACCGCGCTGCCGACCTGTCAGTCGACCTTGAAACCGCTCACGAGGAGATCGCGAAGAAGGATGACCTCCTAAAGGAGAAGGATGAGACGATTCGCCAACTCGAGGAAAAGACTCGTGTTCAGCAGCGTGCGTATGAGGATAAGTGTCGCACGGCTGACATGAACAAGCATCAGCCAATCACCCCCGCTTCACCGGCTATGTCATCTCCGCGGAGCTCGGCGACGGCTCACGAGGGCGGATTCGGCGGTGTCGTAGCCGACTCGGCCAATCAGTCAAGCTCTACCGACCCGCAGCACAGCGCGCACCCTCCCATCACGTCTGTGCCAACCGCAACCTCGTCAGCCGTCGGAGCCGCGACGGTCAACGCGGACGACTCGGCAAGCGGCGCCATGAATGCCCGCATGTATCAGCTTCAGTGCGACAATGATAGCTTACGCGGCGACTTGAAGCGGCTGCAGCTGCGTTACAAGATGGACTCGGATGAAGACCAGCGTATGATCGGCATGCTCCAGGCACAGGTGCGCAGCCGCATGCCTGCCACGGATCGCACTGCCTACGAGGCCGAGATCAACCGCAGTGCGGCACTCAAAAAAAGCAACGCAGCTCTCATGGACGAGAACGAGTCGCTCCGCAAGGCGCTCGAGTTCTCCACCGCTGCGGCGCGTGGCGCGGTGACCACGGGTGTGCCCCCCACCTCTTCACTGGTGCCTTCGTCGCCCTCGAATTCAGGTGCGGCCGTTGTGAGCGAGGCGCAGATGAAGGTGGTAGAACTCCAAAAGAAGGTGGCGGAACAGGCGACACAGCTCGAGGCTGAGCGTGCGCGCGTTGCCGACCTCGAGCACGAACTTCACCAGCAACGCGAGCACGCCAGTAATGACCATGGTGACGATGACGATGTGGGTGCGGATGACGATGAGAGGGACAGCTCGCCGCTGAACAACGCAGAGAAGGACAAGCCACACAAGAAAAAGGTCAAGAAGGTGCGGAAGAAGAAGACACTCTCAGAGCAAGTGGCTGGCATGGATCCGCTCGCTGCCGTCATGACGGATGATGCGGGAGCAGCGGCGGAGGCTAGCGCCGCGGATGCCCAACTAACCTCGCTGCAGGCAGACAATGAGCGTGCCCAGCGAGAGCTCGCGGCGCTCCGCAGCGAAAACACAAAGTTAAAGAGCACCATCTCTGACCTGCAGCAAGAGCTGCAAAACGCCTTGGATGACTTCGATACCGCACAGGCTGACATGGCCAACGAGCGCGAGGAACTTCAGAAGCAGATCCGCGGGCTTCAGAACATGAGCCGCCAGACGTCGTCCGCTTTGCAGATGCCCAGCAGCAACAACAGCATAGTGGGTACGGGCTCCTTTGGTGGTAAGGAGTCATTCGCGCATCAGAACGTGCGGGATTTGGAGTGCCAGATCCGCAGCATGAAGGATGAGAACGAGCGCTTGCATGAGGAGAACAGGAGGATGAAGAACGCGTCGTTGAAGCACGAGCGTCACGCCAGCGCGCACCTCGTGAGCATGGAGGCCTGTCAGGAAACCATTCGTCAGCTTGAAGCTGAAATCAAGGTTCTCAAAGAGCAGCTTGTGCCGGCCAAGCAGAAGCTCGCAGAGTACATGGCACTTGCGGATCGGCTGGGAATCCGATATCCCTTCCCGGCTGAACTGGAGGGCGCGACGGTACTCCGTCTCAAGGCGCTTCGCCTGGACGCACCGCGAGCGATGTCTGCACCACAGCCAACCGGACGCAGCGCGCCGACACCGGCTGCCTCAATCGCATCGCCACCACCGCGACCGCCCCGACGTACGGGTCGCCAGATGCGAAGCCAGCCGGATCCCACCGAGGACTTCTCTCTTAGATGAGGTTTTTGGTGGACAAAGGGGGCGGTCACATCATGTGAATCGGTAACAAGCGGACGCGCTACACCGACTGCGCGTGTTGCACTTATCCCGTGATTTGTGTTGTTGTTGTTTTTGATGTTGCTTAGATCATTTGTTGTCAAGCACGACGCTGTTCTCTTGCTTTTTCTTCTTCTTCTTTCGGTCTTCTGCGCACCCTTTATACTGGCACAGAAGTTCGAGACACGGTGCACACGCACACACACATACACCTCCTCATCACCCTGTACACAGATCGCAGCGTTGTGCTCGCCCACAAAGACAGACGGTTCGTTTCGCCACGGCCACGCAGCTGGCGAGCATGATATGAGGACACCTGCTGACGGCCAATGCCACTGCTGGTCTGTTTGGCTTCTCGTGCATCACTCCGTGCTACGCCGGAACTTGCTTTGTGTGCTCGATGGTCGGACACACGTTTCTCACTGGTTGCTATTCCTTCTCTTCATGTTTTGTCTGTGTGCGTGGTTGGTGAAACCAGTCGTGTGTAGAGAAGATCATTTTTTTTTTCCTTTTTCGTATCCCGTTCTTGTTCTTGTTGAGAGATTGTGTCTCCCCAGCCATCTAGTGTGGCTGGACATGTGCTTCGATATCGCTACAAAAAGATAATACTACTACTAACAGTGAGCATCCATGCACACATGACTCGGTTGTGTGGTAGACACCTTCAATCATGTCGTGCATGCACGGACCGAAGAAGCTGTGAGCCTCGTGACCATGCGTACATCAAGTACAGTGCTGATGTGCAGTATTTACGAGGCTCGAACCCTAGTGTGGCAGGTGCCTTGCAGGACTACAACGGTGTTGAACACCTGAATCGCTCCACCATGAACTCATGTGGGCTGCTCATCCCCCCTCTCTCTCCTTTGTCGTCCCACCTCTCATATATTCTTTTGTCGTCGCGCGCTTCTGTGAACATCTTGTTTGACACGGTCTCCCTTGTGTACGTATCCCTCTTCTCAGTGTCCTGTGCATTAGGTGCTCGACAGTTACCGAAGCGAGAGGCGTCCGTCGCTGTTTTTCTCGTTCTCGTGTACCCTAGTGCGCGCGGTGTCGTTGCTTGACAGTCCCTGCCGTCTAGATGAGCTCGAGCCCTGCGGAGACCCCCGCTGACGCGTCGCTTTCGTCTAGTTTCGGTGACGCATTCGCCGACGGTCATTATGAAGAGCTCTCCATCCTCGACGGCTTGTTGTGCTACACAGGTGACATCATCAATAAACAATTTGAGGGGGAGGGGATACTTAAAAGCACGCGGGAAATTTACAAGGGCCACTTCAAGGCAAATGAATACAATGGCTTTGGTGAGTGGCGCTCGACCGTCCCGGATCACCCCAGCGGTGTGACCTCGTACCAGGGCGAGTGGCTCCATGGCCTCTACCATGGGAAAGGTACGATTGCGTGGAGTAACGGCGATCAGTACACGGGTCCGTTTGTCCGCGGTGCTCCAGAGGGCTCGGCGGGCACCTACACCTACCACGACGGCCGCGTCTATGTCGGTGACTTTGTTGAAGGGCTGCATCACGGACACGGCCGTCTCACGCAGCCCGGCGGTGCAGAGTATTTTGAGGGCCACTTCGAGCGCGGCGTTATTTCGGGCGAAGGCACAGCGAGCTACAACAATGGCGCGCGCCTGTATCAAGGGGCGTGGAAGGAAGGCCATAAGCACTACGGCACCATGCGGTTCGCCGGCAGCGAACGCTTCTACACGGGACACTGGCGGGACGACGTCCCCGATGGGCAACATGGCCACATGGCGTTTGCGAATGGGGACCACTACGAAGGTGACTTTGCGGCGGGGAAGCTGCAAGGTGTCGGCCGGCTCACGTACGCCACGCCGGCGGGCCAGTGGTACTACGGTCAATTCCTCAAGGACCGCCCTCACGGGAAAGGCTACTTGTACCTCCCTCCTGCCTCGACGTCCAGCTCGCCTGACGGCGAGACACCACAGCGAGGTGAGCTGATTGAAGGATACTTCGACGGCGGGGCCCTTATCGACTCAACAGACACGACTTCTCTGTCACGCGTACAGAATGAGACGGCCGAGTTGTCAGACGTAGGCCCGTTGCCGTCCGCGCTTCGCCAACTCGCAGACCCGTCAGCGACTTCGAAATCGCCTTCACTTCCAGCGGTGTCGTCAGCGTCTTCGCGGCACTTATCGCCGCCAATGCCGTCGTTCTTGCCGCCTGAACCCGGCGCGCCGGCCTCTGTCCTCTCGTCACCAGGCGCTCCATTGGCGCCGGCGTCTGCCAGCTGCAAAGGTTGGTTGGAGAAGTACTCCTTAGGTCGCAGTAAGCTGGCGATGGTGTCGAATTGGAAGCGTCGTTTCTTTATTCTAGCTCCCTTCAACGACATTGTCTGCCTCGGCTACTACGAAGATGAACTCTGCGACAAGCCAGTGGGGCTTCTTCGGCTGAATCCAAACAAGACACGTGTCGTGTCGCTTCCTTCGACACAAACGCATAAAAAGGCGAGTAAGCCCGGCCGTGAGGTGTGCATCATCTTCGAGGACAAGGGCAGAGAGTTCAAGCTGCTGCTGCGGGCCGCGGACGTGGCCGACCACCGACGCTGGGTCGTCGCTCTCTGTGACTGCTTTCACACATTCGATCTCCAAACGGACGCTCCTCTTGATGCCTCGAGACTGCCAGCCGAGTCTCAATAGAACCCCAGTACTGGCCCCTCGCCTTGGCGCACGAGTGTATGTAGGTGTCCGTGGGCAGAACAGTCGCCGCGCTTGCTATTCAGAAAATCCGAACAACCAATACGAAGGACACAATTAACATTTGACCAGTACAGCACAGCGGTCCTGCTGCCGAAACGCGCGATGCACTCACGGAATGCCGCACGACTGTTCTTCGCTCGTTCTACGAAGCAGCGACAACGCCGTCCAGTCGGCCTACTCCGCCTTGTACAACTGTACGCGTGCACAGGCGCTCTTCACTGTTGCGTGTGCAAGCGTACACGCGCCTCTCCCCGGTCCGCTCTCTCTGCTACGGGTGCCTTCTCACAGACTGACACACAACCGCCTTCTCTCCTACTCTTCACCTATACATCCTTGTTCGGCAAAGAACGGCCCGCTCAGGTTGCCATTCCTTCTCTCCGTTTCCGGATCATCTGAAACCCCAGCTTCCTCTCTTGTCGAGGACCGCATTACCCTTCGTCCTCATGGCCCCGTCCCAGTCGTCGACGACGCCATCTAAGGCGAGCACGTCTTTCAGTGAGCCCGCGCCGTGCGAAGTGCCGGCCACGCTATGGCGTCACTGTCTGAAGGAGTACGACTACGGACCGGACCGCCCTCGTGGCGCGTGCGAGAAGCAGCGTGTCGAGTATTACGCGTGTATTAAACAGTGGACGGAACAGACGCAGAAGAAGAAGTACTCGCACACGGATTTCGAGCTTTCTCCGGGCTGCGGTCACGATGCGGAGCTTCTGCACCAGTGCATGATGATGAACACATTCGAGGTGTCCAACTGCCGCAAAGAAATGGCGGTGCTGAAGCGGTGCGCGGCGAAGAATGACCCCGCTATTCGCAAAGCGCTTCAAGGCGATCCCGACGTGGCTGATCTGGAGACCAACGTCGACAACGCCACAGGCTTTCGTCGTCTCTGGCTCAAGGCGATCGGTAAGTTGTAGGGGGAAAAAAAAGAGACGCGCGTTATCAAGTCTCCTCGTGCGTGTGCCGAAGAGTGCGTTGTCCTGGCGGTGTTGACGGGTGTGTTGCGGGCATGCCCGCGTTCGTGTATGCCGGCCCGTTTCTTTTATTTACAGAATACTGTGTGTGTACGTGAAGTGCGTGGAGATACCTGGAGCACCTTTTCCCATCGACGCGTTGCGAAGGCATTTAAAACCCAAACCTCACAAAAGGACTCCCATCAACAGTTCCTGGGCCTGACAAGCACACATGCAGCTGTTGAGAATGTGGGCAGTCATATGCTCAAGCGCTTCATCCTTTACTGTTGTACTGCAGCGAACGCCTTCTGGGATCACACATTCCTGACTCCTTTCGTGAGACAAAGGCTAAGGCGGGTCACCGTCGAGCTGAGACGTGCCATCACTGGGCTCTCAGAAGGGGTCGGGAGGGAACGCACGCCCCATGCCGGATGCCACCCATCACAAATCAAACCGACCCAAACTGACACGTTGCATAAAAACGTCTTCGAGCCTGGTAGAGCCAAGAACGCACAATTGAGGGCACTAATCATCGCTCCTTCGCCTCCTCCCCCCCATCCTTCATTTCTATAAGACGAAGACTACTGAAAAGTATTTCCTCGTCTTGGTACTCTTCCTCACACGGCACCGCTCAGACCATGAGTGCGCACCCTGAGCTGTCCCACTTTGGTTCCGCGTCTGTCTGGAAACCGGATGGTGCGAGCGACACGTGCACGGCGCGCCTTTGCCCCACCCAACGGAAGCGCGTCAACCATCATCACTGTCGCTGGTGCGGCCAGCTGTTTTCAAGTCAGTGTGCACCAAAAACGCGGTCCTACCGAGGACTCACCGATGCTGCAACGCGTGTCGGCTGCCCGTGGTGTTCCGTGCGACGCAGATCCCATTCGCAGGCTTTCTGGACGCCCGCGTATTCGACGTCATTCGCTCGTTTCTGACGCTGAAGGACGTGACAGCCCTGCTTCAATCGTGCTACACGATGCTCAGGACGTTTCACTTGTTGCTGTCAACTTCTCGGCCTCGTCGTTGCTTTACTTACGGTGTCGTCGAAAGCCCGACGTGCACACACTTCGTCTGATCGTTTTCTCCCCATCCACCTCTCTCCCTCTCTCTCTCAGTCGGCTCACTGTTTTTCATTTGCTTTACAACTGTTCGTTGGCCCCCCCCTTGTGGAACACCGTTTGCAAGAGTGAGCCCATCGCTTGCTTCCCATACGCACACCATTGAGCTGATCGCGTGGTGAATGCTGGTGCATCCAAACACAACGCTTCTTGACCAACAAGAAGAAAATATGAATGAGTACAATGTCGTCGGTGCCGACACTTGTGCAGTGGGTACCTTGTGCCGTGCGCACGAAGGGATCCCAGAGTCGGGTAACAGCAGAAGGACAGATGACTTTGCTATCGGTGCTTGTCGTCGTCGCGCCTTCATTGTGCGCCTTGACGCTGGGAAGACATGAGCCGCCTTCTACGCACTATGACCTTTGTCGAGCGGGCCTCGTGCGTCCTAAGCCGCGCTACACCTTGTATTCGTTCGCTTCATGCCCGCTTGACACCGCGCGTGCGTCGCGTCACAATTCTCTCCTCTATGTTATTTTTGCATCCTCTCTCTCTCTCCCGCTCTACTTGTTGTCCCACCACACGCACACACATACACACATTTCGCTCTTATCGGTATGATAGCCGAGAATCGACGACACCTTCCGTCTACATCTCTACTTATACTCCACTGCGTTTTTCCCCCTCCATTGTCACCATGTCCACTGCACGTGATCTTGTCGGCACGTACACCTTTACTGCTATAAACGGGGAACCTGTGAAAAACGAAGAGTTGCTGCGCGGCCTCCCCGTCACTCTCGAGCTTGCAGCGGGTAACACGGAGAATGACCTCAAATTCTTCGCATCGGTTGGCAATTCGTACCGTGGCCAGATCAGCCACGATGCGGCGACCAACACATACAAGGGCATGCTGATGTCTACGCGCATGGCCGTTCCGTCAGATTACATGCCCATCGTTCGTGTGATTGACAGTTTCATGGACGGCGCGACGATGAAGAAGGAAGGCACTGTGCTCACAGTGACCAGCGACAAGGGCACTGCCACCTTCAACGCCAAGTAAACGAACGGCCAAAGGGGAGAACAGGCGACTTTGTGCATCCCCGACGCCACTCGGAAGCCGACGAACGATCACCAGTCCACCGCAATACAAAGAAATGTGGAAGGCCATGTGATGTACAGCACAGCTGTCATCTGCATGATGGCTCTCCTCTTTTTTTTTTTCACTTAGTTGGTTGTTGTTCTCGTTCCGGCTGCTTCAGTTCCACTGACAGACCGTATAGTGTGACCACCTCGTCTCTACTACACGCTCCGGCGGAGTTTACACGGCAGCAACACCGCTATCGATCAGAACAGCATGAATTTGAAACACAGTACGCGCAGACACAACTGGACGTCCTTGGCCTGTACGTGGAATTTCGTCACAGAGCAGTGAGAAAACGATTCGACACACAACACGGACTCGCGTAGGAGTTGGAGCACTTTATCACATCGCACTCACGCGCTAACGGGTATCCTCGTAGTACACAGAAGACGTTTCGTACACACCGTCCCTACTCATCTCCTGCTCAACGTTGGACGCCATCACCCACGCGTCTGCATTTTCACCCATCTATTGACCACGTTTTCCCCCGCACTCTCGGACGCGTACACTCGTCAGGAACACCAATTCGTGTTGACTTGCTTTTTTTTGTTTCGTTTGCGTTCTACTGATACGGACCCCTTTTTTGTCTTCTCACTGTCTGTTTGCAAATGGCGGATCCCGTGTCTCTCGCGAAGCTGGTGCTCTCTGCAGATGCCGCACCCGGTGCGACTCTCTCTCTCGCGCCTGGCATGCCGCCTGTGACGGTCGACACACAGGTAGCGGATGCGCGTCGCAACTACATGCGCTTGGCCGCCCTCATTCACCCCGACAAGCTGAAGGGCAGCTTTGAGAAGGCCACAGAGGCGTTCCAGATGCTGGTGCGCGCCTTCGAGGCCTTTGCGGACCCGACGTCGCGGAAGAAAGCCTTCGCCAGCGCGGCGAAGAAAGGAAGCGGTACGGTGGGACGAGCCAGCAAATCCACCAAGGGAAAACCGGAGAAGAAGAAGACACGTGCGGAAAAGACGAAAACCCCAGTCACGAGAATGAAACGTAAACCCGTCAAGAAAACTGCCAGCGATGACGAGGATGTTTCTGACGGCGCCAGCGAGACGGAGGACGATGACGAAGAGACGCCCGCCTCCTCGGAGGACGAGTTCCAGTTCTCCGACGATGAGCAGATGGAGCCTATCGTGTCGAATAGCCGTACGCCGATTGGCCAGCCGCGCACTGGTGCGGACTATACCATGACCATCATTGGCTGCCCCAACTGCCGCTCCCCTTGGGAGCCTGACACACGCCAGCAGTACTCGCTCTTCATGGGCGAGTGGGATAAGAAGGTACACTGTCAGCTGTGCCTCTTCGTATTTGGTTCGGCGACCGCCCTGCACAACTGCCCGCATTGTCAAGCGGCGTTCGACTACGACGCATCCATGTACAACACAGTCATCGACTGTCGTAAATGCAAGCGTCGCATCGGCTTCCCTTACTACCCTGTGAGTCAGCACCTCATCGACCAGGTGCGCTTGGAACAGTGGCGGGCCAGAAAGGAAATCGAAAAGGCACAGGAGCGAGAACGACGCCACCGCGGTCGGCAAACGCCGTCTGACCCCGCTGCGGCCGCGGAGGCGCAGATGCAGATGTGGGTCGGTGCCTGTGTCGTCAACGAGGAGTGCCCACTCTGTCGCGCTCGCGTGAGGCGTCACCACCGCCAACACATCGAGGAGTGTGCGAAAAAACAAGGGTCGACGTCCACCGAGGCTGGCCCGGATGGCCCTATTACGTCCGACAAGGTGACGAAGGCTTCCCCTGCGAAGAGCCGCAGCAAAGCTGTTACCAAGACCAGCAGAGTCGCGACGGAGACCAAGGCAAAGAAGACGCCCTCACCAGCGAAGCAGAAGACATCCGTCGCCAAAAAAGCCACCCCCGCCGCGAGAGCCAAGCCCACGCGTACGAAGAAAGCGAAACCCGCTGTCGGGAAAAAGACGAAGCGTCGCGGCAGCAGCGACGACGACGACGACGGCGATGAGGACAGCTTCAGCGACGAAGACGAAAGCAGCGAATCTGAGAGCTCCTTCAGCGACGAAGACGACGACTTCAGCAGTGATGATGAGTAACACTCTTCACGGATCAAACGAGCGTCACGCGTGCCAAACCCTCGGAGGTGCACCGCTCCCACCTCTGCTTGTTCTCCCGCTGACCGTTTGCATACGAACGGACTACGTCTTCCTTTCTTTTTTCCTTCTTCTCCCGCACGCGTGTTCATCACGCCGACATCATGTCTTTTCTTCAACAGACAAGACATCCACCCACACCCTCAGATTTGATAGAACCCGCACACTGTTTTGTGCTTCCTTTTTCTTGACACGACTTTTTTTTTTCTCTGTTTTCGCTTGCCCATGTGGTATTCGCCATTTGAGTAGTGAAATCCGCGTCTACCGATACGCAGATTGTGACTCGCTCCATCGCAGAAAGTATCCCGCTCTGGTGAACACGCGATAGATGAAGTTATGTCAGCAGACAAGCCGCCCCGATTGACGAACGAACGCTGCGAACGAGCAGGCCGCTACGCACGGCTCGTGGCGCGCGTGCGTGTCGCCGTGTCACCTGCTCATTAAGCCAGCGCCACCCGCTCAACGTTCCGTGCCAACTCGCACGCTGCGTACACACACACACACACACACACACGCACAGCCCCCTCTGTCCACTTCGGCCCACGTGACTGTCCATCGCACCTCATCTCCCGGCTCGCCTGTTTCTTCTCGCCCTCGCGCACTCTCACACACACATATATATTTCTCTCTGCTCCGTGTTTTTTTTTTCCGCTGTGTAAGCTTCACTGTCCGCATTCGTAGCTACTTCATATGGACCACAGTGCGGAGGTAGCGTCGGTGAACATCGACCACATCAAGACCAAAGGTGTGGTCACCCGGATGCTCAATACGGAGCGCGGCAACCCTGACGTCCCAGCCCCGAACTGGGAGCCACTCCCTACTGCCGCGCTGTTCGACGCCGACGGTCTGCCACGACCCGAGATCGTCAAGGAGCATTTCAAGCGCGAAGGCCTTCTCTCGGAGGCGGATGCCCTAGACATCGTTACACGTTGTGCAATGATTTGGCGCGATGAGCCCAATGTCATTCAACTAGAAGATCCCGTCGTTGTCGCCGGCGACATCCACGGTCAGTTTTACGACCTGCTCGAGCTTCTCGATATCGGTGGTGACCCTTCTACACAAAAGTACATTTTCCTCGGCGACTACGTTGACCGCGGGTGCTTTGGAATGGAAGTCATCCTGCTTCTCATGTGCTACAAAATTCGCTACCCAAAGACAATGGTGATGCTCCGCGGCAACCACGAGAGTCGTCACTTGACCGCGTACTTCAACTTCAAGCGTGAGGTTCAGTACAAGTACTCGCTGAATCTGTACAACTCTATCATGTCAGCTTTCGACTGTCTGCCCCTCATGTGTCTCTTGAACAATCGTTTCTTGTGTGTGCACGGTGGGCTGTCGCCTGAGCTGAACTACGTGGCAGATGTGAACGCCATTCACCGCTTCCGCGAGCCGCCTTCGTCAGGTCCGATGTGCGACTTGCTGTGGGCGGATCCGATGGATGAGAAGGAGGATGATCCCAGCTACCCACAGCCCTTCATCCCCAACACGACACGCGGGTGCTCGTACGTGTATAGCCACCGCGCCGCTAGCCGTTTTCTCACCAACAACCACCTCGTCACCATCATTCGCGGCCACGAAGCGCAGGATGAAGGCTTCCATCTGTACAAGCGCACATCGAAGGGCTTTCCGGCTGTGATCTGTCTGTTCTCCGCACCGAACTACTGCGACACATACGACAACCGCGCTGCGATCGTTATGTTCAACACGAACGTCATGAACATCAGGCAGTTCAACAGCAGCCCGCATCCGTACTATCTGCCCAATTTCATGAACGCCTTTACGTGGTCGCTGCCGTTCGTCGCAGAAAAGGTACTGGATATGTGGACAAACATTTTGCAAATCATCGACGCCGAGGAGGACACGGTGAAGGTGTCTGTGGATGGTACGACGGCATCGGCCTGCGAGGATGTCATGAAACAACGGAGCGAGGGCATCAAGAAGAAAATCCTCACAATGGGGCGCATGACGCGCATGTTCCGCACACTCCGAGAGGAGCGCGAGAGCATCGTCGAGCTCAAGGGACTGGCGGGCGGCACCCCGCCTCAGGGTGTGTTGCTAGGCGGTCGCAAAGAGGCCAAGTGCGCCATCCGGGGCTTTCAACAAGCGAAGGAAATGGATCGCGACAATGAAAAGTGGCACGACTCCTCAAACGGTGATGAATCAGACATGGACGACACGACCAATCCGGTCGCCCAAGCACTCGCAAAGCGTTCGTCTTCCAACGCAAGCAGTAGCTAGTGTGGACCCGCCGGGCATGACTCCTTGTACACACTTCCGTTGTGGGTCTGCCATCTTTTGCCCAATAGCAGAGCGCGACGGGCACCCCAGCACGTTCACGCAGCACGGCGCACGTACTGGTCAACAGGTGACGCACCGCATTGCTTAGCGACCTCGGCACCTCACGAACACTCCGATGGCGACCGTGTGATGTGCAGAGAACATGTGTAGTCATTTCCTTGTCTTTTAATTCGAGCGGTCTGCTAGTGTTGCTCTTTCGATTTCCACCGTTGCTGCGTCCATACCCTCTCTCTGTCTCTCTTTTCACGTTTGTTGCCATCACACGTGGCGGTTTCCTCTTCTCGTGGCCGCCACCTCGCACCACTGGTCGCTACGCTCTAGGGGAGAGCAAACCTTTCCACGAACGAGCGTGTTCACTCGACTAGCTTCCTCTTGTGTCTGTCTCGATCGGCCCCGCTATCATCCTTCCGAGTATTCCGTCTTTTTTTTTTCCTCACTCCGCTTTGAGAGAGTGAATTGCGCTGAACGCCGCTGCACTTTTGATGCGATGCGGTCGTCTCCTATTGTCACAACCGAAGTAAAGAATGCCGCTCACGTATACAATGAGTCGGCAGTCTCTCACACCCACCCTGTAAGTGTGCTCCCATTGGCGTGCACCAGATACTAAATGCTGGGAAGAAGCAGTCGCGCAAACCTTGTATTTCTTGCTGTTCCGCACTTCACCCGGCACGCGTTCTTTCTTTGTACACGCCCACTCTTCCCCTCACGCGATGGCCTCTGCGTGCTGTGTCCCCCGCTCGTCCACACGCATCGCAACACTTTCATCAGTGTGGTGGCTCGCCGCACTTTTCCTTTTGTCTTGTGTAGCGTGTTCGCCCCTCTTGTCACCTCTGCTGCGGATGAATTCGCAGCGAAACTCATCGACCAGGCGCCGCCCATCGCAGTCCCCCAGACACCTCATCCCCACCTCAATCGATTTCCTCCTGTCCCTCCTCCTCCTCGTGCTCTCGCTTTCGCTCGCATTACGATATGTGTGCGTCAAGTCGTCTACTCTCTTTGTGGGCACCCGGCACCCCTCTCTTTGCTGTCCTTGGCTCCGGATTGCGGAATCGCTGGCACGGACAGCAGCAACCACGTGAAGGGAAAGCGACAAGGTCTCACCGGCTCCTGAACCGACCAACAAGGGCGAGTACGAATCACTCGCGTGACGCAGCTCAATTCAGATGCGCTCGTGTTCTACGCTGCGTACTCAGCTTGGCAGAGCGCTGCGGCAGCGAACACAAAAGGCAAAGCAAAGGTCTGTGACCTCTGCGCCAGGGTCTCTTGGGGGAGGGACGGAGACGTCACCCGCACTCTCCTCGTCGACGTCAGGAAACGGCGACAGCTCCGTGGCGCACGTCGCGACAGAAAGTCGGCCGGCCTGTGCGGTGGATGCCGAGCTGCAAAGGATTATGCTCGGTAACGTGCGGGATAGCGGAGAGGTCCACGCGTTCCGGAAAGCGATTGTGCACGCTGACTCTAAAGCAGCGGCGGCAGAGGCGTTTTTGCTGCTCGCACGGTTGAGCAACGAGGCTCTCTCTCCAAGCACACTGAAGACTGTCTCGTCGTCTCTGGTAGAGCGTCATGCTGAGACCCTGATGTCCCCGGCCGCGTATCATGCAGCGCTTAGCGACGCAGTTGGTGGCGCTGACGAGGCCAATGCCCGCTGGCAGCAGACGGACCCCGAGGAACGACGCTGCTTTGCTGTGCACGTCTGTCGTGAGCTCGCGCGTCGGGCAGAGCGGGGCACCAGCTTTAACAAAGACGTCAACCTCACCATTGAGGGCGGGGACAATGAGATCGTCTCACTGACTGAGTTCCACCTGCGCAAGGCCCTGCGGCAGGACAAGATGCTGCCAGCTCCTACGGACGTGCTGGTCGATCTCGCCCACCTCGACATCTCCTGGCAGATCGGGCTGCGGCTACTCGAATACGCCCGCGAGCTGCGCGGTAACGCTGTCCCGACTGTCGAGATGAACGACCGTGTCATGGGCCTCATGACGGGCTACAAAACGAACGGTCTCGGCTCGCGTCCGTGGGCAACAGCCCTTCACTTGTACCAAAACGCGCTGGAGTCTGGTCTGGACCTCACCGTGACCTCCCACACGCATGCCCTGGACGCGGTCTGGCGTAGTGCAGACAGCTTCCACAAAACCCACAACACGATCAGTGACGCGCATCGCGCGTGGATCCTTGACAAAGCGGTAGACGTCCAGTCCAACGTGGTCCGCTCAGGCCTTGAGGGCCGCCTCGCCGGCGAGGAGGGCTGTGCGTACATGGAGAGTCTCATCAAAGCAACAAGCGCGGCGGGAAGCTGGGAGACGGCTGTGCGACTGTTGCTTGATATGGAAGTTCAGCCGCAGCATACATCGCATCGCTTTCTTGTACCGACGCCGGAGTCGTACATCTTTGCGATTGCGGCGTGTCACGCTGCTGGTCACGCAGCCCACGCGGAGGCTCTTGAGAAGATGTTTTACGCGGCGGCCCACACGCTGCGCTCGCTGCACTCGGAAGTGCTCCTGATTTACCTTCAGTCTTTACGCCGCGAGGTCAGGACCAACCCACGGATAGGCCCTCTTGTCGAAGGGCTTCTGACGGACGGGCACGGCTTGGATCGCCCCTGTGCGGTGGCGTGCCTCCAACTTCTTAGCTCACCTCAGGTTGCCACGACGCGAGCCAAGACGGAGCTGGCAAAGGCAGCATTCGACCTGTATGACGCCAACGTGTGGATTCAGCAGCCGCTCGCCCGCAAAGTGGAGCTGCAAACTGTGTTCCGCTGCTGTCACCTGATCGATGCGCGCGAGTCTCTGGGCCGGGCGAACCGCAGCACTGCTGGGCAAAGAAGGGGTGACGGTGTGGCCGTCTCGCATGTGCGGGCGTGCCTTCTTTCTGTGTTTGGCCCGCGTTCGGCGGAGATCGAGTGGCTTGACGATACGGAAGTGTACGCGCTCATGGTCACCACAGACGTGAACGAGGCGCTCGCCATTTATGCACGCCAAGTCCCGCAGCGTCCGCTGGAGAAGGTCAAGTTTTTACCGATGCCTGTCCGCGAAGTGAAGCTTCTTTTGGCGAGGGCCTTGCTGCGCTGCTGCCAAATCAAAATGGAGGCTCGCGATAGCAGTGAATCGTTTGCGTTGGAGGAGGAGGACTTCCACCACGACACACAGAAAGAGCTCGCCGCGCTTCTTGAGCAGTGCGTACGCACGTTCCGCACTGTGTTCGCGCAGGACGCCAGCATGCCGCGTGAGGTCCTGGCGGAGCTGCTGCTCATGCAAGCCACCACCACAGCCAACTACCAGCTACGCAAACAGCTGGCAACCGAGGCGCTGCAACACCTCTCGCTTGGTTCTGCCGGGCAGATTTCCACGGCGGTGCTTCATCGTATCTCAGAATCACTGTCGCTGACGACGCTGCACGTGGAGACAACTGTCATTGAGGAGCACGCCAAGCTTCGCGCCAAGACGCTGACTGAGCTGCTGGGCGAGGCGACCCAGCTGGAGGACATCGTGGCGCGCGAGTATCTGTGACGACACTGCACACAGACCAAACGGATGCACAACCTACGCTTTTTTTCCCCCTTGTACGCCCCGAGCGATGAGCAGCTACCGCGAAGACACTACGGCCACAACTGTTGGGGCTGCGGCAAAAAGCGTGCCTCTTCACCGCGGTACCACTGGAATAACTCACAGACAAGAAATAACAACAAAAAAAACCCGAAGGAAACACGGCTCAAGAGGAGGAAAAGCTCTCTACAAACAACGACTAGACGGAAACTGTGGGAGCGTGAGCGTCGTCGACAGCTGCTCTGCCAACTTTTCACTAAACGCTCAAGCGCCGGCGCCAATCGTGTGCCTCTATCCAGGACAGGGGACTGGTCCTGAGTTTCTGGTGCCCACACGCCTTGTCGCATATTCCACGCTCTCTCATATCTCATTTTTTTTTTGTTTTTTTTGTTTTTCTGCCGTGGCCTCGGTATTGACACAGATTGTGTCGTTGCCGCATCGTTGCACTCGTGGACAACCGTGATGGGGCAGTTTCACTGCAGTAAAGGTTCAGGTGCGTCCCCGCGAAGCCGCTCGGCATCGGCCTCGTCGTCCGGGTCGCTGACCGTCCTACCGGACGAGGCGCTCTACTTAGGTCTGTGCTGGCTCTCCGCCTCGACGAGAGAGTCGTTCAGTCCCAGTCGCTGGCTTCCATCTTCTGCCGCAACGGTCGCACGTGGTAGACGGCCCAACGCGGCACGATGCTTTAGCATCTCGAAGGCGCTCGCCAAATCCGCGGCCCGTAAGAAGAACACGTTCATGGTGGCCAACAAGCTCACCATTCATGATGGACTGTCGCTGACAAGCCACTGTGGCGTATCTCTCGCTGCGTTCGCGCTGACGGATATAGCCGGCAAGGCCAAAGTGCGAGTCGGCGGTGTGCACGTTGATGTTGACACGGTTGCCGCTGAGGCGAGCGGAGAACCAAGTGCCTGTGCGCGCTTTGTAACTATTGTAGCGTTTTGGCGCGCAGAGATTGAGATGGACCCAAAGCAGTACGCGGTGCTCAAGTATCAACGGCATCCGGTGCGGGCTCCGCCGGCGACAGAAGAAGATCGACAGCAGTTCGGCGAAGGCTGCCTCACTGGGCTCCGGTATGGCGCGTACGCCGTGCTCTTGTCTGACGCGCCAATCGAACGACATGTGCAGCGCGCCATTGAGAAGGTGCTGCCATCGGATACAGACGTCACGCTGGAGCGCGCTTGTGAAGGTGCGTCTGACACCAATGCAGGCCGTGTGCGCCGCGTGGTCATTCACGACAGCTGCTCCACGGGAGAGCCGTCACTGTCCTGTGGCTCGGATCTCGAATTACAGGCGGCACTCGACAAGGTCACGCAGTGGTGTACGGTGGTGTACTCGAGTGCGCGATGCTGGGCTGTCGTTTCCTTGTTCCTCCAACGCTACGAGGCTATTGGTGAGTGCCTGCTGAAAGCGTCGGCTTCACAACTCGTCTAGGATACGCGTAGGAATGCTTTTCTCCCCCTTCCGTCGGATTGAAGCGCACAACTGGAGTCCATTCGAAAGTTTTTCAAGACAAGGGCGTACTGCGGAGGCAGGCAGCGTGGAGAGGCGGTGGCGCGCTGCTTCGGTTTCTTCCCTCCCTCCGTCTGTGTGTGTGGTGTGGCAGTACCGTACCCACGTGCGTGGATATTCACAGCGGACGATCAATGCCCACGCATCCGATGATGCGCCCTCGTGTACTTCCATCTCACGTGCACTCTCCCACTCACAAACTGATGACCACGCCTCCTTTGGCACAGGTACCGACACAGCCCGAATCCGAAATTACACACGCGAACGCACACGCACGGTTCTCTCCGCTTCGATGAGTAGCAACAGCAACTTCCGCCACGTGGCCCAGCCGCAGAAACCTGGCCACGGTCGTGCTATTGAGATCGAGCTTCCTGGCCCCCGCATCACCGCGGAGAACTACGCCGAGGACGTCTACCTGATGAACCAGCTCGACGGTATCAACGATACCCCCGAGGAGGAAGGCATGCCTCTGCGCCAGTGGCTGATCAAGCAGTGCCACGACGAGCTGCTGAAGAACAAGAAGCTGACGTCGATTGTGCTTAATCCGAAAGCGGGCAAGACCTCCCGCACGGACTTCGTCTTGAAAATCACCGAGTAGACAGCACCAGCTCGCTCTCACCGAGCGCGACCTTCTCTTTGTCGTTTCTGATGCACTACAACACCGCAGATATCTCCTGCACGTTGTCTTATGTTCCCACGCCACCGCGTGTAGGGAATGACTTCATCGACTCCAGTGCAAAGAAAGAGGCCCATCATCGCGTCCCAACCGAGAACATGTGTGATGAGATTCAGCGCTGCCGGTCACAGAACGCGAACGCGCCACATGAAAAAAACACACTCTTTCTCCTTCTCCCTGCTCAATCTCTGACCACGCGTGCATTCGCGTCGCAAACACCGCCACGTTCTTTTCCACGCGCATACTGTGCGGTCGCGTCTCCTCAGCCCTGGTAACTAGCCAAACTTCTCGTACTCTCCTCATCCTCTCCGTCTCTCTCTCTCTCGCTCTCGCTCTCATATCTGTTTCCTTCGCTCATTCAATATCACTTGTTGCGTCCTCAACCGAACCCGCGGTCCATTCGCGTCTCTCCGCTTGCCCTGAACTGACAACATCCCCAAAGCATCCAACGCCAACACACGCTATCTGACACGCAGTCAAAAACACAAACCCCAGCTTTCATACCGAACCTTCTTCAACAATGAACGTGTACACCAACAAGACGGAGCCCCGCAAGGGCGGTGGTGGTAACCGCGGCATTGAGATCGAGCTTCCTCGCTCCCGCATCACCGCGGAGAACTACGCCGAGGACGTCTACCTGATGAACCAGCTCGACGGTATCAACGATACCCCCGAGGAGGAAGGCATGCCTCTGCGCCAGTGGCTGATCAAGCAGTGCCACGACGAGCTGCTGAAGAACAAGAAGCTGACGGAGGTTGTCCTTCGCCCCAAGGCGGACAAGACCTCCCGCACGGAGTTCGTGTTCAAAATCACCGAGTAGACGTGTGCACCACGTCATTAATTTCAAGGCCAAAGAAGCGAGCTGTTGAGATCCCATTCCATCATTCCGTTCTTTGACCAATCTGTTTTTCTTGTTTCTCTCTTGTTATTCCGTCTTTTCCCTTTATTTTCTCTTTTTTCTTTTCTTTTTTTTCTTTTTCTCTTTCAACTTCTTTGGGCCGTGACATCTTTGATCTGAAAAATGCCGACGTCGACGCTGATGGCGAGCGCTTTCGGGGATTGTCTTCCCTCTGGCACCCGCTATCAAAGACGTGAACGTGCGTACTGTCATCAAAACTCGCACAGAAGAAAAGAACAACACAAAGTCAAACACAGCAGTAGAGATCCACGTGAGCAATGACGCGGTGAGAAAAGTGAGGGAACAGAACGTTGCACAGAGTGGTGTGACAGGAAGAAACCGACGGGTCTTCCGGCATCTTTTGTCCATTGTCACGCACTGCGTCGTATTCGACAATAAGACATGAGATGTCATGAACGGTTCACCGCCGACACAACGTATTCGCGTCTTGTAGGCAAAGCCTTTGTGGGTCCAAGCCTACGTTGGCTTGCCGCTTGGACGTGTGTTCTCTTCCCCTCACCTCTCTGCATCAGTGCTCTGTGAAGCTCCGCTGATTTTCAGCGCTCGTCTTCCCCTACCCCCCTCTTACTGCGACTCTCTCTTTCCGCCCGTCCTTTCATATCACTGCTGAATACTCTCGTTGTATCTTCTTTTTTTTCCCCCTCTCGGCTCTGTGCCCTGTCTTTCCGGTACCCACAACGTACTGACAACTGTACACCGTCCCTTGGCCGTCTCTCTTGCAGAAATCATGAGCGCGACGGTAGATGAGCCTCTCTGGGCGGTCTACGTGCGGGAGTACATCCTGCCCAGCGCTGTTTTCGCAGCCATGATCTACTACCTGGTCTGGCACGTCCTTTTACCGATGAGGGAGGTGGGCTTTCCCACGCGCCATCCAACAGCACCTCCCCACGAGGATGAGGTGATGGCTGATGCACCATCACCACAGTCCAAAGCTGCTGCTGCGTAAGGCGCTCGTTGCGTTTCTTTACCTTCTGGCACACGTCACTGCCCATGCGCCAGAAAAATGAAACACACGTAACTCTCTTTTTTTTTTTTTTTCTCTCTCTCTCTGTGTGTGTGCGCGTATGACAGTGTTGCTTCAGAACCACGATTCCTCACTCAAACACAACTATTCGTGCGCCATCTCCGGATCCGAGAGCGTTGCCGCTTTGTGGGTGTACCAACTCGGCTCGGCCGCCGCGCGAGGACGTAGTTCGTTCATCCTGCTCTCCGTAGCTTGACCTGCGCGCGCTCTCACTGGCGACCGCATCGGCCTCTGCCGCGTAGCATTAACGCAGGCCTCCATATCGCTTCGTACATTCACCTGTTCCACCTAAATCTCTTTTCTGCTGTTGTACGTTGGTTTGCCTCGGTGCATATGTGATTGACACGTACCACGAGTGGAGCTCATTGAGTGCGTTGGCTCCCCTCAGCCTCTTTCTCTCCCCACACACAGTAGTCCAGCCATCAGCGCCTTGTCCCGCCACAAGGCAACGCGTGACATATCCCCGATACGCAGCTGTTGTTCCATACAAGAAAGAGAGCAACGAGTGAAACGAAAAACGAAAAGCCGTCGCGCCAGCATCGTCTGAAATGTCAGCCAACAAAAAGGTGACCCGTGTGTGTGTGCTAGCCTGTTCCTACGAGGGCTCTGACAGTGAGCTCAAAGAGTTCGAGGGCGACCTCATCCAAAGTCCACACCACTACTTTGGTGAAGCGGATACGGACTATCAGTTCACTGTGGCGCTCATCAAGAAAGCGACGGCGTACCGCCAAGTGCGCCAACTAGTCGTCTCAGGCCAGTACGATGTCTTCTTCAACCAGTGCGATGGTGCGAAAGACGAGGATCGCGCGGGGCTGGAAGTTGTCCAGGCACTCGAGGAGTTTCACGTCCCTTTCACGGGCGCGATCTCCAAGTACTACGAGATGTCAAAACCCGATATGAAAGTGGTGTGCCACTACTACCGCATCGACACCGCCAAGTGGGCACTGGTCGAAGTCGGCGACGACATTCGCAGCAAATGCGCGCACGTGGGCTTGCCGGCGATCATCAAGCACATGTCTGGGTACAGCAGTGTGGGCATGGACAAGAGCTGCAAAGTGTACACGATGGAGGAGCTTGTCACGCGCACAGAGAAGTTTCTGCGCGACTACCAGTTCGCACTCGTTGAGGAGTTCATTTCGGGGGACGAGGCCACAATTCTGGCCTGCAACGACAGCTCCGAGCCGGAAGGGGTGCGCGTGTTCCACCCTGTCCAGGTCGCCTTCCCGCCTGGTGAGGACTTTAAACATTTTCACCTCAAATGGGAGAGCTATGAAGGCATGGAGTGGTCTCGCGTGGCGGACAACGATCCTGCCCTGGGAACGATGATGACAATGGCGCGCAAGGCCTTCCGACACATGATGGGCGGCGTCGGCTACGGCCGCATCGACGTGCGCATCGATCGCAAAAAAGACAATCGCGTCGTCTTCCTGGAGATCAATCCGAACTGTGGCATCAACTACCCGTATGGGCAGGAGGGCTCTGCGGATTGGATTCTCCGTCTGTCTCCCGAGATGAAGCAGAAGGAGTTCGCGAAGCTGCAGATGCGCGAAGCCATGGACCGCTGCCACCGGAACCGACCGCTCTTTGTCCGCCGCTACGACCCTGTGCGCAAGTTCCACATCCGCGCCGCCGAGGATATTCCCGAGGGCACCGTCATCTTCCCTGACGAGTGCCGACCCGTGCGTTTGTGCACGCGGCCGTACGTGCTGACCCACTTTGACGAGGAAGATCAGATTGACTTTGTCGAGAACGCCTGGCCCGTCGGTATCGACCATCACTACTACGTCATCTGGGACCGCGACCCCGCCCAGTGGCGACCATTTAACCATTCCTGCTCACCCAACATGAGTTTTGGCGCGTGTCACTCGTTGAACGTCGTCGCCATCCACGACATCGCCAAAGGAGACGAGCTGACGATGGACTATCGTTGTTTCATGGATTCCAACATGCCTCCGTTTCAGTGCTTCTGTGGAAGCGCGAACTGCGAGGGCTTCGTTACACCCGGCTCGCGCAATGCCTCTGCGGAGAGCTCTCAGCATTCCGGCTGGTCGCCTGCGAAGCTTGACGCGCGCCCACACGTGTAAAGTGGACGCCCAAAATTA